>VFFE01007184.1:0-39120 GCA_008921705.1 Burhinus oedicnemus
TTTTCTTTTTTTTTTTTTTTTTTCCTTTTTTTCTTGTGGATAAGCCTCTTATTTTAAATTAAAAAGCAACAAAGCTGATGCGTGGGCTGAGTCTGGGCAGGGGGTGCCTTGGGGCAATGGCCGATGCTTCGGCTGTGCTGAATCGGCCGGGCTGTTTTCCTCTACGGAGCATCAGGTAGCGTGGTTTTGAGTTATGGGCCACTGCAGAACGTCACCTAGACCGAGGTATAAATCCAAGGGCTGGGAAAGCTGCCACCGCCCGGTGGGGCTGAGGACGCAGCACGGCCGGTGCCCATCATCCTGCTGATGGAGCCGGGTTTTTGACCTGTGAAGGAGCCTGATGAGACACGCAAAGCCCAGGTCTGGCTCAGGCGTGGCACAAGGCGCTTAGGAGGGGCAGCGCGCGGTGGTTCGGTGATGAGAAAAGGACCCCGGGTGGCTTCGGCGTGTCCTCGGGGCTGTGGGGTGCTGGAGCCATCCCTGCCCAGCCTGCTGCTGCAGCCGGTCCAACTTCGTGGGTTTGGGTGGGTTTTTTGTTGTTGTTTTTGGTTGGGTTTTTTTGTTTGGTTGGTTGGGGGGGTTTTATTATTTTTTTTTATTATTCTTTTTTAAAATGTGCATAGCTCTTGTGTGTGTGTTGGCATTTTACCCCCCCCGCCTGTATGAACCCCAGGGAGCTTCGCTGGAGCGGAGGGAACCTGGGAGCTTGCCGGTGCCTGGGCAGCCATAAAGAGCATCGCAAGCCCATCAGCCAAATAATGGGGCGATTTGGGCTGCCGAGAGCCCAGAAGCAGCGGGCAGGTCCCTGGCGTTGCCCCCAGCCTGTGCCAGGGCCCTGCGTCCCTCTGCTCAAGCACAGCAGGGCCAGGGGTGGGCAGCAGCTCTGCAGGGCGCATTGCACGTGGGGGGACCCAGTGGACCAGCAAAAATACCCAGCGGGGCAGGCGGTTGCTAAACGTTTGCTGGGTATTTTGGAGTTTGTTTTTAGCTGCAATTATGAGTGATTATAAATCCGGAGCTCCCTCTGTCCCCCCCCCCGCCAAGGGGGCGGCTGTGCCTGAGCTGCAGCGGGTCCCCGGGAGCTGCCACGTCCCGGGGAATTAAAAGCATCACATCATCCTCCTGGGGGGCCGGAGCACCAGCTGCTCCCGAAGGGCTGAGCAACCACTGGGTCAATTCAGGTCAAGCCCTCGATGCGGGGATGGGGGGGTGCAGGGAGAAGCTTCTTTGGCATCTATGACATGACCGGGTTCAACCGAACCCACAGCAGGAGGGATTAAGGCGCTGCTCGCTCCCAAGGAAGCCATTTGCCGGCTTAAAAAAATCACTCGTGTCAGTCCCCTCTTGCAGCTCTGCAGAAAAAAGATTCCAGCGTGAGGTCCCTGCTTGCGGAGGAGCTGCTGTCCCCGGGCGTCACTGCAGCCGCTGTGCTGCTGCTGCTGCTGCCGGGGAGAGGAAACCCCAACGCCAGCAGCACTCTGCCGCTCGCTCGGTGTTGGCACCCGCTGGCAACTGGCCTCACGCTTTATGGGAAGGCTTAGCTACATGGGGCGGCGGGTTTGAAGGTGGTTTCGCTTATTTTTAGCCGCACGTTTAAAAACTGCTGTGCTCTAACTGGCTCCGGGCTGACCATCACCCGGGCTGGCCTCGCTGCAACACGGCGTGTGCCAGGGAGCAGGCGGCACGGGCTAAGCTCTGCTTTGAGGTTGGTTGTGCTGTTATCCAAGGTGTTCTAGCTTAATTTTTCCTTGGCTCCAGGCAGCCACGTAGGTCTTTTCCCACCCCAAAAGAAATCATACCCTTTACGGAGAAGGACTGATAAACCTTAAACGATCAGAACGTAACTAACCCCATAGACCAGGAGGAGAATAACCTAAGTATTAAAAAAATACAGCTCAAAGCATACAAAACCAGCTCCCAGCAAATGCAAGACCGAGGAGGAAGAAATCCCCATCATCCTCCTGGTGAGGAACCCCAACACAGGCGGATTGCTGCAACACAAGAGGGAAAGGGGCAGGCACTTATGCCTACCCATTTTATTGCATTACTACTAATCTAAATTGGGTGATTTGGGTTATTGTTGCGATTGGACTAAGGGTAAGCATTAATTAGACCAAAAATTAAACGTAATTCTTGGATCCATATGTAAGGCATGTTCTTTCAGGTGCCAATGCATGAAAAGTACGTATGTAAGGATGTAAATGTTTGTATCCTCTGCCACTGGGCAGGACACGGGGCTGGCAGAGCTCACCTCCTCCCAACCCAGCTCTCGCGGGAGACAGATAAATTCTTTTCCAGACCCAGAACCTGGGTGATAAAACACTCTTTGCTCTGGGGTTTTACCATTTCCAATGGAATCTCAGCCCCCTCTAACCGCACCGCATCGACTCTCCCCCCCTTCCACTGCACCTCAATCATAAAGGTGAAGGGCAACACCCTTGAAAAAGGGGCTCGATCCCGAAGGGAGCTCAGGAAGCTTATTGGTCCTGTTAAATGGAGAAGACAAAATTGGGCACGGAGATGTATTCCATCTGTTGTTTCAAGGGCTCCATCGTAATGGCTTCTCCACCCCTCCCCAGGCCTCAGAGCAGGGCACAGGGCTGCACATACACCCCGGGCACGCATGCATGCACACACACGCACACACTGCTTTATTATATTTTTTTTTTCTTAGCAAAAAAATAAAAATTTATTGTCCTCTAAAAAAAAAAAAAATCCATCCTGCCCTTGGAAACTGTGACACAGATTGAGTTCTTTCCAGCCCCACATGCAAATTCACTCTGCCAAGAAAAGAGTCTAAACCAGGTTTCCGACAGCCAAAACACATATTTACAGAGTACGAGAGAACGACAGCTGAAATCACAGTTCTATACATGGAATCAACAACACGTTTTACACACCACCGATCACCATTCTGCCAACTTCTACACGGACTAGGGGCGCTTCTGCCCAGTGCCCTTCCTCCTGGGGAAAGCGGGGAAGAGCCTGGTCAAGAATTGCCACCAGAAATACTGCAGTGTGTATTATTATTATTATTATTATTTTTTAATGTATACTGTATTTATTTTGTTTTAACATTGGAAGCTACGGAGTGGGGAAGCCCCAGAAATCTCTCCGATGCAGTCACTAGTTTGCAGGAATACTTCACCTTTAAAATACTAGGTTTTACATCAGTAACATCTATTTTGCTGTTGGCCATCACTCCAAGGATTATTATAATTCTGGAGGAAAACACTAGTAATATTCGTCCTTCTCAGGTGGGGGAAAAGGAGAAAGAGAAGAGGTTCGGAGGCTGGTGGAACAGCAATGAATTACTGAGTCCATTCAGCGTTACGGGCTTCCTCACAGGGCAAGGATTTCTCTTCATCGTCTCAGCTGCACAAGCCTCGCAAGTGGCTCAGGTTCAGCTTCAGAGATGTACGGAAAGTATAAAACCCTTCGATAGGGGATCAGCCACAGCGACTCCCCTTCAGAGAGGGGGGGATCTGCTTAAGGAAAATGTTGCACTCCAGCTCTGAGACTTCCCCCCCCCAAGTCCCTCCTGCGCCACAGCTGGCATGCGGCCGGAGATGACCTAAAAATGGTCCTGTTAGCCCAAAGCGATGCCAAAATTCTTCAGCTCCTGGCTATCATCTACAGCTCTAGCCTTGCTCTTTGGTGTCTATCTACCCAGGATAGCGCTGTCTTGAGCCATCTGCTTCTATATTGTTTTTCCGTAATAATGCAAAAGTTTATTAACCTTAAAGATACTGTGGTTTCACAACACAACTAAGACTCCCTTCCCCCAGCTCTTAGCTCAGAAGTGTCCGACCTGCACAACTAGTCACTGAGGTCAACACTTCGGAAGCTCCCAAAAATTTGGGGAGGAAAAAATGTCATTATCCAATAAGGAGTCTGTGTGAAGAGGCAGGACCCAGGCATGTTCACGGCTGCTCAGCAACAGCCGGCTGGGCTGCTCATCAAGAAGCCTTGTGGACCAAAACTTCGTTTTGAAGTATGACAGCCAAAAAAGCCCGCTTAGCTCTGATGTGTTACTGCGTGTCCTGTAAAAGGGAGTTCCTGCTTCAGAAGGAAGCGTGACAGTACATTACAGGGGCTGTACACATTAGCACCAGGTTTATTTCAACAAGACTCCTTTTACACCACACAGCAGCTGACCCCAGACTCTTCAGCCCTAACCGCAGCGCTGATGACACTTCCTCCTTCCTGCCCGGGGCAGGCAGTAACAGCTGCTGGAGTGGGTCAGAAACGCTGCCTTTTCCCCCTGCTCTCACCTCACTCAGTTACGACATTGTCACATCAGTGGCCCCTCAAAATATTCACAAAATAGTCAAAGATGAAATTCTCTTTTCCATCTGACGTTTAAGAAAATAATTCACATTTCAGATACTGGGTTGGGGTTTTTTTTTTTTTTTTTTTTTTTTTTTTTTTATTTTTTTTTTTTTTTTTTTTTTTTTTTTGAATTGTTACAGGTTTTGCTGCTAGAATGTTTTTTAATAAAACTGAAAATTTGTCAGTGCTTGTCTCATGCCTAAAATGGCATGTTTTAAAAGTACGTGGTGCTTTGGAAGATCTTCATCTTGTTTTCCTGTCTGCTGATGAGGTCCCTGAGGCTTATGGCCATGTCAGTGGGGCTGGGACAGGTTTGGTCACTGTCCTGCAGTGCGTTCCCTGCCAGCTCAGGGGCAGGTGCTCCTGGTGCCGTGTACTCATGGGTCAGGATGTGACCTGGCAGCAGGGGTCAAGCCCTGAGGCCTGGGAGGAATTCAGGAGCAGGAGTGACCTATGTGGGATTCATCCCTGGCTGTTAGCAAGGACAACTGGTTTCAATTAATAGCAACAGCTCAATGGCTAAAGGTGGTCTAACTAGTGCTGGGTGTCATCTGGGCTTCCCAAACAGGGCAGAGCCCTCCCTTTCCTCCTCACAGGGCATGGACAGGGCTGGATCTTGTGGCAGTGGTGTTGGAGACCCTCATGGGGACATAGCCATACTGGTCCAGTGCAGCAGGGGCTGTGTGGTGGTGTGCAAGGACTGTGTTTGTCAGAGGAAAAGCCATTTTGAGCAAGCGCTGCTCCTGCAGCCCAGAGAGGTGCAGAGGCAGCTCCTGAGCAGAGACACATAATGGGGACAGTTTGGCCAAAGCACAATGAGAGCACATCTGTGTGTGAGCATGGCAGGGACTGCAGGTGACAAGGCTGAGCGTGGCCTGTACAGATAAGGACGATGCTAATGGCGGTGGCTGGCAGGAGCAGACAACATGCCAGATGGGCCAGGAGGGTGGTGATGGAGCTGCAGTGGCTGGCACCCACCACTGCTTTCCTGCTCACCCGGCAGAGAGCGGGCCCTGACATTGCTTTCAAATATCCCAAAGGAGGGAAAACCAGAGACATGAGGAAACTGAAGACAGCAAGATATGGAGATGAAGGGCCACCTGCAACAGCAGATGACTTCTACAGGGAGCGAAAGGCCTGTCCAAGCTGCATTCCCTTGTCTCTGACAGAGGCAACCCCAGAGAGGTGTGGGGGACTTGCTCGCTGGCACCCTGGTCCTTGGTGCTGCACCCGGTGATGGTGGAGGTGGGGAGGACCATTGCGGTGCTGATGAGTACATGGGTGTGATGGGAGGGAACGTGTGCACCCAGGGCAAATTGTATCATTTATAAAGGGCTTGTAACAGCCCCCTCCTGCTGGAGGGCCCATCCATGCTGGGTGTAGGGGCTCTGTGCAAAGCAGGGGAGAGGAGCTGCTCAAGAAACGTGCTGTGGAGAACCGTGTGGAAGTTTAGATGAAGGAAAGGTCACTCTAATGCTTGTGTGTTAAAAGAAAGACACTCAGAGACCACATGCACAACCAGCAGCCAGGAGCAGCTTGTCTGGGTCTGTAGACTGGGAAGGTCTGAGTAATGGTGATAATGGTGCTTTTAATAGGCATGTCGGTGATGACCCTGACCCACAGGACCCCAATAGCTCTGTTAGATGGAAATAGTGAAGAACTACCCCAAACTAGAGCCTGAGCAAGTAATGTGAAATCTCAAAAGCGTAGCAACCCTTCATGCTCCTCCTAGTAATCTCCAAATGAGGGCAAAGAATTCGGGGAAAAACGTGCAGAAGTAGGCCCTGACGGTTAGGGAGGTCTGCAGCCTGGGAGGCAAGCCGGGGCTTTGGTGCCCATGGGAGTGCTGGGTACATGGGGGAAGGCGATGGGCTCCTGGGGATGAGCTACCTAGAAGGGAGGTGGCGTGGTGGTGCGAGGTCTGGAGGAGCAAGCTGGTGCTCTCGAGTCTGGTAATTATTCACGCGCAAGGGGGAAAGAAGGGTGACTGCGATGGGACATTGTTTTCAGCGGCACTGGAGGGAAGTGGGGAATTTGGGAGCAGATCAGTAGCTGCTGCACTGGCTGTCCTGTGCCTGGGTGCACCAGGCACCTGCATGTGCCAAAAATGAGCACCCACAGAGCATCATTCCCAAACGAAATCGGAGGGAGCCTTTACAACCACCAACTGCAGGAGCCCTTTATCTGATTTTATTAATTTGCTATGTGGGTACATCCATCTTTGTGAAAACCTGTTAACAACTGATAAGTAATTAATTAGGAGATAATAAACCAGATAAGTGTAAGAGCAGCTTCCTTTGGACAGATGGACCTTCGCTAAATAATGATGTTCCTTGGCTTAGCTTTGCCTTCGCTCACTTGCTTGTTTGTGGTCAGCGTGATGTGCATGTGTGAAGGGAGAAGCAACACAGCACTTTCCTTGTAGGCCAATTGCCAGGGCTCCAGTCAGGGACAAGAGAGGAGCGGGAACAGACTGCAATGAAAAGGGGGGAGAAAAAAAAAACCAAAAAACCCTAATTGCATCTGTCTCCAATCAAGAGAAATACTTTTTCTCTCTGTGGAGGTAGATCTGCCTCCCATTAGTTATATTAATCATAGAAATACTAGATTTGTTGGCTTTTGAGGATCATAGTAAATGATTATGGGAAATCAGGATTATTGCTTGGGGCTTAAGATGTTGGAACGACACCCTGTTACTCGCAGAAGTGTGGGATTTCAAGGGGATGTGCTGCGTGTGACTTGAAAACACCACTCGCCCGGACTGAAGAGAGTATCCCAGTACCAGCTCATGGAAAATCAAGGTAATCCCTGCATTTGATATTGGCTTAATTCTGCTTCCCCACGGTAACCCAGCAGGTGGCTCGGTGTGTTCCCTAGAAGATGTGCCTGTGTATATGAGGTATGTATGTATATATACGTAGGCATGATGTCTGCCTATGTTGTGCATCAGCTGGGGGATATCCAGGATTAGGGAACATGGAGAAGCCCTCCACTGGGGTTGGATGAGGTGACTGGAATGAGATTATTAACAAACTGGAACAGATAAATAGAGTAAGAAGCTAAAAGCATTAAAAAGAAGCACCAAGCCAGAAAACGTCGTATTCTCTTAGGAAAACAGCAGCATAGGTGGTGATGTAGAAACCCTGACTACTTATCATTGGTACAGTGGTTTTGATGTCTTTAATATTTTTTTAAAGGCTGGTCGCCTAAAGCCACTGCCTTCATATCTTTTAATTTTGTTTGTATTACAAATATTATTCACAATTGTGCTGGTGCTGTTGCCATGTACTGCATGTTGCCTTGTGTGCCATCCTGTGGTGATGGGTATGACTGAAGATTACAATTTATTTTCATTTTTTGGAAAGTCCTGATAAGAGTATTGGAACAGATCACAAGGTAAGTCCTGTGTTGGAGCAGTCGATCGGCACGGAGACATTATTGACAGGAGGAGGACTGGGGTCATCTGTAACGAGTACTAAGGTTGGTATGAATGGAAGCACGTGTGGAAGGAAGCAGCAGAAGAAAAGGCAGACCAAGGGTTTGAAAGGGTGGCCTGTGTGGATAAGGAAGGATGCTGCTCCTGGGACGTGGCTGCTGGCAGCACCGGTGCCAGGCTGTGCTCAGCACAGGGATGTCTTTAGGAACAGGAACCATGAACTTCAGTTTGGCCAGTCTGGGAGGACCAAAGGGGAGGTTAAGTCCACCACTGAGAGGGTGGGAGGCATAGGCAGGGCAATTCTACTTGGACCCGTGTCCAAGGAGGGGTCCATCTTTGAGTTCCATGAGCCACAAAGGCTGGTATGCAGGGGGCCAATTCTGATGTCTGAGTCTCTGGAGCAAGAACCACTTTCCTTCCCCCGCCTTTCCCAATGAAAAGCAAGTAGATAGTCTTTGATTTCCAGTATTTATTCATATTATTATTGATAGAACAGTGATTCAGGACCTTGTAAGCGGAACATATTGATCTAAAGAGCTGGAGCTGCGCTTTCTGAAAGGAAGAAAACAGCAAGGTGGGATAAAGGAAGAATTTTTAAGAGGGAAGGAGAGAAAGAAACCAGTGAATGTGCTTCCCCCTGCAGCAGTAGCCTACTTCAAGGAAAGAAGAGGTGCAGCTGGAAGGAGGATGGGGCTGGGGGCTGCAGCTGCCCCTCTCAGCTCCAGCACAGCCAGGAGAACCTCTTCCGTGGGAGGAGGAGGGTGACAGAGGCAAGCTGTCCTTCTGCAAGGGGGAGCAGGACTTTTCTGCTGGGGGATGAATAAAACGAGCGCTGCTTTATTCTCAGTCATGGCTCTCTCCAGAGTCCGTTCCAAAGAGCAGGAGTGACCCAGCCTTTCACTACGTGGGGTTCCCACTCAGCTCCCCCTGGGGACCTGCCCAGCAAGGGGGGGCTTGGGCTGCAGGGAGCAGAGCGGATCAGCAGCAACAAACGCTCTGCAGCGAATACACGCCATGGGGCTGCTTCCCTTTGCAGCGTGGCGCCAAGGGCTCCATGAACACAGGAGACTTCTGCAAAGCAAGCACACTTACTCTTTGCAGCTCTGGCTGGAGCGTGCAAAGATGACCCAAAAAAATCCAGTCAAGGGGTAGGCACACAGGATGAGGAATGTGTCCTCCTGCAGCATGGACCTGGGAGAGCAAAATGTGTGTTTCTGGGGTAGCGCAAAGACTGAGAGCAGAGCTGGCCACATCTCCCTGACCTGGCAGGTCCGTTTGAGGACCCTCTCTCAAGTGTTTTACGCAGTTTGGCATAGAAAAATATCACATCTCTGCCACCCAGGCACACCCGCTCCACCACCAGTGGCATCAAACCCCTTGTTTTTCTCGAACAGAGGCAAAACCTGATGCTCCATAAATGGGGTTTGAACCACTCAAATGCAAATGAAGTACAAAACCCCATCCCCTGGGGATTTCTTGCCTAGTGTAACAAGTTCAGCTCCTGCTGGACATTAGGGCCTTGCACACTTGTACAGGTACAGCTGGACTTGGCGCTCAGGCAAATCTCTGCCGGGACACCCCCAAAAGCACAGGGATGCCTGCAAGCAGAAGATGAGTGGGCTACAGTTCCTCTACTGGCAAAATCTTTAGAAGCAAATACATTGCAATTAGCCATTTTTTATATATCTTTCTAACAAATCCACAGGCCTTCTCTTTATCTGAAATGAAAGAGAAGAGTAATAAAAATCTGTACGTGCCTCTAGCTAAATATAAGACACCCGATGAGTACCATGAACAATTTAACCCATTTAATGTTTTAAGAGGTACAGGACTTTAATGTTCAGTGGAGGCTGTTGCTCAAATCATGCTCCCATTTTAACATAGGTTATATATTTCTGTATTTATCCATATACATACAAAAAAGACCATTCTATTCTTTGTTCCTTGCACTGGGGACATTATGCTTTCAAATGTCAACAAGCATAATCTTTGTGAAACTGCACTTTCATAGACTTCCATCCAGCAGCACAAAGGTTCAAAGACTTATAATAAGTCACATAATGACCGCAATAGCTGAGATAAGCACAGGCACAAGCCCTTGTGCAAATTCTAAATGGATCTGGTTTTGCCAGCACATTTGGAAGTGGATGTGGTCTGGCCAAGTTGCTGCTGGGTCTTGTGTGGGGAAGGGGTTGAAGGGGACGAGGTGGCACCAGGCTGACCCACAACAGCGACCCTCGCCACTGGTAAAACAGTGCTGGCCCAGGGAACTAACACCACAAAAAAAAGCTTCCCTATGGCAACGGGCAGCTGAGAGGATACATGCCTTCCACAACGACTTCCAGTGCTCACACCCTGCCATGTGTGGTCAGGGTCCTGCTGCTGCAGCTGCAGACCACCCTGAGCATGATGTTGTGCAGAGACTCGCGGTGGTTCCCTGTCTGGCACCCGCTTCCCTCGGGGAGCTGCATGTGCTGCTGGAAGGAGAGTAAGTCGTGCTGGTTACTCCCAGCAGAGGAAAGAAGGCGGAGGTCATTGATAGCACAAGGGGTAATGGTTTTAAACTAAAAGAGGGAAGATTCAGGCTAGATATAAAGAAGAAATTTTTTATAATGAGGGTAGTGAGACACTGGCCCAGGTTGCCCAGAGAGGCTGTAGAAGCCCCATCCCTGGAAACATGCAGGTCAGGTTGGACAGGGCTCTGAGCAACCTGGTCTAGTTGAAGATGTCCCTTCCCATTGCAGGGGAGGGGTTGGACTATATGACTGTTATGGTTTGAGGAAACCACAACAATTTATTGTCATTTAGATAATTATTCTCTCACCCAGGAAGGGGAATTGGGGAAAACCAAGGAAACCTGGGGGTTGAAATATAAACAGATTTAATAGAATAAGACTAGATAATTAGCAGTAGTAACACTAAAGAACCAATATTGATCCCGATACCGATATAAAATACATAAGGATTATACTCAGCCCATTCGATCAGTGGGAAGCTGTGCACTCCCAGCAGTGGACAGCAAACGTTGGACACTGCAAGCACTATGGTTGCGGGGGGAAGGGAAGGTCTTGGGGGTCCAGCACCAGTGCAAGAAGTTCTCAGGATCACACCCACCAAGGAAGAGAGAACTCCTCAGCAAACTTCTAATTTATATTGAACATGATGTTCATGGTATGAAATAATCCTGTTGGCCAGCTTGGTTCAAGAGCCTGGGTCTCGCTCCTTCTGATCCCTGCACCTTGCGAGCTTGAAAACACTGAGACCTTGAAACCCACCTACTGTAGCTGGCTATAAAGTAACTATTTTCACGAATTCAGACACTAGAGTCTTCTAAAAGCACAGTTTTGCCAAGCATTAGAAGAGACTTTACTGAAAAGTGAAGTTACTTGACAGAGAAATTAATCCTGTGTCGCTCAAACCAGGACAATGACCTTTAAAGGTCCCTTCCAACCCAAACTATTCTGTGATTCTATAGCATTTCTAGTCATGGAGGAGAGATCTGCAGCTTGCTGCGATTGTGTTGGCATGTATCCAGCATCTGCTTCTTGCACTGGGGCACAGAGGGCTGGCCCCGTCCCCAGGAAGCAGAAGCGGATCAGCAGCACAAAGACTGTCCCAGCTGCACACGCTGCTGCCACAAGCACTTCTCAGCACCTCCAGGAGCACGGTTCTGGGTCCTGCTCTGTGCGTGTGTTGCTCAGCCCATTTGTGGCCTGGAGGATGCCAGTCCCGTCCAACTGTTAAAGCACACCTCGCTTCCCTGCAGAGCGCTTGGGTGTGCTGCAAGGAAGCTGGGGAATGAGAGCGTTACACCCCTGGGGGACAAAGCCCACGGTCTCACACAATGGAAGGATGGGCTGGTCCAGAAACAGCAGAGAGCTGGCTAATGGCTTGACGCTCACCCTCTGGAGGCACCCCCAGTTGCCATCTTACAAACACTGCTGTTACAGACCAGCCTGGTGAGCAGCTCCTGTGCTGCAGGACACCCATCTGCCTTCGTACCCCATGACTTCACATTGCATCATGCCGGGCTTGATCAGGAAGGAAAAAGAGGATCAGCCTGAGGAGCTGGACTGTTGGTGTTATGGTGGTTTGGATTCCCATCAAGCAGGATCAGCAAGAGCAGGGTCACCCCAGCTCAGGTGGTGACCTTGCCCACCAGGGTGCAGTCTTGCTGGACGTGAGCAGAGCGAGCATGATGGTTGTGACAGGTCCCACCAACAAGCTGGTGACAAAGCTGCCCGTAACATTGGTCTGAGATCCATCTGGGAAATGGAGCTGCCTACGTTAGGCCGAAGTCCATCCAGCAGAGCAGTCTGGACCCAGCACAGACCTACCTGCAGTGCAATTTGAGAGGGGGCTCGTGGCCCAGGCCCAGGCTTAAATGGAGCCCCCAGCCCAACAGGCAGCAGCTGGGGGTCCAGGTGAGGCTACGTAGTGTCCCCATGGCCCCAACACCCTCCTTGGCCCTGCTGGCATCTTGGGCAGCTCCCTTGGGTCCTTCCTATTGCTGGGGCTTAGGAGAGGGGCTGAGCAGCTCTCTGGGCCTAGGGTGGTTAGGCAGCAAAGTCCCTTTTCTCCAAAGCCCTGTTGGGGTGTGCCTGCTCCAGCACATTAATTTGGCTCAGGGGTGCACTTCTGAAACTGATCTCCTGCTTTTCCCCACTTTACTGCACATTGGATGTTGTCCTGGAGCAGTTCTGGAGAGCTCGGGCTTGGGAGAACGTCAGCTGGATTCCTTTCGAATTAAACCAAATCAAATGTGTTCCAGGAACGCACCTCATGCTCCCCAGCCACTGAAGGGCGTTCAGACCAGACCAGAGCTTGTCTGGAGTGAGAAACCCCTTGAAAATATATAGTACATACATTGGGTCCTTGGCTATATGGGTCCACTCCCACAGCACCATCCTAGTGCGCAGCCACCGGAGCCCAAATCCTCCGAGGGTTTTCTTTCCATAACATTTTGCTTTTGAGTCACTTGTGGACCAGAGCTTTCCTTTTGAAATTCACCCCCTGCCAGGCAGCAGCGGGACGGTGCCTGTGTGCCTCTGGTCCCCATCCACCTCTCTGCAGTTCAGTTTCCCAATTCACAAGAAAGAAAGAAAGAAAAAAAAAAAAAAAAAAAAAAGGAGGGATGCGCCCGATCGGCTGCTTCACTATCCCACCCCCATTAGGTGTGCCCTGAGCTGCAGGAACAAAGTATTCCGGGAAAAAGATGAATACTTCCCTATGACTTCAAGCAAGCCTCACAGCCCCCAGCCAAATCGTAGAATCATAGAATGGTTTGGGTTGGAAGGGACCTTAAAGATTACCTAGTTCCAACCCCCTTGCCATGGGCAGGGACGCCTCCCACTAGACCAGGTTGCTCAAAGCCTCATCCAACCTGGCCTTGAACACCTCCAGGGATGGGGCATCCACAGCTTCCCTGGGCAACCTGGGCCAGTGTCTCACCACCCTCAGGGTGAAAAAATTCTTCCTGAGACCTAAACTAAATCTCTCCTCTTCCAGTTTGAAGCCGTTACCCCTCGTCCTATCACTACATGCCCTTGTAAAAAGTCCCTCTCCAGCTTTCCTGTAGGCCCCTTTCAGATACTGGAAGGGGCTATAAGGTCTCCCCGGAGCCTTCTCTTCTCCAGGCTGAACAACCCCAGCTCTCCCAGCCTGTCCTCACAGCAGAGGTGCTCCAGCCCTCTGATCATCTTCGTGGCCCGCGTACCGCTAGATGGCAACTGCTGCTCGCGGATCCCGGGCCGAGCCACACCGGGAGCGGCGGGACGGAGGGTTCGCCGGCAGCCCGGGCTGCTTTTATGAATGAAGGGGCTGCCCCGGTTGCCTCCCCCCCCGGCTCGGCTCCTCCCTGCTGCCTGCAGCCCCCAGGTGCTTTGGGTTCGCTGGGGACAAGGCGCTGGAGGCTGCGGGGCTGGCAGCAGGGTGGGCGCACCGCCGCCGGGATCCCGCGGGCTGGTGAGTAGCCGAAAGATGGTTTTAATCGCTCATCAGCTTGGTAGCCCAGGCTGGGCTAGGCTGCCTCGTTCGTCTCCCCGGGAGAGCCGACTAGGTCAGCGTTCCCAGTGGGAGCAGCTCAGCCCCGGCAGCTGAACGAGGTCTGACCCGCTGTGAGCTTGGCTGCTTTTGCCGTCTGCTTCGTCGTGTTTTATATCTACGTACGGAACAATTCTTGAGTGACTTGTCCTTTCCCAGTCCTACAGAGAGAGCGGAGCTTATTCTGCTGCTCAGTTTGCCAGAGTATGCAATGAAAAGTTTGTGGTAATGATATTTTTATGGTTATATCTATTAATGCCTTAACTTGGATTCCAGGAAGGTTTATTATTTTGTTACTATGTCTCTCTGTCTCCAGAGCTGGTTTTTCTGGGGCTTCTTGACTTTGGTGCTCTGCTTTGCTGCTAAGGTTTAACAGCCCGAAATGCTATATTGGATAGATTGTCGCTAAATGCCTAGCCTATGCTGGGGACTTCTCCACTGCTCAAAGACAGCTTTGTCGGATTTCCCCCACTCCCCCACATAAAAATCAACCATTTTCCTCCAAGCAGTTGTGACAGCCTTGGTCCAAGGAGAAAAAATAGCCTCCCTGGTCCCTGGGGGGAATCGTCCCCTGCTCAGGCTTCATGAAATCCGTTGGGACAGGAAAACTGTGCTTCTTCAACCTCCCTCTCTGCAATGCCTCAGCTCTCAGAAACCTCAGGACATACAATATAGCAGGCAGAAAAGAAACAGAGCCTGAGAAATGCCGGATGCTCTCTAAAGGAGTCTTTTAACTAATGATCCTTCTTCTTGGAAGCATTGCAGAGCCTGGGGATAGATGGCCGGGAGTCGGGAGCCTTACATGCCTCTGGTGTCTTGAAAGCGGTGGGTGGATGTTTCAGTGCAATGGGGTTGTGATACTCAGGGAGAGGGTGGGAGGGAGAAGGCTAAACGTTTGTTTATGTCTAGAAACAAATAACAAAGCACTAGATGAACTCAAATTAAGACAAAGAGGGTTATTTCTTCCTATCCTTGAAATAAGACCGCCTCTACTGTGAATTACGGCCCCTGAAAGTGTGCGGCAGCCCTACACGGCAGCTGGGCAGCCTGGCTGAGGGATGCGCTCTCCACTGGAGATCCTCAGGAGGTACCTAACAGCCAGGATATAGCTGGGCTTCGGTGAGCCCCAGCCTCTACTTGCTGCCAGGGCTGAGTTTAGTTAAGCAGTTTGTTGCCAGTAAGGAACCACTGCATTAATCCAGCTGCTGAGCACCAGCATGAAATTTTTAAGCTGGAAACCAGCATTTTTTGATGCAGTCTCATGCCCAAGGGAAGTGCTGTAGAATTGCTCACAGAATTGCAGCTATCCCGCACACATGCTGGCCACGCGACCCGCATGCAAGCCGCAGGGAGCTTTCTCTTTGCCAAGTGGAGCATGTCCCAGCTTTCTGCCAGCCGGGCCTTGCACAGCCTTCAAAGGGAGGGGGGTTTGGCAGCTCTGATGGGTCACTGACTCGACACGATGGGTTGCTGTAATGTATAGATTTCTCCTGCAGATCTAACGGTATTGAAAGCGACAGAGACACAAACACGCTTGTGATTTATGAGCTGGGGATGGGGAAGTCAATCAGAAAGCCAGGGCAGAGATATCAGCTCTATAAGAAATATGGGAAGAATTCATCACTAATCTAATCTCACCAAATTCCATAAGGATGCAAGACAGGGATCGTTTGCTCTGGTTCCTTAGGCTGAGATTTAAACGGGAAACCCCCAAGGGTGTAAGTTGTTCTCCCAAATACCAATGTGCTTGTCCGTGGAGGCTGGAGAGGGGGTGCCACGGTCTGAGCAATCTCGCCTGGCTGGATAAGAGGCGATGCCGGGCTGTGGGGCTGCCAAGCAGCAGCATCCAGCAGCACTGAGCTCAAGCAGAGGGAGCAGGAGCTGAGCCTGGGGTCCTCGGCAGGACTCGCTGCTAACAATGCTCTTTGCCAAACCAAACCCTTGAGCCATCAGGGCTGGCAGATGTTATCGCTGGCGAGGGTTTCTGGCTGCCTCACTCTGCTGTGCTCCATGACACCCTCTCAGGGGCTGTTTACAGCAAGCATGAAGATTTATTGTAAACCTTGGCTCCTGGACTCTTGGAGCTGCTTCTCCCTCCAAGTTTGTTCTATCCCTACTCCAGCTGGGATCACAGCGAGAGGCAGCTTTGAGAGCATGGGGTAATTAGGTCTTTATAGGCACTCGCTCGTGCAGTTACAAACCTGGTGTTGAAAGCAAAGACACAGAGATCAGTCAGCTGAGTAACCTCTTAGCCCTGGGGGCAGCAGGGAATGGCTTTTGGATGGGGAATGGGGGGACGTACCTGGCCTCACCTGCCCTCTTTGAGGAGCCCTCCTCTGCTTGGGGTGGCAAGGAGCTCCTGCAGAGGACTGGCTGCAATGGAAAAGAGGGTGAAAACAGCATTGGTTGTTCTGGACTGGGTCTCCAGCTTTGGTCCTCTCTGGTCCCTGCGAGACACCCATCATCTCCCCACCTAGTCACTGCTGCCCTGCTGGCAGGAGCTGGCTGTGCCATCTCTGACTCTTTATGTCTGGGTAAACTGAAGCACGGATTGGCAAAATGACCAGTGTAAGGTTGCAGAGCTGGGCTTCCAGAGCAGGGGACCAAGTCATTCTGCCTCTCTAAAGACTAGATTATCCCAAATCACAGCCGTAAAAATCCAGCATCTACCTATAGCTAGATGCCAAGGAATGACAGTGATTTTATGGTACGTGAGAGGGAGCACCCCATACTCCCAGCAGAGATAAGCCTTTATTACTCCCCAGTGTGGGCGCTGTAGGATATTTGGGCTTTGCCGTCTCCACACTCAGCGACCCCACGTACCCCACCGATCCACCCCTGGCTCCACTGTGCCTGCAGGCACACCACGTATGCGCTCTGGGCCGGCACAACCCAGCTCTGCTGGCAGGATGGCATGGCATGGAGCGCAATTGTTGCCAACATCACCCCCAGTTGACTCGGGAGCCTGCCCAGGATATGGTTTTCCCTAAAACAATGCCGTTCACAAGCCATGTGGGGTTATTGTTCTTGTCTCGTGTGCTGGCGAGCTGCCATTTATTGTGCGCAGGAACTACTCTGCTTCTCCCAGGTTTATTTCCCTGTTTTCCGGGAGGAGATCACTGATGTCAGCTAATTTGGCCAGAGCACTTTGTAGCATGAGAAAAAAAAAAAAAAAAGGCTTTCAGTTTCAATCTGTCCATTGTCCACTGAGAGAAGAGCTGGTCTTCCCACGGTTCGTGGTCACACACAGGCGGCTGGTGACAGCTCTGCCACTGTGTGCTACTACGTGCTTGCTTGTGCATGGGCAGTGGTAGAGGCAGGCTTGGCGCTGAGCTTTCTTGAAGCTTCCGTCTGTGCTGCAGGAGGATGATCTGCTGTTTGGAGGAAGGCGGGAGACTTGGGGTCAATTCCCGCCCTGCTATGGTTCCCGTTTGGCCATGGGCAAGTCACTTAGTCCATCTGCGCCTCAGCTCCACGCTGGAATAATGACAGGCACAGTGGCTTTCCACAGCAGGATGTGGTGCAGATGGGTACATGGAGAACCGAGAAGCCTTCTCATGTACTAGGCATTGGACAGGAAGGATTTGTCCTGGGAGCAGCGCCTTGGGCATGGTATGTGGTGGTGGTTGCTGGACAGTGGGGATACCGGCACAGGGAGCTGTGCTGTGAGGAGGTATCTCCACTTGTGACCATCTGCTGGGTTTGGTTCTCTCTGTTTTGACCAGCCAGTTAAAGGATTGCAATGAGGGGAGCTGTCTGCCTTAGAGCATGCTGCTGCCAGCAGTTGCCCTGGTTCCCCTTGCACAAAGGCTACGTCAGCCGACCAGTGACTGACCTGCCCCAACCCCTGACAGATGTGCCTTCATCCTCAGTTCAGTCTGGAGCTGACCCGGTGTCTCCAGGGGAAGAATGAATGAGCCGCCAGCTAGGGTGAACAGCCCGGCGTCCATCCCCATTTTCTCTGCTGGTCACTGATCCTAGGAAATACCCTGCACAGAGGCTGCAGCCAGGCCAGGTCCAGCACCCCTTGCTCCAGACAACTCCCTTTGCCTCAGCAGAGCTGCTGGGCTGGGGACTGCGAGGTTGCTCAGCCGGTCAGGAGCTCACTGCCAGGCAAAGACATGTCCCCTGGCTCCCCGAGCAGCATGCTGGAGCCAAGGGCAGCCCGTTGAGAAGGCAGCCGGAGCGTGGTGCTCTGCAGGGGTCCAAGGCTTGCAAGCCAGAGAGCTTACCCGGCAATCCAGGCTGTAATTACCAAGGAGCCCAGCCAAGAGGCTCTGAGAAGAAGCAGATAACAGTGCAGGCACCCTCCAGCCTCATTAAAATACTTTCTCCGGCAAAGCCCCCCACGCCTGCCCAGCCTGTTCCAATTAGCACAGCGGGCCAGGGAGAGAAGAGAGCAGGGCTCCCGTTGATGAAAAGAAAACACTGCAGAGCTTTCAAGTGTTGGGGGGAGGCAGGCGACCCTGGCTGGGACAACGAGAGGCCCTGAGAGCGCGACCGGCAGCCGTATCGCTGGCTGTCAGTGGTGAAGCAGATGAGCCGGGTCACTGAGCAGCAGAGCAGGTGCTTCACAGGCAGCTCCCGCCCAGAATGGCCCCGGGATTGTAGCTGGGGAAATGCAGCGGAGCCAACAGCTCTCTGAGAGGTGCTGAGCATCCCTGCTCAGTAGGTCTGGAGGTGGGAAGCAATAATCCCACTGGGAATGAAGAAAATCCATGTTACAAATTTTGCAGGTGTCCTGGTTTGAGGTAAAACAGGACCAATTTTGTTCAGTAACTGCAGAACGTCTTGGCAGCTTAAAGTGGCAACAGGCTTTGGTTTGGGAGTGTGGGAGAAGACTACAACCTGCCTGTCCAGGGAGCAGGAATGCTTCTCTGCTCTCCAGGGCTGGTTCTCTCATGAGACACCCCTAGGGACAGAGCTGTCTCCAGCCCTTGGCTCTCTGCTGCGGTACTTCAGAGATACCTCCTAGGTTGTTGGTATGTGCCCACCAGGACACTGACCAAGCCCACCACCTCTTTTCCAGGGGCCACTGAAGGACCAGCAGCCCGTGACACTAGGTGATGGCTGAGCCTGCCCAGGTTCGAGCTGGTGCTCCAACACTGGCAAACTCCGCATGAAAAACCCTGGGTGTCACCCAGCGCCTCTCCCCAGCAGAGGCTTTTCAGCCAGTCCGGGTCAAGAAGCATTAGCAGACCTGTCCCTGGCTAGAGTCCATGCTGACTCCTGGCCTTGGAGCCCCTGCCAGGTTTTAGCACATGCATGATTCAGCCAGACCCAGCCTGGAAAGCCTGAAGCCCAGAAAACAGCTCCTGAGCAGAGCAGAGTTCCCTGAGCCTTCCAAAGGCAGTATTGAATGTCAGGCCATGTGGCAGACAGGTGACAAGGGTGGGTTTCAGCCAGCGGGCAGCATCATGGTATAAATGGCTCTGAGGAATGCGGTGCTGCCTGTGGGGACTCCTGAGGCTTTGGGGAGTGGGCCTGGCAGCGGAGTGGGCAGCAGAGGGCCTCTTCGCTACCTTATTTGGGTACTAACACAACATCAGAGGGTGGCAAGCCCCTTCCCAAATGTGAAAGAATTTTAAACTTCTCAAGTGCATTAGGAGGCAGGTTGGGAGTTTAATATGTTAAGTCAATTTGGAGTATAACACCCCCTGTCAGTCCTGGCTGGGCTGAGATGAGCTGTGTGGCTGCTGCCCAGCATGAGACACACTTGGTCCACACTTTTCCCACCTCCCTGACCCCCTGCTTTGTCTGGGGAGGAGCCCGGCCATGCCATCCTGGTGTGGTTTGCCCGCTCCAGGAGCCCTGGCCTGGGCAAGCATCCCCCAGCCTCTTGCCTGGGCTAGGGCTTGGCAGCCAGACCTTAGCTCTGCTCTCTGCTGGGGATGCAGGCATGAAAGCCGTGAACAGAGGTGGAGAAATGCGGTGCCAGTATGGTAAGGAGAATGCCAGAGGGTGCGCAGAGTCCCAAGAAGTCCCTGCCTGCCTGGGTTTTCCCCGAGGTGTATTTGCCCAGACTCAGCAGTCCGGTGGCACTGGAAGCTGCCTGTACTCTGGTAGTGTTTCAGGTGAGAGGAGACTTGCAAGGTGCAAGTGCACTGCATCTCCATCCAGCTTTCTCTGCACATTGGACTTGCTGCCTCCCTGGTGCTGGGTGCCCTTGGGGTGAATTAGAGGAAGGAACACTGGAAGTTACTCAACTGGCACAGCCTGGCTCAAGCAGCACACTCAGGACCACCAAAAAGCCCTGTAGAAATTGTTGGCTGAAAGTGCGGGCCAATCCAGCTCACCACCGTGCCCATCATCATGGCCCTCACCATGCAGTGAGACAAGTCCAGCTGCTGGGCCACCTTCCCAGACTGACACCCGAGAGCCAAGCCAGAGCAGGCTTCACCTCCCTTGGTAGCACGGGAAAGGTAGGGGCTGAGCCAGTGGCCTCCCGAGAAAAGGATTAGCAGGACATTAAGTGAAGCCAGCTCCTTATACCTTCATAAACAGTTATGAATATCCTGGCTAGCCTTGGGCTTGGTAATTCCCCATTTGCTTTCAAAGGATGTGGTCCCAACCGGAGCATGCCTTAAGCTACTGAAACTTCAGAGAGGTGAACACCATTAGAGGAGATACTGTGTTTGCCCTTCCAAACATAAACGTTTACTCCCCTTATGATAAGGAGCCGAGCCCAGCTCCCACCTACCAAGACCCCAAGCAGGCAGAGACACTTCTGTCGGCACAGAAGGGCAGGGGCAGCTGGGCTCTGCCGGGCTCCGGGGCAGCGCTGACAGGGGGATTCACAGCCCAGGATGGCCACCGCTTTGTCTGTGCAGCAGGGGAGGAGGAAAACCAGCTGTAGAGCCTAAGGTCTGCATTCATGGGGTGGTGCAGCTGGTGTGCCCTTAATGTGACATGAAAGGTCTAGGGGACCAGGAATGTTTGCGCCTCGGCATGCATAAGAAGTAAAAAAGGGAAAAAAGAGCTCACACTCTGAAGTGTCACCACAGGCAGTGAAGTCCCCCTGATACCACCCAGACCACAGAGCTGTCCCTGCCCCATGGCTGTTATCACCAGGTACCCACCGGTGAGGAGCCCTCCTGCCTGGCAGGGGTGACGTGCCAACGGGCTGTGGTGTGCCAGCAGCAGCTGGAACTCATTCCTCCCCCCACTGCAGCCCTTGGCATGCTTTGGCAGCTGTGATTGGCAAGAGAGTGGTCTGGGGCTAATTGCAATCGTGGGCTTTAATCTCAGGAGGCGGGAGCGTAGGAGGCTGTCGGGAGATGTCCCGGCTGGACGGGAGCCTGCTGGCCAGCCTTGCCGTGCGATGGCAGAGAAACACAGGCGAAGCCTGAGCAAGCTCAGCCGCCGTCTGTTGTTGAACAAGTCCTCCAGTCAAACCCTCTGCCTTTGGGGCTCTATGTGGGCCGTTCACTGTCGGGCACGTGACCTGTGTTACCAAGGGATTCCTTGAAGTCTGCCACTTTGCAGGGCACACTGTGGCATCCTGATGCCACCTGAGCTCTGGCCCTGGCTTCTATGGTCCTGACTCTGGTGTCGTGCTGCAGGAGCACCACTTTCTTCTGTCCCTGTCCTGCAACTCAGCATCACGGGGTTCCCCGGCATCAGTCCTGCCCCAGCCAGGCAGCTCTGGGGGAAGGCAGGGAGGGAGCCAAGGGCCTACTCCAGTGGCTTTGTCCTCCCAGTTGGAGAAGGACGACAGCTGCTTCTCCCTGCAGCTGCTGGGGCATCCATCATCCTGCGCGGATGGAGGGGAACAACCGGTTCCCTCGGCTGAGCAGGGAGGGTTTCTGTGCCTGCGTGGCCAGGAAGGGGGGCAGGCAGCACTTTCAGAAGAGGGACCGGCACGGGCAGGGGTGCACGCCAAGGCACAGGACCAACAGCTCCAGCTGTGCACGCTCCCTGCACGCCTGGCCCCGCATTCGCATGGCACAGACCCACATGCACACAACCAACGTGCAGATGTGTACGCAGGAACGGGGACGTGGGCTGAGCTGTGGGAAGGTGTGAGAGAGGAGGAGACTCCCTGATGGCAGGGCATGGCTGTCCTGTCTGCTGGACCTCCTTGTGGGGCTCGGCTCGGGGAGCCAGGGCTTGGCTGCTTGGGAGCCTCAGGCAGCCCCAGCCCCATGGCAGGACATTCCCCTCTTGCAGCGAGCTTTAACACAGCGTTTCCTTCCCTCTGCAGAGAGGGTCACTGCAACTGAATGCTGACAGTGCGGTGCAGCCCCTCTCTCCCCGCCAGCTCCTCTCCCTTGAGGTCCCCCAGCTGCTGGGGGCCAGCGCTTCACCCCCTGCCCGTGGCCCGGCCAGCCCGGCCGTGTAACTGAAGAAGGCACTAGGCTGCAAATGGCGTGTGGGGATTAGCTGGGACACAATTGGGGCCTGTGGAGGCGGTGGAGCACATGGTGGGCTGGGCTGGGCTGGGCTGGGCAGGGGTCTGCTGTTAGTGCTGCCAAGTCGCTGAAGAGCTCGAGTTCTGCACGCTCTTCCCTCTCGGGAGATAACACATAGCCTGATAAATCCACTGCCAGGGCCCTTCCCCCTCTGAAATTTGGGCTGTTTTACACTATTCTGTGGCATTGCAGCAAATAGGCATTGTCAGGAGGAAATTGGTGCTTTCACGGATAAACAATTCCCTCCCATACCCGCATGTCTCAAACAGGAGGGGTTTGTCTTTTCCCCATGCTGCTCAGTCTCCGGCAATACCTTCCAGGGGACTTTGTCTCCAAAGGAAAAACTCAGTGCTGTGCCATGAAACAGTGACTCTAGATGACAGCCCAGAGCCTTAAACCTGTTGGACTTCTGCGAGTCAACAGTGGAAGGGGAGGAGAGGGGGGGCACAGGGTGATGGCTGCCCCTCGGGCATCGCTGGATTGCTGCTGGCGCAAAGTCAGCCCACTGCCACAGTGTCGCCACCCATGCCATCTACACCAAGGCATTCCTGGTGACTGCCAGCCCTCCGAAATGGGGCTGTGATCACCCACATCCTCCCCCTCAGGCCCCACGATGCCCGGGGTACAAAATCTTAACCCCCAGACATCCCCTTGCCCAGCAGCCTGCCCTCATCAGCACTTCCCTCTCCAAACCGAGATAGAAATAGTTGCAGCTCTGGACAGTTGATTATTTAAAGCTGTCGAGAGTGTTTAATTTAACCCTGGATTCATCATCTGCAGCTTGTTTCCATCTACTAGACACCCGCGCTCCCCCTCTCAGTGTAAACTCTGCCTATGCCGAGCTCTTCACCTCCAGGCAGATTTGGGCAGAGGTTTACAGGCAGGGGCCGTGGCCCCGCTGCGTGTTCCCCCCAGTGTCCCCACTCCGGCTGGCACAGCGAGGGATGCCCCCATGCCAGGGGCTGCCAGCACAGCTGGCTTGAGGAGCTGCTGCTGGGACTTCAGCTGTGTGTCAGGAGATGGACGTGCCGAGTCCCTCACCGCTGCCTGGGCACAGTGGCGGGGAGCACTGAAGGCTTGGTGAAAGCATGATATCTAGGGGAAACCTTTCTTATTGGAAGTTATCCCTCTGACAATTTTTTCTTTCCTTGCCCAGTGAGCACCTCCAGCAAGATCCTCACTTTTTCTGACCCTGCATCCAGCTCTGCCAGGGCTCTGAGTTCCTTGTGGGTGACTGTGGCTCCTGCCACCATCAAACCTGCCTTTAGCGTCCCCAGGTTGAGGAGACAAAGTGCTGGTACAGCCAAGCTGTACATGGGAGCATGCACGTCTGCCCCACTGCCCTGGCGCCTGCTGCAGGCATGCGAAGCATCCCTAAAGCTTGCCCCGTGGCCATGCGTGAGCGTGTCCTGGAGGCAGAAGTGGTGCCCTGCCTGCCATCCACAGATTCCCAGCCCACCCTGGCATCCCCTGGAGCTCTGGGTCATGAAAGATTCCTTCCAGGGCTGGCTTTGCCCAAACCTAAGCCTGGCACAGGCCCTGCTCCATTTATAGAAAGCTGCAATTAGAGGTCAGCATCTTCCTGAGTCCTCCGGCAATTGAATGCATGCTGGCACAGAAAAAATTTCCCTGTCAAATCCCAGGCACGTCCTTGCGATGACCCCTGGGACAGCAGCGCTTGCTCAGGGCATGGCTGCGAGTTGGCAGCAGGACAGCTCTGGGAGACTCCGCTGCAGATGGCAGAGCGTGGGGAAGAGCTAAAATTGCTGGAGCATCCCCGGCACAGGAAAGCCACTCATCATCTCTGCCTGCTGGGAAGGTGTTTGTGGGGGAAGTGAGGGCAGCACTGCCTGTTAGCAGGTCCCCAGTGTGGCTGGTGGGGTTCCTACCTGGGATCCCCCCCTCTCCACAATCAGTGTGTCAAGCAACGAGCAATTTAAACCTAGCTAAACCCATTATGTCTGTGGGGCTTTTTTCCCCTAGGCAGTGGTTGGCCTGTTGAAAAGTCTGCCCAGGAAAGGGGTAGATGGGTTGAGAAAGCAGCCCCAAACCACAGAGAGACAGAAAACAGCACAGCCTCCACCCCGCGGTCGCATCCAGGTCCCAGGGTGGTGCCAGGTCTCCTGGGATGGGGGGAAGGCTCTGGAGCAGAGCAGGTTGTGCTGGCCAGAGTGAGAGCAAGGCAATGGCGAGGGCAGGGAAGGGACAGGAGAGGAGCTGTGCCGAGGGGCTGCACCCCAGCCCGGCCACAAGCTGCTGCCTGCTCCCTGCCTGCCGGGAGGGAGAGAAGCCCCAACTCAGCAAGCCCAAAAGCTCCTCCTGAAGCAGAGCCGAGTGCTCCTTCTTGTGGAAGGCAGAGACCAAGGCCGTAAGAAAGGCTCAGCTGCACCATCCCTCCTACATAGGCCTTTGCCGGGATGGCAGAAATCCCCTGCTCCTTGCACCAAGAGCCTCTGGCCAAGAATGAGCCATTTTAGATCTTTCAGCCATAGGACAGGAAGAACTAAATATGCAGCAAGAGGGGGAGTGAGTCAGAGCTGCCATTTAGGGACCGGGACATTTACAAGCAGGAAAAAGCATCTAAATTGCCCAAATTAATTGCTGAGAGCTGCCAGGCCAGCCTCGCTGCCCACAGGAGGTGTGGGAGCTGGCGGACAAGGCTGTGAAACCCTGTACGCCTCTGAGGGGGTGTAAATATAAAAGAGTCCTTCCAGCCTGCAGCATCCTGGAGCCAATGGACGCTGGTGGCCTTGGAGAGGTCTGTGGTGACCAGGCAATTTGCAGAGCTACCAGCCAGAGTGATGTATCATGTACATGCGCAGCCACAGCTGATGCTGAAGGGATCACAAAAGTGGCATTTAGGGACAACACTCCAAAACATTAATTCTCCCTTGAGTAAGAGGGACAAGATTTAAGCCAAAGCTGAGATGAGATGAGTATTAGGGATCTCTCACCAGCCTCTGGCCAGGCATTGGCATCAGAGCAGATATTTAGCAGAAGATGCCCAAGCTGTGAGAGCCTGTTGGAGAGTGTACTACTCCCCAAGCACCCCTCCCCTCTTCCCTCACATCAGTCACCTCCAGGATGCTCAAATCCGAGTGCTCCTGTGTACCGCATGCTGTGGGTGCACCGGCATCGTGCCGCACGCCTCCCCTAGGCAGGCTGTAATAGCTGGTCTTCTGAAGTCCCTGCTGCTCCTGGGTGGCAGCCAGGGCAGTCGGTGAGCAGGTCTCCCAGGAACAGCTGCCTTTCCCGGTACCCAAACTGGCCCTGTGAGCACTAGCTGCTCTGACAGCTCTGGGAGATGGAGGGTGCAGGCTGTCCCAGCTGGGACTGGTGTGGCTCACAGCAATGCAGATGTTCAGAAATCCTCCTCACCCTACCAGAACCATCAATGACTACTGAGGCTGTGAGGATGGCCCAGCCAGCAATATGCCCACCTCCTTGGGCCCCCACTTTCCCTCCCAACTGCGTGAGCTCCTCAAGACAAACCTTGTCTCCCGCCGAGGGAGGGTTGGGCCCCAGCCCCTGGCAGCCTGCAGGTGCTTGGCTCAGATAAACGCTCCCTTGGTGCTTGCGGCGGGTGCTGCAGGGTCCCCAGCCCCAGCCCGGCATGCCGAGTGCGCTGTGGCTGTGACCTTTCCCTCCTCTCCACCAGGCAGCTGGCCTGACGTCTTCTGGGGGGGACGAGCTGCCTGCAGACCTGCCAAGCCATCACTTGCGGTCCCTAGAGCACCCTCCCCAGCCAGAGGCTGGTGGGACGGGGGTCCTGATGCGTACACAGCCCGCAGCAGTACAACCTTCCCCCTTCTCTGCTTGCAGCTGGCAGCGGAAGCGGTGTCTCGGTGCTGGACCATGGTGCTGTGAGGACAAGCCGTCCCCTCCCCAGCTGCTGAGTGCCAGGATGCAAGTTGCCCCCAGACATAGGCTGCCCCTCACCGTGCTCCTTCTCTGCCTCCTCTTGCAGCAGCCGGGCAGCAGCAAGGCATGGAAGCAGCACGCCCCACGCCTTCGCCTCGCCTACAAAGGTAAGGGAGCCACCCAGGTGGATTTCCCTGGGGTCTGCACCTTGCTTGGGAGGTCTGGGAGAGCATCTTGCAGCCAGGGAGCAAAGGAGGTGGCCAGGGCTCGGGGGAGGCAGGCAGTAGCCCCACCATCATGGCTGCAACATCTCCATATGTTGGGTCCTCGGGATGTTTCACAACAGCCCCGAGCACAGCTCCTGAGCGTGCTGCATCGGCGCTGCTGGCGTCAGAGAAGGGGGCTGAGCAGGAAACGTCCTGCCCTGGTTCAGCGCAACATCAGGACCAGCAGGGATGTCTCCTGCTCAGACTCCCTCTGGGCACCTTACGGTGTGTCCTGGGCTGGAGCTGACCTGGGCAGCCCCAGGTCTTCATGCTCACAGTGCAATGGGGACGCTTGAGCCCCAGGCAGGTTTGCTGTCTCATTCCCCTGCCTCCCACCAGCACAGTCCTGCCCCAACTCAGCCTTTCTGCCCTTACCCCTCCTTTCCTGCCGAGGAGAAGATGATCTGTTGCACAGATCATTTCCCCGCTGCGCTTTACCTTTCCCCCCTGCATCTGTCTTGTCTGTTTAGAGGAGGGAGAGGCACAGTTTGCTCTTCTTGTGCCTGATGCAAAGGGGAGGGCCTCTTCTCCATCATCTGAAGATGCAACAGGAGCAGACTCACAGGTAGCACAGTACACACCCCAAAAGGGAAGTGCAAAAGGGGAGAGTCTCTAGGGAAAGGACCTCTGCAAGGGAATGACCTGAGCGGTTAGAGCAGAGCCTCACTAGCCCAGCAGCTGGTCACCCCGCCATGGACCTGCAGCATGGACTTGGCCAATTTACCTGCTTTCAGCTTCTCCTATGTGAAAAAAAGCAAATTGCTTTGAAGGACAGACAGCTCAGCACATCCCCAGTGCTGCCCTTGACATGACAGTCAGCAGGGCTCAACCAGCCCTTCTCCACACCCGTGAGGTGACAGTGCAGCTTTCCCATGGGCATCGAACTCTAAGCTCTGGGACCATCCTCTTGGCCTGCTCCATCACCCTCTCAGGGTGATGCTCAGCTGCTCTCCAGACAGTGGCCACCAGCGATGTAGGAGATGACCCCGGCTTGTGGCTGGAGAGGGTTGGACCTCCCAGGGATGCAGGATATCACTGCAGGGAGATGGCCCCAGCTGATAGCCCAGCTCGGAAACATGGTACAGGGTCTGTCTTTCCTTGGAGCTGGAGGAGGCAGAGCAGGGCTCCTGGGACAGCAGGAGTGCAGAGGGACTGCTGACTTCAAAGCCCCACAGTATGCTGGGGCCAGACATGCCAAAAGCCCGCAAGTCTTGGGCAGAGGCAGAAGAGGAAGCTCCCAGCATCAGGAGGGCTCAAGGACAATGTGAACAATGGCAGGGGATGTGAGTCAGGGACAGCACGGGGCAGGTTCAAGGACACAATGCCTTGAGAAGTTTAGGTTTAAAAACCCTTAAAAAAAAAAATAAATAAAAGGAGGCCTTTGAGTGTCCATCCGCTCCAGAGCCTAGAGGATCAGCCTTGCCCTCAGATCCCAGCATGGGGGAGGCAGGCAGAGCCCTTGGAGGGGCGGGGAGGGGAGAAGATGCAAGCAGGCTTGCGAGAAGGAAATGACAGCACCGGAGGCTGGGAGAGCAAAGGAAGGATGGGGCACAGAGCATGGGGCCTGGAACAACAGCAGCAGCTCCCACCCTGCCAAGAAGGCGAGGAGGAGGTTTATAATCGCAGGCCAGCAATCGTGGCTGCATGAGAGGCAGCCTCTGGGTAAGCTGGGTCAGACTGGGTCAGCCCTCATGCTGCCCAGAGCTGAGCCCCTCCGTCTTCTGAGGCCATACAGCAGTGCAGCTATGCAGTGAAACCACAGCACGCCTCCCAGCTCCTCTTACTGTAATAATCCAGGGCAGGCAGAACTAGGAGTTGGAGAATGGGTCTTCTGCCAGCCTTTGATCTGCAGCCAGCCCAGCCGGGCATGACCCAGAAGCCATCACCATGCAGCAAGTGCTGAGGAGCGCAGGAGGCTGGTGGATCTCTGGTTATCAGCACCAAAAGCTGTGCTGGCACATCTCTTATCAGCTGACGGCAGTGAGGGGCTGGAGCCCAATTTAGCCTCAAGCTTCCCTTGGGCTTCAGGGATCTCCTCCATGGTCTGCTCTGTCTGATGGGTGGGGGAAGGGGAGAGGAGAGCCCCCCGGCACAGCCGGGCTGTGACCCCAGGAAGCCCAGGGTCGCCCTGCACTGAGGATGCTGTAGCTAAGGGGCAGGCGGAGATGATGGATGGGACAAAGCGGTTACAGTGGCCCCGACAATAAAGAAAAACACCGTGGCCTTGGGAGATAATGAACACAAAGGAGAGGATGTTTCTGCAGGCTCAGCCATCAGTTTAGCCACCCGGCAGCTGCTGCAGAGA
The DNA here is from genome assembly GCA_008921705.1 of Burhinus oedicnemus. Classification (NCBI taxonomy): domain Eukaryota; kingdom Metazoa; phylum Chordata; class Aves; order Charadriiformes; family Burhinidae; genus Burhinus; species Burhinus oedicnemus. Next base: position 28,654 of record VFFE01007184.1, read on the forward strand.
CCGCCTGGTTCCCTGCCTCAAGGGTCAGGGCTTGGATCAAATGCCTTGTGCGTATAGCTGGACAAGGGGCAAGAAGAGGCTGGTTTGTGTGCAGCGGCTTCCTGCATCCAGGGTCTGGATCCACAGCACGTGGCATCCCCTTGGTGAGGGAGCAAAACAGCACCACAGAGTCAGGCTGAGACCCTCATGGCCATTGATGCTGCCAGAGGTCTCATGGTGCAAGTGCAGGGCAGTGAGTCCTTCCTGGGTCCTCCCACATGCTATCACAGCAGCAGGGAGGGCTCCTCAATCATCCTGCCCAACCTTGTCCTTTGACGGGGCCAGGGCAAGTCAGAGAGTGATCAGCGGGTGATGTTCCCTGGGATCAGCCTTGCCCCACTCTGCTTAATTACACCCATGTATTCGCTGAAGCTTTGACCTTCTCTCCCACCCACATGAACTCCCCAACACCCTGCCCGACATTTCCCCCTGGATCTGGCAGGTCCTGGGAGCATTGGCAGACACAGGAGGGTGGGCAATGCACAGCAGCCCACTGGGAACCCAGTGGTGACAATGGCCTGCAGGCAGGGACAGGAATTCAGCTGTTAATCCCATTTAGCTGGTGGGAAATGGCTTGGAAATCTGCCCCCCATATCCGTGGCACCCATTAGGAACTTGAGGGATAGTGGGGAGTGAAGTGGGGCTGTGCACAATTTTTGTGGGAGCAGGAGGAGGGCCGGGAGCTCCCCAAGACAGCTGGGAAGAGAGAGATTTGTGTCCCACAATAACTGGAGCTCTGATCCTGGAGGAAGGGGAGAAGGAAACGCTGGCTGGGAGTGAGCCTGGCTGCAGCAGCATGGATCCTGGCAGGGACCCCTGCCTGTGGCCCAGCAGGTCCTTCCCCGCAGGGACGAGCAGACGTCATTGGTGTTTCCAGCTCGCAGACACTGGCCCCGCTTCCCCTCTGCCCTGGAAACGGGGTGGAAGGAAGAGAGACGCAACCTCCTGGGTCAGCTGGTCCCCTTTGAACGGAGCCGTGCCCGTCCCCACGTATGCCCCAGCTGCGCCCAGGGCCACATGGCCGCCCACGCTCCCATCCACCCAGCTAGCACCAGCTCCCCTTGACAGCTTCCCTCCCTCTGTTCCTGGCACACTGTTTCAATACACATGATTTTGGGTAATTTCTCAGCCTGGGTCTTACAAACCACCCCGGGTTTCCAGCCGCACTCCACCTCCCTCCAGTCCCCATCCAGCAGCAGCCCATCTCCATCTCCCCTTCCCATGGCACTGTTCTTGCACTGTTCCCTGCACAGCACCAAAGCAAAGAGCAGCCTTGCCAGCGTAGCCAGCCTTCACCCTCTCCCTAACCGGATCCTGCCACTTTTGAAGAGGAAAGCAATGTATTAGGATTTCTGGAAGCTCTAAGGCCCGCCTTGGTGCCGGTCTGCCATGCCTTGATCCCTGGGAGCAGGCGTTCGCCAGGGCAGCAGCTGCTGCGATCCCGTGTCCGGTGCAGCAGCCGCCCCTGCCACGCTGGTGGATGCTCACCCCGGCAGCCAGCCCCAAAACCTGGCGCTGCACGTCACGGACTGATGCAGGCCCCGGGGATGTTGTTTCAGGAGTGGTTAACCAAGAGACAAGAGCTTATTGTCTCTCTCTCTCTCTCACACCCACATGCCCACAACTGTGCCGGAGGGGCCATGCCAGCCGCCCCCGGGCTTCTGCACAGGCGGAGCTACAGGCTGAACAGCAGAACTTTTCCCGTTGCCCTGCCATGTCCATGGTGGGGGGGTCCATGGCACACTTTCCCCCGCGGCAAGGTGGCTCTTCCCTCCAGCAGTGCCAAGGGGGTGCTCTTAAAAGCCCTTTTCCTGAGACATCTACTGCTGGGTTTAGGATGGGGGTGCGAGGGGGTGTGCAAAATGCAGGGTGGCAGAAGCAGGGTCAGAGCAGCAACAGACACATCTGGGGACATCCCTTACAAGCTCCTTGAGCCAGGGACTGGCCATCCATCTGTCTGTCTGTCCCAATGCACCCATCCACCCATCTGCCTGTCTTTCCTGGTGCACCCATCCACCCGCCTATCCCGGTGCATCCACCTGTCTGCCTGTCCCGGTGCCCGGGGTAAAGCCCGGCAGCCAACAGACACTTCACAGACCAAAAGGCTCAGGGGCGGATGGAGGAGGCAAGTGTCCAGCCTGGGCTGTGGTGGTTGTGTTTCCATACAGCCTTTCCTTGGATGCTTTGCTCCAGCAAATAGCCAAAATCATTTTTATATAAACTCTCTCAATTTGAAGCCCAGGGAAAATGTGCTGGGAGTCACAGCAAGTGAATCTCCTGTGTTGTCAGCCTTCTCCCCATAGTTTTGGGGTGCAGAGGCTTTGAGGCTCCAAGAGCTCCTCTGAAAGGCAGGCTGGAAGCTGAGCAACCTGGGCTCCTCAGGCTGGACCGCTGTCCTGCCCCATGCCTGTAAACCAGCCCAGGGCAAGGTCAGAGTAGTTTTCCTCTTTGTAGGGGTGACTCACTGTTTCCTCCAGGTGGGCAGCTTCATGATGAGCTCTGGGGCACCACGGGTGGTGTCTTTCTGCTAAGGCAGTGGCAGGAAAGTTGCGTTCCCTTTGGGCAGGGGTGGGTAGCCAGAGCTGTCCTGAAGAGGAGAAGCATGGAGCCTCTGGCTGCTTGTTGTGCCGCTCATGGATGGGTTTCTCTTTCTTCAACATTGTTCTCCTCAGATCTGCTGAAATCCAACAGCTCTCGCCTGTTGCTGGCCTCAGGGGATGGGTTGGATTTCCAAGCCCTCTTGGTGGATGAAGACAGGGCCTGGCTGATGGTGGGAGCGAAAAACCACATCTTCCTGCTCCACCTGGACCATCCCAGCAGAGAGCCTGAGAAGGTCAGTACTGGGAGGAGGGCATGAGCATGACCCTGGCCAGGCTGGCTCCTTCCTCCCTGGGAGCCACTCCTCATTCCCGTGCTGAAGTGTGGAGGTGGATGTGCTCCCAGCTGGGCTGGTGCAACACACCAGGGACACATTTACACCAGGATGTCTCAATCAGTGGGGTCAACCCATCCCTGGCGGTGTTGAGCCCTGCAGGGACAGGGCGATGCCAGGGAGGGACAGGGTGGCTTGGCCAGGAGAGGAGACCTGGGTGGACCCCGGGTGAGGTGGAAGGGCAGTGCCTGGAGCCCTGCCATCACACCTAGTCCCTGCTGCTGCTGCAAGAACTAAAACAAATCCAGCAGCGAGTCCATTAATGTCATCCCAAGACATCCTGCTGGCAGAGTGCACAGCTCAAGCCCAACAAAAGGAAAGCCCATTAAGGCGCTGCAGCCTGGTGTTCCCACGGGCTGGGATCCAGGAGGGCCTGCCCACCAACTGGGCGTGCCGTGGCCCACCCAGGCTCTGTCCCCATGCCAGATTCTCTCTGAGCCTATTTGGCAGGCTGCCTGCTGAGCTCGGCCAGGCCCTGGGGACCTCAAGGGGGTGTCAGACCCGTTGCAAAGCAGCCCCATGTCCTTACCACGCACCTGAGCCTGCAGCAGCTTTTGGCCGAGCCCGTTCCCACTGGTGCCCACAGGAGTTAGCCGACCCAGGCAGGTGAAGGAAAGCAGGGGCTGCATCGGTAGGGTCTCTGTGTTGCAGATTTTCTGGCCAGCCTCCAGGGAGCAGGTTGAGCATTGCCAGCTGGCGGGGAAGAACGTGGAGGTAAGCAGGGCTGGCAGCCCCCGTCTCATGGCCTTTTGCAGTTCGCCATGGATATTGAACACCCACGTCACCCCAAAAGGGAGCATGGGGCCTGCGTAAGACAAGGGTGTCGAGCCAGCCAGAGTTAAGCTCAGCTTGCCAACTGCCGGGGCAGGATCTGGCCAGGCTCCTGCATCCCGAGCAGACAAGTCATGGGGCTGGGCACAAATGCCCAGACCTGTGCTTGGTCCACTAACAAATATCTCCCCTCGAGCAGACCGAATGTGCCAACTTCATCCGCCTCCTCCAGCCCTTCAACAGGAGCCATGTGTTCGCCTGTGGCACCGGTTCCTACCAACCTGTTTGTGCCTTCATCCAGCTGGGAGCCAGGGGGAAGGTGAGGGACACTCTGGCCAGCCATGTCCCCATTGCAGAAAGTGGCAAGAGAGACGCCTACAGCGAGCAGGGGGGAAAGGGAGCCCCAGAGCCTGGGGAGTGTGGCCAGCAGTCACTGCCACCTGCATGGCCTTGCTGCGTGTGGCAAGAAGCAGCCCCAGCTTGGCAATGCCAGGGTGCCCCATGAGGACAGGACCAGGTCCTGACAGCCCCCTTGAGGGACCTGCTCACTGCAGAGCCAAGCACACTGGCCTCCTTCCCACTCTTCTCCGCATGCCCAGCTTGTTTCCAGCCTCCCCCTGGGCTGACATCTCCTCTTTGGCTCTGGCAGGGTCCCGGGGCTCCCCCCATGCGGTTGGTGACCCACTCCTTGGAATCGGGGCGAGGACGGTGCCCGTACAGCCCCCACGAACCCTTCACAGGGCTCCTTATCGGTGAGTGGGAGTGGGGAGCAAAGGTGATGCTGGAAGGTGGGAGCGCTGGGAATGGTCTGTGCTGGGAGGTGCTGGCAGCAGTGCCTGTACCCTGCTCTGCTGCACATGGCTGCCGTCCTGGGCTGCTGCCTGAGCGGGTGCATGTGAGAGCAGCCATCCTGCAGAGCCTGGTCCTGCCCCGGCTCACCCCAACCTCGTGGTTCCTGCACAGAGTCGCAAATGCGGGGTGTAGATCGAGCGGCACGCACATGGGGGTGTGTGGTGTCACCAGCCTGCTCGCTGTGGAAGGGCTAGGGGAGTGTGGGGCTAGAAGCCATGCTGGGTCACAGATTTGGAGGAGGCTCCCAAGCAGGCTGTGCCACGGATTTGAAGGAGGCTCCCAACCAGACTGTGCCACCTCCACCCTCCCCAAGCCTCCGAGGACACAGAGGTGTCCTGCCAGGGTACCTCCAGCAGTGGCACCTCAACCCACCCACACCCCTCTCTGACCCTATAGATGGGGAACTGTATTCGGGCACCTCCAGTGACTTCATGGGCAGCAGCGCTGCCTTCTTCCGCACCTGGGTCCATGGGGCTGAGCAGAGCTACATCCGGACAGAGCAGAACCAGGACCACTGGCTACATGGTAGGAGCGGGGGGGCCCATGTGGTGCAGGGGGCTCTCCTGCCTGCTGTGGAGAGGCTGGGGCCAGCACTGGGGCCAGAGGTCAGTGGTCTGGCCCCCTTCCCCTCTCCAGGGGGAAGCACTGATGAAGCCTCTACTGGGACTCATGCTCCAGCATGCACTCTTCAGCCTGAGCACCAGGAATGGGGTTTTGCCTTCCGGGTAGCAGGATCCCCATGGGGCACCCTGCTTACCTTCAGCATCTCACACTGCTCCAGGGGCTTCCAAGGGCAGTACAACAGGGTCAGATCAGGGCACAGAGCCATGTCGTGCTGCTCCTTCCCCCTGCAGAGCCCGCATTCGTTGGCGCCTATGCCATCCCTGATACCTATAACCCACACGATGACAAGGTCTACATCTTCTTCCGCGAGATGACCATGGAAGCTGGGCAGTGGGAGAGGCGGCACATCCATGCCAGGGTGGCCCGGGTCTGCAAGGTCAGTCACCAGAGGTCAACATGCTGTGGCCAGGTGTCCCATCACGTGGGCTTTCACCTCTTCTGGGCCATGGGGCATCCCAAGCAGGGGCCAACACAAGGCATGGGGCTGTCACCACACCCCCACCACAGATCAGAGGGCTCAGGGCTGGGGGTGTCCCGCTGCTGGGACGGAGGAGTGTGTGGTGGTGGTGGTGGAGGCTTGGAGAGGCTGGGCTGAGCCCTGCTCTTGGTGCCCGGCAGAATGATGTCGGAGGGAAGCGCAGCCTCATCAACCGCTGGAGCACGTTCCTCAAGGCCCGCCTGGTGTGCTCCATCCCCGGGCCCCAGGGCACTGAGACCCACTTCGACCAGCTCGGTGAGTCAACAACCCTGTCCACAGCTGGGAGCAACACTGCTCCGCCACGGCTGCTCCTTCCAGTACGCCCAGGGAGGTGGGCATGGCATCGAGGATGCCTGCCTGCATCCCCTGGACCTGCGCTCCAGCTCCCAGGTGCCTCACCTCCACCCCTCTCTTTGCAGAGGATGTTTTCCTCCTGCGCACCCGGGACCCCCAGAACCCCCTCATCTTCGGCCTCTTCACGGTCTCCAGGTGAGCGGGGTTCTGGCTAGCCCGTGCCTGGGGCAGTCCAGCCCCTCCAGCTCCTCACCAGTGCTGTCTCCGAGGGAGCCCTGGGGGGGCAGAAGGGCAGGACCAGCACCCAGCAGGGATAGGAAGGGCCACCGGCCATTTCACTGCTTTCCCTGCTGCTGGTTCACCAGCCTGTCTGCCAAACCACCAGGTTTGGCATCGGCACAGCCAGCAGTCCCCCAGGCTGGGCTGGCTGTGCCAAAGGGATTCCTGTCACCCCTCGGGTGCTGTGCATGACTCCTGGGCTGACAGGGGACAGCATGGGCTTTAGGGGCATGGGTGTGCATGTGCCTGGTCGCCACGGAGCAGCAGGGACACTGACAGCCCAACACTCCCCCTGCAGCGGTGTCTTCAGTGGCTCCGCCGTCTGTGTCTACTCCATGGCTGCTGTGAGAGCTGCCTTCAGCGGCCCCTTTGCACACAAAGAGGGATTCGACTATCGCTGGGTAGAATACAAGGGCCGTGTCCCCTATCCCCGTCCCGGCACGGTAAGGGCCTGGGTAGCAGGGTGAGGGGTAGCAGGATGGGCTGGCCTGGCCCTCATGAGGCCCCCCCCACGTTGTCACGCAGTGCCCCAGCGAGACCTACGACCCCCTCCTGCAGTCCACGAAGGACTTTCCCGACGAGGTGATCAGCTTCATGCGCACCCACCAGCTGATGTGGGAGCCCGTGTATCCGCAGGGCCGCCAGCCTGTCCTGGTGAGGGTCAATGTACCTTACCGGCTGCGGCGGCTGCTGGTGCACAGGCTGGAGATGGAGAGCCGGCACTACGACGTGCTCTTTCTTGGCACAGGTGGGAACTTGCCCCAGCTTTGGGGACGCTGTCACCCCAGGGCAGCTAGCATGGCACACCAGTCCGGGTGGCTCCCAGCCCTGACAGCTCCTTCTCCCGCTACATTCACAGATGAAGGTAAAGTCCTGAAGGTGGGGCTGGCCAGTGGGGTGAGCCGTGGCACGGAGGTGATCAGCCTGGAGGAGATCAGCGTCACTAAGGTACGGGAGTCCAGGCCACATCTGGACAATGCAGCCTCCCATCGCCCTGTGGCTCCCTCCTTGCAGGCTCCTGCACCAAGTCACTGTCCTCTATTGGGGAGGTCCCTCACCTCACTGCTGGTGGTTTCCACCCACCCTAGAGGGGATGGAAGTGGCACACCGGAGCCTGAAATAAAATGGCAGGGCTGAGCCCAGGTGTGACAGCACAGCTGCTGGCCAGGGCTACCCCTGGCTGCTTGCATGGAGCAGGTGGCGCTGGGACCAGGGAGCTGGGCCATGGCCCTGACACCCAGGGATCCCAGCCCCTCTGGCAGGCTAGATCACCCAGGAGGGACCGACACAGCTGCCTTCTCCCCTCCAGGTGCCTTCTCCCATCCTGGACATGAAGTTATCACCGAAGCGGGTGAGTCCGCCCTCCTGCTTCTTCCCAAAGCAGCCAAGGGACAGGGCAGAGAGGGCAGCTGGCCACAGCCCCTCTGCCTGGGTCCCCAGGGCTTGCACTTTTAGGGAATGGGCTCCTGCCACGGCAGCCTGGGGAGTGGCAGGCTCTGCCCCCCATTCCCAGTGTCTTCCAGTGCCCCCACCCCAGCACGGGGCAGGGAGCTCTGTTGCCAGCTAGCCCCGGTCTGCAGCCGAGGGTACTGACGGCCGCTGTTCTGCTTGCCTGAGCAGCAGGAGCTGTTTGTGAGCAGCACCCACGGGCTGCTCCAGCTCTCCCTGTACCGCTGTGAGCTCTATGGCAAAACCTGCACCGACTGCTGCCTGGCCAGGGACCCCTACTGCACCTGGGACAGCAAGACCTGCATCCCCTACCTGCTCACTGAGAAGAGGTGAGTGTCTGCCCGGACCAGCCCTGCTGTCCCCCTGCAAAGGGATGGCGTTTGGAGCAGGGAAGGGCAAGCCGCCAGCCCCGGGGCTTTATCCATCAGCCCAGACACCCTTACTGCCACTCTGCCTGGCTGTTCCGCAGCCCTCCCTCACCCTTTCCCTGGGTGCTCTGCTGTGGAGGGGTCCCACAGCCCGGGGCGAGTGCCACCCCAAAGCCCTGTCTGCTGTCCCACAGACGTGCCCGCTGCCAGGACATGCTGAAGTCTGACCTGCTCAGCCAGTGCCAGGACACTGCAGTGGGTAAGGGCCAGCCCCAGCCCCTCCGAGGAGCCCTAGTGCGGGCAACCAGCTCAGCCCAGGGGTCAGCAATGGCCAGGAGGGCAGGTGGCATGGTGCTGGGACACCAGTGCCCACCAGCTGCACCAGCACTATCTGTCGCAGACCCTGTGCTGGATGCTCTGTGCTGCCTTCCATCCCCGCCTGTCACACAGCTCCCACACAGCGTACTCACCACTTCCCCTGTCCCATCCCTCGCACAGGGACCACTGTCGTGGAGAAGCTGGTTTTTGGGGTGGAGAAGAACTCAACCTTCCTTGAGTGCCTGGCACGCTCCCCGCAGACAACCATCCGGTGGCTGGTGCGGCGTGGTGAGGAGATGGGCCTGAGCGAGGTACAGGGGACAGGGCAGCAGGGACAAGGCGCAGGGGTGGCTTGGTCCCCTGGGACTGACCTACGGTGCTCTGCCTTTGTCCCAGGTGAGGAACAACGGCCACTTCTCAGTGCTGGAGCAAGGGCTGCTGATCCGCCAGCTGGCAAGGGAGGACATGGGCACCTATGAGTGCCAGGCGGTAGAGCGCTCCTTCTCCCATCCCCTCACCCGATACAGCCTCCGCATCATCAGGCAGGAGGCCATGGAGGTGCCACCTTACAAACGGAGCAAGGGGGCTGAGCTGGGAGGGACCCTTCAGAGCCCCGGGCCCCGAATTGACCTGCAACCGGGCTACAAGGGCTTCCCGCGGGCCCTGGGGGCACCAGGCACCAGCCTGGATGTCTACTGCAACACCCTGCGGCACCAGGAAAGGCAGCGGCAGAAAGCCTGGCAGCAGAAGTGGCAGCACCTATCACCAGACAGCAAGAACAGCCGGGTGCGGAGGCACCCCCAGCCCCTGTGAGTGGGCAGAGGGAGCCGGGGCTGCCTGCAGCTCCCTTTTCAGTCTCTCCAGGGCCCTTCTCGCATGCCGGCATCAGCTCTGAGACACCTCTCAGCTTCCCGTGCCTCGCTGTTACTACCTCAAACCCTTCCAGTCCCCGCTGCATCTCCCTGCAGCCCACAGGGCACGCTGGGGTGAGGGCATGCAGCCCACACCGGCTCTCCGAGACTCAAACCTATTTACACCCTGCAGAATATTTATTCTCTTTGTTTTCCCCTAGCCCTTAATGACGATTGTTATCAGCAGCATTAATAAGCACAGAGAAGGGAAACAGCCAGCTCTCACAAATGGTTCCCTGACACCTGGTGGCATCCATGGACACCTGTGCCCCCAGTCTCCCTCCCCTCTGGAGGCGGCAGGCTCCTTGCTGCAGCCCCAGCAGCGTGGTGCCCTGGCACAGTGCTCTCCCGGGCAGCTGCAGAGGTGCCAGCGGAGCCCAAATGCTGCTGGAGGCAGTGGGGCATGGCTGCTTGCTGAGCCTGGGCTCTGGCAGTGGGGCACCTGGGGCTTGCAGAGATGCCCATGCCCAGCCCAGCTCTGCTCCCCTTCAAACCACACCACAATTTTAAAATTCTGACATTTGTTTTACCAAAAAAAAAAAAAAAAACCGAGAGAGAGAGAGAGTGCAACAACAGGAAGTTATACCAACTTACAATTTATTATTTTTTTAAAAAATGACATGAAACACAAGTAAAAATAAATACATCATATAAACAACAAATTGTTCAAAGTCTCTGTTCTGGGAGATCAGGCGAGCACATCCCATTCGACAGAGAGAAGAGGGAAGCACATGATCATGTGTGGGGCCAACCAACCAACCCACCCTGCTAGCGATACTCCTCTTTCCAACCACAAAGACAGGCCACAAACTAAGGCGGTAGTGAAAAAGAAAATGGGGGGAAAAAAAAAAAAAAAGAACCCCAAAACAACAGAAAACCCAAAATGAGACTCAGTGATGGCTTCCTTCAGGCTACCATGGATCTGCCAGAGACTCCAGCTCCGAGCCGGGTGCCACCAAGGTGGGAGCCACAAAGCAGCAGTGCAGCTGCGGGCGGTGGTGGCGGTCAGGGAGGTGGCAGGGGTTGCTCTCCCTCCCTCGCACCGTCATCCCTTCAAACGGAGCACTTGCAAGGAGCCATCATCTCACTGTGATCTAGCTGGACTACGTTCCCCTTTTAACCTCTGCCCCCCCCAGTCCTCCCCCCTTCCCC
>VFFE01007184.1:39140-115152 GCA_008921705.1 Burhinus oedicnemus
CCCCAACCCTCTGCTGGAGTCGCTCCCCTGGCTCACACCTCCCAGAGTGAGAGGAGTTCACAGATAAGGCAGTTCGTGTGAGAAGGAGCTTGGCTCTGCCAGAGGTCAAGCCCGTGCCTCCGGGCCTGAGAAGGGCAGTGACTCACAGCACCAAGCCTCCCCCTTTCAGACAAGACAGAGAACAGAGACAGACAGACAGACAGAGTGTGGAAGGGAGGCACTCCTATGGTTTGCATTGCTGCTTCCCTCCTCCCCTGGCTCTTGCTCCCCCAGCCCTCACATGTCCACTCTATCCGCCTCCCATCTCCCAGCCCCTAATACAATTCAGATCCTTGACAGCTAAAAAACAACAAAAGAAAACGAAAAGAACAAAACAACGCCCACGCCACACCCTTTGCATCCTTCTCCACCCACTGCTGTGGCCCACAGGGGAAATCCTGACTCCCAAAAAGGTCCTGCAACTTTTGCCTCCTGGCAGAGCTGAGACCAAGCAGGAGCTGAGCCCATTATTTCCCTGTGATCTCTATAACATCGTCGTCTTTGTCCTCGTCATTAGAGCTGCATCCCACCTCTGGGACCTCCTGGGGTTCAAACTGAGGCACCTGGGACCGAAGAAGGCCCCCGGCCGGGTAGCCCGAGTGAGGGGACATGTAGCCAGGGTAGGCAGATGCCACGCTCCTGGGAAGGCTGCTAGGCAGGACGGGGGCTGGGAAAGGAGCAAACATCCTGGGCTCGGGCAGGAGTGACTGCGTGAAGGGAAGCGAGTAATTGGGCAGCACCCCCGTCAGAGAAGGGTTTAGCATGAATGAGGGGACGCTGGCGGTGGCTGAGGTAGCAGCAGAAGAGCTGGCGGTGCCGGCTGTCAGCAGAGGGTCAGTAGTCACAGGGAACACCAGATGAGGGTCTGGGAGTAAATTGGGCAGCTGGTAATAAGAGGAGCCAGTGCCCATGTACAAGGAGTTTCCTGGTTGGGAGGCAAATGGATGGGTTAGGTTGTGGTTTAAAGAGACAGGAGGCATGGCGAACCCACCAGAGACCGGGTACCCGTGTTCGTACGGCTGCACAGACGATGGCAACTGGCGCTTCTTCTGCTGCCTGCGGGCTTGCTCCTCCGGAGCCGATGGTGAGGTCGACTTGCGCTTGTTGCCCCGTAAGTCCAACACCGAGTGGGCATCGATGTTCTGGCTGGTGGCCGGCAGGGCTGAAGACATGGAGGGAGCCATGCAGTGAATCCCCACACGCTGCTCAGCTCCTCGTGCTGCTAAGCCGGGCACACTGTCCATGCGAGCAGGGTGGCCTTGTGCTGCATTGGTGCTGGGAGAGCTGTGTCGGGACTCCCGGGCAGCTGCTGCCTCCGCGTACTGCTGCAGCTCATTGATGATCTCGGGGCTGTCAGGGGATATGGGCCGAGTGAGCTCCTCTGCGCTGGGGAGCTGTGGTGATGAGGCACTGTGTCTGCCATTGCTTGTGGACTCCAGTGAAGAGCTCTGGGAGCCTGTAAACAAGGAGATGAAGCAGGTGAGAAAGACAACCTCAGAGAAAGACAACCTCAGAGAAAAACCTAGGAGCCAAGAAGCAACAGTGGAAAGGAAGGTGAGGATATCATGGGAAGATTGTGGAGTCAGCTCTGAACACAGGTGTGATGGAAGGCAGCCAGGGAACACCGCCCCAGACCCTTGGGTAGGAAAGCATATGAGCAAGCCTCACACAGCACTCACAAGCCCCTACCTGAGGCAGCTGTCCGACGGTCTTCATTGCCCTTTGGCTTCCCAGTGGTCCGGATAGCAAAAATCCGCCCATCGCTGGTCCGGATATACGTCCCTGGAACAGAGGCAGAACAACTTCATTCACAGCTTCTGTGAACCCATGAGGCTGCCCAGGCAGGAACAGGACAGCAGTGGTGCATAAGGCGAGTCCACAGATCATGCAGGGATATCAGTGGGGGGCTTCTGCCCCCTTCCTCACTCCCTGTTTCCACTCTTTTCAGCTTTTCTGGATTGGAGCTCACCCTTTCCCACCGGCAGCACGTTGGGACATGTGGCACTTCATGTTTGGGACTAAGTTTGCTCTGGGAGCACTGGGAAATGCTTGGCTGCCCTAGTACATGCAGTAGGCTTTGTGAGAATGAGACACCCAGCCACAAAGTTCAACAGCTCCTCTCGGAGGCAGCAGCAGCCACAGCTGCAATAGCCCTGAAGCGTCAGCTACAAGAGCACACCCAAAGCATGGGCTGCAACAGAGCCACTGCAGAGTTCAGATCTCTTCCCCTTCTTGTTTCTTTTCCTCTCAAGGGACTGATTCATGCTTTTACATCCTTTTCTTCGCTAATTAGCATTGGCTAGAACCCTACCCACAAGTCTTACCAAGACAGAGACTTACCTTTTGTCCCTCGGATGATGTGGATGCTCTCACCAGCACTGATTCTTGCCTGTACATCAGTGGATGTGTTTGTACCCGGAATCACAATATCTGGCAGTGGGGGAAGAAACAGAAATGAAGTTACACACCAGCCACAGTCAGGAGCAGGGAGGTGCACCATGAAACCCCTTTGCTTGCACTGCAGTTGTCTCTCCTATGCGCTGTGCTACAAGTAAGCCCTAGGTTTATTTCTGAGCAGCACAGGAAGGCAGCAGAAGCTCCAAGGAAGCAAAAGCCACACCACTCTGGCACAGCATCTCCCCAATCCCAAAAAGGACAACTGACAGTATTGCAGGCCTTCTTACAGCGATTTCACTCCCAACAACTTGCCAGGCCCATGCCCCTTGCACACCAGCAAGGAAAGTCCTTCAGGTACAAGGGAACCACTCAGATGCAGAGAGGCAGTATCGGTGGCTCTGGTGCCCATCTGCCCAGAGCCCATGTGGACATCAACAACTCACCCTGCTTTCTCAACTCACCATCGGCATCAAAACTCAACTCACTGTGAGCATCAGCAACTCACCTGTGGTGGTGACAATCTTCTGCACAAAGACACCAGCTCGCTGTAGATAGTTGATGGGGAAGTTGACAGCAGGGTTGGAACTTGAGGTTGATCCTGCACTACCCATTGGGACATGCCGGGGCATCATAGGAATGGGGGTGGATTGAACTGGGCGGACGCTTGCCACTGGCTTGTCCTCACCCTTGAGGGCTGGTCGCCTAGTGAGAGAGGAGGGAGCAAAGTGCAGTGCCCCCCCGACAGGGCTAAGCATCCTCTGCCCCCTCATTTCATGTCTGCAGCATGAGAAGAAGGGGAGGAGGCAGCTGCTCACCAGTTTCTCTGGCTAAAGGCAGGGATGCTTGTCAGGCTCTGGTCACTGGCTGGGTAATACTGTGCGTAGGACGGCCGGGTGTAGGGGACGGATGCTCGCTTTTCCTCCTCATAGCTTTTCTTGGCTGCTTTCTTCTCTGCCTTGGTCAGCTTGTGCTCCTTCCGGTCGATCAGCAGTGACTCATGCTGAAAAGGCTCCTGCAACCCCACAGCACTGAGGTTTTGACACCAACACACCACAAGAGGGAACCAACACGCCCCAAATAGCAGCCACCTGGTCCCTGCATCAGCACTGTCTCCATCCCAGGCTGAAGCAGGGAAGAGGGGACTTGGAAGGCAGAGCTGGTCATGGTGAAGCATGTGTGGGAACAGTGCTGTGGATGTGACCAAGACTCAGCTTGAAGAGTGACAGAGTCAGCTAAGCCATCACCCACCATCACTAAGCCTGCCCAGCCAAGGCCATTGCTCACCATGAGCACACAGCAAAACCCATGAGCCAAAGGCCAGGCTAACAGTGCAAGCACAGACCCTGCTGAGATGTCACACAGCCATCAGAGCCCCATGGCACCTGGCCACAGGCCCACTCTGCAGCACCACCCTACCAGTGAAACTTCACAACACAGTCAAGTGCTGGCTGTCCCAGCTTTGATTTAAAGCCACCCAGGAAGGCAGCTGGCAGCAAGCTGGGATACGCCACTGCCACCTTCCCGCACAGCTCCAAGTTGAAGAAAGGGGTGCCCTACAACCTGCCCCCAAACCTGCCCAGGACAGACGTGGCTCTAAATGTGTAGAAGATATTGCAGGGAAGGGTAGGGCTCTTAGAGCCCTCTCTACGCGATTTTTTACCTATTCCTACCAACACATAGATGCATCCTTCTTGCCACCGTGTCCCCATCACACAGACTCCTCCAGACCTCCTGCCTGTGCAGCTTTGTGCCAGCAAGGAAGTAGGCTGGTCTTACCTTGGTGATGAGGTGAGGATACTTGAGACAGGCTAACTGAAGAACAGACTCCTTCATCTTGGTTGGATTGAGGGAGAGCTGAGCAGGGTCAGATTCCTCTTCCACAAAATGCAGTAGATTCTCCACCTCCCGCCGGGTGAAGTTCAGCACTGGGTTCAGATCATCCACCACCCGATCTGGAAAAGAGAGGGAACAGAGTGAGTAGAGAAGGGAAGAGATAGGTACTGCTGCCTGCTGCCCTTCCTACACTCCTGTCCTAATAAAGCTCCCTCCTTGCAATCTGCATGATCCTCAAAAGCCTTCTGTAAATGTCAGGGCAGGGAGAAAAATCATCAGCCATGTTCAGAGATGAGACTGTTTGACCAAGTCAGGCTGACAAATGCCTCATGCTCCAGACTGCATAGCAATGCAGTGCAGGTCACTGAGCTGCTGGCATGCAGGAACATGAAGCTAATTACGAATGGTGTCCCACCTCACATCACAAGGCAGAAATCATACAAGCCCTGGGACAGAACTGCAGCCACATCAGTATGTGCCCTCCCACAAATCCCATCAAAAAGGCTCAAGTTAATCACCAGGTGCTGAAATTTACAGAACTCTGTTGAGTCAAAAGCTCAGAAAAGCAGCCACAAGAGCCTGAAAGTTTTCCTTTCCTGCACACGGGGCAAATGGGAGCACATTGAGAAAATATCCACATCCAGGACTCTCCTGCGAGCCAGGCCAGCTGTCAGGGAATTCCACCTCAAGTGCAAGGCAGCACACCGAGCCAATCACGCTGGGCTGCTGCCTCTGGAGTTGAGTTTTGAGACAAAGGAGGAGACAGGCAGCAGAACTCTTTCTGGGTCACCACAACCCTCAGCTGCTTGCTCTACAAGAGCAGCTCGACAGCTGGCACAAGCCAGCACAAAAGATACTTTTGGTACAAGGACAGGTCAGAACTGGATGAATTCATTATTTTTGGCTCCTAAGTAAGCACTGTAAGTCAAAGGTATCAGTATTTTTTTTTGTTTTTTTATTTGGTTATTTTCCCTCTCCTGCCGCTGGAGAAATGGAGGTAGAGAGCTATTTAACAAGTAATGCCCAGTTTAAGACAAGTAACAGCCAGGCACAGGGGAAAACAGGATGACCACTCCCTAAGCCCCCAGTCTCTCATAGTAACCAGGAGAGTAGCAAGGAAGAAAAACGGCTATGCATTGGACTGGTAGCACAACCCTGGGGCAGGATGCTAGCTCTACAACCCCTACTCTCTACCTTGCATTTCTTACAGGGTCTCATGTCACCATCCACTCATAAACATCAAAGATAGCCCTAAGATAACATGTCTGTCACTTCTTTGGCTGTTTGATTTTCAACCTTAAAAAAATAAAAAGTTACGAAACCCACAGAAACAAGACTTGAAAGAGCCAAACGGAGTGAAATCCAAGAGCGGAGCACCATATCCACACTTACCTGACATGCCCTGCTTGGAGATCTGACGGTCATAGATCTTCTTCTCAAGGGTGTAATCAGAAACCAGTCTGTAAATGTGGCACGGCTTCTTCTGCCCGTAGCGGTACACTCGGCACACAGCCTGGGCATCATGGCAAGGGTTCCAAGAAGCATCAAACACCACCACTCTGTTTGCTCCAATGAGGTTGACACCCAAACACCCAGCACTGGAATTTAAAGGCAAATTTCAAATTGCTGCCTTGGCCAATTTTTAAAGTTTCTAGGCAGGGACAGCCATCACAGCCAAGAGTCCATGAGGCACCCATGGCAAGCTCCCTCCAGTCATACAGGCAACTTCAAACCCATGTTTGGTTTCCAAAACTGTTGTTAAGTTGTTGCACAGGACTAAGGCTAAATGCACCCCTGGGGAATTCAGAAGCAGATGGCACTATCATCCTGTAGAGTCTTGAGAGCACACTACAAAGGAATTTAAGAACTGAAAACCCGTATGCATACAGACCATCAGCATGAATCCTCCACTGTGCCCTTCTGCTCCAGCATCTTACCGTGTGGACAAAAGGAAGAGCCAAACAGAGGCGTTGCTGGGGTCATTGAACTGGTTAATAAGTCGTTCCCTTTCCGAGGCAGAGGTGCTGCCATCCAGTCCTGAGAAGGAAATTACGGACACATTTAAAAGCTCTGTATGCTTGGGGGAATCCCATCAGAACTAAACCACTTCGCAAACACTGAGCTTTGGCACTGGTTCCCAACCAATTCTATGTCTTCCTCAAGTCACACACTGCAAGACCTCAACCGGACCACTCTGTGCCTCTAATTTTCCCAGCCAGGCAGGTGCAATGCAGCCAGCCAGGCTGGGATTTGTTCAACTGAAAAATCAAGCAAAACATTACTCAAGCTTGGCAAGGCCAAGACTGGGAGTGCTACAACACACCTAGCCCATAAGGCTCCATATTAGGCGAGACAGACAGTAAGCAAAAGCAGCAGGCACAAAGGCCTCACGTATGCTGGACGCTTGAGGAACCAAGAGAAAGCAAAACTGTGAAAGCCTTTGGCAAAACCCCAGAGACTGGATCTGAGTAGACAGTACTGGTCTAAAGGAGTGCAGGGGGGTATCAAGTCTCTGTTACTGGGCAACAGCTTGCTTCTGGCAGCTCTGCAAAAATCAGGAACACCATACGCACCACTCATCTCAGTCCTGGCCTGTAAAGTAGCCACACAAACCAACGACCCATGCCAGAACAAGATTTAAAGCTGGGGAGGAGGAATTCATAGCCCCGAGCTAGTGAAAGCATTCCACAGTGATTCTGGTTTGGGAAGCAAGATCTAGAAAATAGCCAAACAGGAAGCAAAAAGTATCTTCTACAACTTAAAAGAGCCCTAGTGTCTAAAGTGAGATGTTAAAGACATCTCACATCTTCTGAGTAATATGTCAAAAAGAGGATTTAGAAATTATTAGTTAATTGCTATCAAACTGACACTGTCTTCCCAAGCAAATGAAGTAAGAACAATCTGAATGAGACATCATCGGAAGAATGCTTCAGAAGAGCATTTTCACACCCAGGGACAACTACAAGAAGATGGTGGTGACTTTCAGGAATTAGACTGTCACAGAGGATCAAACAGTGTCACACCGAAAGAGAAGAGGATTGGCTGCACTCACTGTAATAGTTGATGTTTCGGACCCAGTTGTGAACTCCTCCATCTGAGCCTGGAGGACTCGGCATTGGTCTCTTTGCCAAAAACTCCTCAATGACAGATAACGTGGACAAGCTCTGGCTGCAAAACCGAGATCTCTGTTCAGGAGAAAGCCCCCATAGCAACAGAAGTGGAGTATCAGAACTCTTCCCCAACCATGACAGCACTGACAGGTGTCAAACCCTGTTTGTGGCAGCACACCTCTCACTTGTAAACTTGATAGTGGCAGAAGTATAAAATCCATGGAGGAAAACCAGGATCTAATACAATAAAGGAGAAAAGGGGAACTGCCACACCACTAACCCCGTTAACAACCTCCTAGTACCAGAAGTGGTTCAACTACTCCAGCATTTAGTGACTACAGGATCAGCTGTTGATACTTTGCTTACCTGAAGACCAAGATCTTGTCTCCAAGCTTCACACTTTCCTCAATTAGGTGGAACAGTAACACCATCTTGGGCGAGTTCTCCAAGACTCCCGTCTGGTAATCACACAAGATGTCTTTGGCCTACCGAGAAACAGGAGACTATTACAGGGGGGGTTGCTCATTCCCTGTTTAGTTCAACAATCCTGTCTCAAGGTGAGAGAAATAAATCATTGCAGAGAGGTTATATACGTCCATCCAGGTCCAGGTGACAATGTTACTCCCAACTACTGCTGCTACGTCCTATTCCAGAAGCTCCAAATGACAAACTTCTTGGAGAATGGAAGAATGAGCATCTTTTTGACCTCTCATGACTCTCTATCTCATGACCTCTCCTCCAGCCCACCAGATTTACCACTATCTTATCTAGATTAAACTTCACCCTAACACCTTTTTTAGAATAACAGAGTCCACAGACTTTTTGGTCAGATGAAAACAATGGTATAAAAGACAGTTGCCTGCTCTCCAGCCTCATGAGAGTCCCAAAATTCCTACCCAGTGCCATGCAGACGTGCTTATCAATATGTTCTGTGGCACAGAAAATGGATGAGAAACCCCCAACTCTTAAACAGAAGAGTCTTTTCTTTGCCATAGTTCAGAAAAATGCCCTAACAAAAAGAGGTACACTCTTTCAGAGTAAGTATCTACTCTATGTTTATCATAACTCTCCAAATGAAGAGTTTTCCAGCAGTGGTACTCACCCACTCATAAGTAACGACCTGATTTGCTCTCTCCTGAAAGGGGTTGAAGCCAACACTTTGGAGGAACTTGCTATTGGTAGCTTCTCCAGCTGGTGATGCCAAAGCATTACTCTCTGTTTTGACTTTAATTCCCTGAGGCTGGCAGCGGGAATTAGTACTTGCTGTGCCAAGGTCATCCACATCCAAATCCTGCTCGTTTGCCAGATTCTCCTTTTGCAGAGCTTCATACAACACATCTGGATGGTTCCAGATCTGAAGGAGTAAGAAAAGAAAGTCCTTAGACCTGTGCTGGCCTGCTGTCTGCCAATGATTGTGGACTGAAAGCCCCCACAGCTATTCAAAGGAAAGAACTAATGCTTCGATCACCTCATCGCCTTCCCCACATGGAACTGTAAGGCACCGCAGAGAAAGCCAGTCTGACTGCATTAAGGTAGTGAAAAGAGAAGACATGACTCTGCCATGACCCAAGGTACAAACCACACTAACCAAGGCTCTCCTGACTTTAAAACTGCCAAATTCTTTCCTTGAGAACAAACCAGAAGGTCACTATGCACCCCACGCAGCACAAACACAGAGGAAGCTGCTTGTTTGCATTGCAGCAAGTAAATGGTTCAGGTATCAGCCATCGGTTCAGTTGATGGCTGCAGGTTTCTTGTACAAATTTGAAGACAACATTTAACATCCATGCACCCCAGTTCTGGAAGCGGGGATAGCAATTCTGCTGGGCCATTGCAGGGCACCCTGGGGAGAGAAGATGCACCTGGCCAACCACACTTTTATCTCTTGTTTTCATTCATATTCCTTTCGCTTACATACTAGAATATTTATTTGCAGCTCCTGCCAAAACCTACCTTGCAACAGACACAGAAAGCTTTGAGTGGGTTCAGTCCCAGCCAGCCACTATTGCCTGCATCTCGGAACCGGTTCATGAACTCCGTATAAAGGGCCCGCTGGATCTTTGAAAGACGGACCAAAATGACATGTTCTTCCTTAGATGGCAGCTGAACCTTCAGCACATTGTGGCCTCGCCTGGGGAGGAAATAAAGAAAGAGAGATAAACAGAGGGAAAGGAATTTCTCAATCTGACCTCTCTGTGGCTGCCTGTAGGATAAGATTTTGACTTCTTGCCCACGTGGCGGCAGAGAGAAAGACCTCTAGTTGCATGCTTCTCTAATGCATGATACGTCCAAGATACTCCCTGCAGCCAAATACCAACTGTAAGCACAATTACAGATATCTCAAATGTTACAATATTCTAGCACAGGTCACAGTGTTAAGAGTGTGATGAAAGTCCTGTTCTCCATGGCAGCGGAAAAACAGTAATAAGACCTAAGGTCTCTTTAGCTCTGCCAATAACTAAGACAATCCATCCAAATCCCTGGTCCAGCATCTGAGAGCTCTCATCTGAAAAACAAAGCTGATTTGTTTCCAGAATGGTGGAGAGACTGTCACTTTTCATAACTGAGGGTTTGTGAAACACTTTCAGATCCTTGGGTAGAGGATGTCAGAAAGTGCACAACCAAATTAACTATTAAGACATCAAAATAAACCTGAGGTCACTCTGGTACAGTTAGAGGTGTTATTCTCCATTATCAGAGTGTGTGGTACCAAAGTAAACCAGCTTTAGTTATACCCCCAAGGCAAAACAGAGCCATAAGGACCACTTTGCGGTTGACAGATTGAACAAGACAGAGATTCTGAGAGAAATATGGAGTTGCTAACCTAAGAACATCCTCTGTGGTTTTCTCTGTATGCTTAAGATCCTCCCACAAAGACAGATAAGGTATCTGTTTAAAACTCAAGCCTAAGAAGCTGGATCGATGGGCCGAGGCCAATTGTATGAGGTTCAACAAGGCTAAGTGCTGGGTCCTGCACTTGGGTCACAACAACCCCATGCAGCGCTACAGGCCTGGGGAAGCGTGGCTGGAAACCTGCCTGGCAGAAAAGGACCTGGGGGTGCTGGTCAATAGTCAGCTGAATATGAGCCAGCAGTGTGCCCAGGTGGCCAAGAAGGCCAATACCATCCTGGCCTGTATCAGCAATAGTGTGGCCAGCAGGACTAGGGAAGTGATTGTACCCTTGTATTTGGCACTGATGAGGCTGCACCTTGACTACTGCGTTAAGTTTTGGGCTCCTCAGTACAAGACAGACATTGAGGTGCTGGAGCATGTCCAAAGAAAGGCAATGAAGCTGCTGAAGGGTCTAGAGCACAAGTCTTATGAGGAGTGGCTGAGGGAACTGGGGTTGTTTAGTCTGGAGAAAAGAAGGCTGAGGGGAAACCTTATCGCTCTCCACAACTACCTGAAAGGAGATTGTAGCAAGGTAGGGGTCGGTCTTTTTTCCCAAGTAACAAGCAACAGGATGAGAGAAAACTGCCTCAAATTGCACCAGGGGAGGTTTAGATTGGATATTAGGAAAAATTTCTTCACTGAAAGGGTTGTCAAGCATTGGAACAGGCTGACCAGGGAAGTGGTTGAGTCACCATCTCTGGAGGTATTTAGAAGATGTGTAAATGTAGCACTTAGGAACATGGTTTAGCAGTGGACTTGGCAGTGCTAGGTTAACGGTTGGACTTGATGATCTTAAGGGTCTTTTCCAACGTAAATGATTCTATAAGGCAGCATGATTAGCTGTACTGCATTAACTCAGCAAACAAACAGGCTAATTTGAGATGAAGGAGCTGTTTGCATGGACTACATTGTTAAGAACTCCTTGTGGACTCACCGCTGCACAAAGCCTTCCAGCAGGCTATGCAGGACATGACTGCGATACCTCATGAGACGGACGTCTTGAGGGGTGCTGTCAATACACTGCCCGTTTAGGATAGGGCGCTCAAACATATTGCTGAATTCCTGCCGTGAGCCTAGAAAGTCAGGTCGGACAAAGTCTACCATGCACCAATACTCAATGAGGTTGTTCTGGAGTGGGTAGCCAGTCAGCACCACCCGCCGGCGGGAGCGGATGTTCTTCAGGGCCTGCGAAGTGCTGGCATGGCAGTTCTTTATCCGGTGTCCCTCATCACAAATAACCACATCTGGGCCAGGGCGAGACAAAGCTTTCTCAATCCCTGAGGACGAGGAACATTAAGTGTTAGTTAGAGATGAATAAGACAAAGTTCTGGTTTTATATGGTCACCAACTTCACAAAAATAACACCAAAAACCAAACAAACAAACAAAGAGGAGTAGTTCTGAAAGACAAATAAAGCAGTATTCATGGGTGGCAGAGAGCAAGGCTGATTTAGAAAATAAAACGTGACTAGACAGTGGCTCCAATTTAACATAATATGGTAGTGACCAGACATGACTGTCCCTTGATTTCTGCTCAGTGACCTGCGTTGCATCAAGTTGGGTGTCTTGCATCAGATCACACTGGCAAATCACACACAGACAAATCCCCAAGTTCAGTGTACTGAATTCCATGCTTATTTGCAGCTATTGCAAGAAATGAAAGACTCAACCAAAACTCAACAACCTTCTGTCTCCAAAGACACAATCCTGCCCAGCAGAGTTTGATCATGTCAGGGATGCTAAAAGAAAGCTATAAGTTGTTTCCCTGTGCTGCCAGGGTTGATAGCCAGCTGGACAACAGGATCACACCCTCTCTCTTGAGCACTGGCCTCCTACCTTTCAGAAGCTCTTGCTGCCGGTCTTCCTCATCCAAGTCAATAATGACAGGGCCAGCTTGTTTCTTTGTTTTCTTCTTCCTCCCAGTGGCAAAGGACTTCTTCAGTGAGAGGAGACGGTACATCTCATATCCCATTAGCAGCACACCACCTTCTATCACCCAGTCATTCACCACCTTTGCACGTGCAGCTGTTGTCCTGCAAAACAGACAAACAAACCAAATAAACTGTAATCTTTATCTCCAGTTTCAGTTTGAACAACTGGATTGGAGTCTGCTGAGAAAAAAAGAGACATTCAATTAATTAAAGCACTTTCTTGCATCAAACCAGACAGAGGAATACAATGAAGTTTCTTTAGGAGACAATCTGGTAGGGAGGAAAAGAAAAAAAGCCTTTCATATGTGCCACGGGTAGCAGGGTTGAGAACGACAAATCCTTACAGGAACTGAGCTGTAGAAGTTTGTCATGTACAAAAGCATAACAAACTTGAGAGCATCCTTTTTAAAGAGCTGTTTAGGAGACTGCCTCTGCAAAAAATATTTTCAGAACAAGCTGCTAATGTATGTTGTTGTAATCGTCTGGTCGTTTCTCTCTTCTTGTTGTCTCTTCCAATCCTAGTGTGCCTCAATTATTACTTCCCTGCTAGCCTGCTCAGAATTGGTTCAGATCAAGACACTGTCCTCAGTCAATCCTCCCAGAGCACACCAGATCCCATCCAATAGTAAGCACATAGCTGGAGTAGCATCAGCAAATTCAAATACACTCCACTCAGAAGGTGAAGACCTCAACTGATAAGTGTATGAACATAGCTGATGAACTGAGAGCTCCCTAGGAACACTGCACTGTCCTGATTCATGCAAGAAAAATGACCCAGAAAGAAGCAGAAATCCACAAGCCAAGAATACACTCCACACCAGCCTGTAACTGCAATCACTGGTCTCTCCTTTCTGGACAAGGAGGCTTTGTGTAACTTGCCAGAATCCCTCAAGGATAACACAATTCACAGAAAGTCACAGTGTTGGGAAGAGGAATCCCTAAGTGTGTGAAAAATCTCTGGGGAAAAAAAAACAACCCAGATTTAAAATAGAAGAGACATGCGCTATAGGGGGCACATGCCTCAGGAATCCCAGGACTCTGACAGGACTAGCAGTGTACCACCAGAAACAAACCACAGCACTTCTGCTACTCTCTGCAGAAGTAGCGCTGTCTCTGGAACTGGGTTCCTGATCTTAGCATACATGGAAGAACAGAAAGGCACTTCAGCAGTGTGAGAAGGAAGTATAAAATATAAATATTGAATGAAAGAGACAGTCAACCTCTCACAGGTACCAAAATCCTCCCCTTAAGATGGCATCCACAGCAAATGCAGAGTGGGAAAGATCTGGGAGTCGAGGGCACAGGATTAGCCCAAATTAAACAGTCCGAAACAGCAAATCTGGTAACAGTTCCACAAGATGCAGTCCAAGAGCTCAAAAGGGCTTTTACTGGCACCTACTTGTGTTCATCATTCAGGATATGGACTTTGAAGGTGCGGGGCTGGACCTCTTTGGAGTTATAATCAGCAGGAAGGTTTTCAGGTGCTGGGAGCCACATGTTGAATTCTGCTAGCCAGTTTTGGAGCGTGTTCACCTGAAAAAGTTAGCCATGGAAGGATTAAAAACCCAATTGAGTCACTCTGTATTTTAAGAGCAAAAATGAGAACAGGGAATGACACTCAGCTGTGCCCAGACAGAAGGAGCACACCACAGCATGCAAATTCAGGGATACAGGGAACGAAAGAGGGAGAAGAAGAGCAAGGGTATGATAGAGCATGATGTGAGACGGGATGCTATTCAATCTTCTCTAGGCAAAGAACGAAGTAGAGCAAGGAAGCCCCTCAGCCAGCATTTCACGTGGCTACTTACAGGTACAATGGCAAGAACAGTCTTTGCCTCCGTGTGCCGAAAAAGTACATCCAAGAAAGAGATGACCTGTATGGTCTTGCCCAGGCCCATGCTATGTGCTAAAATACACCCAAACCCACTGCTGGTTTTAAATCTCTCCAAGGACTCGACCAAGTTGTCATACAGGAATCGGATACCACCAATCTAGACAGAAAAGTAGAAAAGGTATTAGAATGGTAGAAGAAAAAAACCAAGATAGGTATGTATTTACAGAGTAGCAAGCACATTAGGATTGCATAAACCATGAAAATATAAAGGGGATGTTTCAAGTTCACTACAGTACTCTAATCTAGGGAAGGCTCAGGAAGTTTTAGATACTCACAAAACTTCCTGAGAATATAACAATAAATCGAAATTCACTTGTAACCAGAGAATCTGAATTGGGGTTGATTAGTTTGTTTATAAGTATAATTTTATTTTTAAAATGTTCATCTAAATATACAAAGGTCTGATGATAACAATAGCCTGGCCTTCCTTTAATTTGTCCTTATCATTTGACTGTCCACAACAGCCACCACCACAACCAGACTGATCACACAGCTCACCAAAGAAGTTCTGCCAGGATTACAAAGCAGGCTTGCCCGAATTCGTTGCATTTTTTCAAGGCTATTAAGGCCTACCTGATGAGGTTTTACTGCATGTGCAAGCTGGGGAGCTAGGAAAATGTCCTCCTCATTTGGTGGATGATTGATGTTGACAATCACCTGCCCCAGAGCATCTGACTGATTTAAGGCATCATTCACATGAGAGCCACTGCTCTCTTCACTGCCATCCTCCTCCCCTTCATTGCCAGAGTCACTGCTGTCCACAATTTGGAGGGCATCATCCTCTCCTGAACTCAGCTCAATCACTTCTGTAAAGTAACCAAAACAGGAAAGAATAAGGGCAAAGGTTAACTTGACATCTGGGTGGTTTATCATGTGTGGGTTTATCATGCATGAGGGGGGCAGGGGGGGGGAAATTATATCAGGAAAATAAGGCTACCATCTTTTACAATTCCACACTGGCCTAACAACCTATTCTGAACAAGCAGGCACAATACAGGCACACATCAGGCCCCTCAGATCAGCATATAAAAGCGTGAGTTTCCCTGAGTTTCCTCATGTTTCAGAGAACATTAATTTGGGCTGGCCCAAACAGAACAGAGACAGTTTCTGTAAGTGTTTTACGTTCTCCTCCATACGTTCTCTTAATTCCCAAACCCAGACAAGCATTTTATTTGTTGATACAGTCTGTAAGGACCACCAAGGAAATCAGGCAGAAGTACTCTACTGCACTGGTATAAAGGAGTCAGGTTAGATCCATCTGGGACAAGGGACACAAAACCCCCTTTCAGCTGCAGATCTGAATACTTAGATACTCCTTTTATACACAGCAGATGATGTCACATCTCATGTAAGCATTCTTCAGCAGAGCACTGAGCAAAATTAAGTGCATTTATAAAGCAGAAATACACACAAGTTCACAGGAGTGCCTGATAGGCCAGGTTATAAATGTCAGTTTAGGACTCAGGTCAGAACTGGTCATGTATTTGGAAACCAATAGGCCTACAAAAATCTGAAGTTACTCACTACTGCAGCGTCTGACTAGATGGAAACAGGAGGCTTGTGGCTAAATAAACAGCATATTGTGAGAAGACCAAGCTGAGGCAATTGGTCACTTACCATCTTTAATGCTATTTTTTCCTTTAGCATCATCTTCACTGCCACTGCTAGTACTATCTAGACAGATCACTTCCTCAGCCAGGACCTGAGGGGGGAGCTGGGTAGCCTCTGCTGTTCTGAAAACGATGTCCTCTATGAACATAAATGACAAACAATAAGTAATTCATAATAATGGGGAAGGAGACAAAATTGTTCAGAAACCAGACAGTATTTTCTTCCACTTTTGGTCCAGTAACTTAGCCCTGGAATTTTCCATAACAGACTCTCACTGTCTACAATACTGCTATGACTCAGCTGCCTGGGTCACAGTCTCCTCCTTTCTCAATATGCCGAAACAACAGGCCATTGCTGATGGCACCCTCTCTATTGCATGCCCTGACTGGGGCACACAGACCATGCAACATGCTGCAGTCCCTGGGATTTTTTTTTATTCTTTTTTTCGGGGGTCTCAGAAGTAAAAGCTGTTTTTCATCCAGCAGAGAAAGTATCAACTGCTGAAGGGATGATAACTGCCCTTTGCTAGTAGTGACACTGTAATAATTATATCCCACATATCATAAACAACTTTTGCTGATCAAGACCATTTGTTTCTATGTATTGCCATGTGGGGAGAGAGGCTAGCTCAACAGGGCCAAATAAGCATCGCTGCAGTGAGTCAGCAAGCAACGATGTTCTTCTGGGGCTCCAACCTACTCTGCAATAGGTAAAGTGTTTTAAATAGCTGTTGTTCCTTCCCCCCCATGTAAAATGTTTTGAACACTTGCACTTAAGGGAGAATATACATTTTTCTCAAGAGGGAAAGTCAACTCAAGAACTCCTTACCCCCGACACAACTTCCAACTGCACTTCTCTGCCATTTACACCAGTCTGAGAGGCTGTGCTATAAACTAGATCACTGAAATGATGCAGATTAGAAGAGAATGCAAGATGACATATTCACCGGAAGACATAACCATTTATACTGCCTGCTATTTCACTGCTTGCTGAAACATGCAAGAAAGGACAAGGTTACATCATGAACATATGTACACCCAGTCTATTGTTCCACTATCCCTAGTACCAGACCCATGCATTACCAAACCATTCACAGTACAAATATGATCTGGACCAAGGATATGGCATTTCTGTCAAGTCCGTTTGTTTAAGCTTTCATATCAGTTGGAAAGACAAGAGAGACCTGTTCCAGCATCCCGCTTACACACAATTAACTTGTCAAAATATCTGCAACAAAAGTTACCTGGTACCTTTCACCATGCAGCCACAGCATCTTGATTCAGAACTAGCTCAGAAGTGCAACTGACTACACTGAACCAATAAATGGTTTGGAACTGTCATTTCAAGAGTTTACACTTGAAAGTCCAACCAATCATAGAACGGTTTGGGTCGGGAGGGACCTTTAAAGGCCATCTAGTCCAACCCCCCCCTGCAATAAGCAGGGACATCTTCAACTACATCAGGTTGCTCAGAGCCCTGTCCAACCTGACCTTCAACGTTTCCAGGGATGGGGCATCTCCCACCTCTCTGGGCAACCTGCACCAGCGTTTCACCACCCTCATCATAAAACATTTCTTCCTTATATCTAGCCTGAATCTACCCCTTTTAGTTTAAAATCATGACCTCTTGTCCTACCATGGACAAGCATGGCACTACCTCCTTCTTCATTCAGCTTCTATCCTTAAAAATTTTGCTTCGGGTGGCACCTCCCACTGCTTACCAGGAAGAAACTCTAGGGGTACAGTTGGGATAGTGGCTGGATAATCCTTCCGCTGCTGCTCTAACCGTTTCCTTCTCTCCAACTCTTCCTGCTGGGCTGCTTTTGTCACGGCTTCCAGTTGGTCCTCACGCAACAGCTTTCTGAACACAGGAGCAAACAGAGAAATGTGATTTGATTACACTCAAACAATTTCTTCCAGAAAGCTGAGTGACTGTACAGCTGGCTCAAAAGATGATGGACAAGCTCCAGGTAGTCTGTCAGCTACACAGACTAGGAACATCATCACGAAAAGCCACAGACAAATTCTATAGCTATTTCAAGACTGTGCTTCCCAACTACAGGTAACACTACTATTACTCAAGGAAAAGACAAAAGTTTGACAGAAGCAAAATAATGAAAGGAGGAAAAATGTGAGTGGGTAAGTATACACTTAAGCTAGGTTATCACAGATTAGTTCTTCTATCTGAAAGGATGTTATTTATTGTTATGCAGTTTATAAACAGAAAATGCACAAAGTCATGCAAAGAAGATATATGCGAAGAAAAGGCATCAATTGCCCCACAAAAAGTCATCACACTGATTCTCCTCTGGTATAGTATTTTCAGGAACTAGGACCTCTAATGGCTTTAACAATGGTTTCAAAGGATGCTCTCAAAGCACCTTACTTTTACAGGTAATTTTTATTACTTCCAAAAGTTGCTTTTTCCCATTTCAGTTTCACATATGCATCCCTGGAAATGAAGGCTCTTTTACCAGAGGAGAGCTGCAGTACAAGCAGGGGTAAAACCCAGCTCCCTCAAACTAGTCTTTAAATCCACTCAACCCCACACTAGAGGGACACCTCCTCCATCCTAATGAAGCCTCAGTTTCTAAGGCCTACTCAATACTTATTCCTTCAGCTTTAAGAAAATCAGTCCGCACAAGCTTAAATATGAACCAAAACCCACCAGCATGTTACATACAGGGCAAAAGAGCCACTTGATGCCACAGGAATTCCTGCTCCATTATGACTCCTCTGAGCATTTTAAATCCTCTTGAACAAAATTTCATAGTGAATTACAACCTCACAACCTGTCCCAGAATATATGTGGTGACTTACACAATCAAACAATTACTGCTTTATAAAATTCAGGTTAAATTGATTTCCAACATTTCAGTCACCAGTCACAGCATCAGCATTCCTGCCAACAAGCACCCAGGATAGTAGAGGGAAGGACTATATTTTAGGCTGTTTGCAATAAGATTCTCATCAGCAGATATCTGAAACTGGATATTTACTTAATGGTGGTGCTGTTTTTCAATTACATGTCTTAAAAGCCAGCAGCAAGTACACAATTTTTGCAATATATTCCATAACCAAATATTCGCTCTTCTGAAATACCAAACAAGTCTGCACCCACATGCAGCACGCCAGTCTGAGATCATACTACTCCCACTGGTGAAATCCTAAGGTTTTGGAAAAGAAAAGCCATCTGGTTTGCCAGCAGTGGCAAAATGTAGCTCAGAAGCGAAGTCCAGAGACTCCATTTTTACCCAAAAGGCTATATACGACCCTAACTCTTTCTGTCCTGCTGCTCCTTACCTTATGTTCCTCCGCATGTGAGACGGTTTCTGAGCCCTCTTCTTTTTGGTGTCCTCAGAGGCCAGGCTCTTGTGCTGGTTCTGCAAGAGTCGCTCTGCCCGCTCACTCTGAGATGAGGTAGTTGAAGTAGAGCGCTGCCATTCTCCATCCTCCGCATGTTCAACACGGTCACCGCTGAACACAGCTTCCTGGGGTTGGTCTGAAAAGACAAGGAGGTAATGACATGAGAACAACTGTGCCAGCCTGGCAGCTGGTTTTTCATCAGGATTTGATCTTAATGGGTACCAACAATCCCTATTCTCACTCGTTTGCAAGCATGTTTCTCTGAGGGTCAAAACGGGGGTCCTTTCTGACAGTGCCACTCAAAAAGTATTAAAAAGTTTTACGGTGAATTGTCTCTTCCCAGTGAAAGCCAAGATTCACACCACTCAACACAGCCCAGAAGTGTCCTGACAAGAAAACAAGTCAAAATTATTTCAGTCCACAGAGAGCACTTGCTGCCCCTAAGGGCCTGTTTTCCTACTGGGGCCAAATGAGCTCCAGTTAAAACAAGGAATTCAAATCTGGTTTTCTTCATTTCACAACATTCAAGTGGGGCAGAAATTTCCATTTACATGACACCTGTGTAACCATCTTCCAAGTTAACAGAACATACCATGCAAGAGGTTATTTGTTTCAAACACTGGGTCATGGCTTAGGAGGCAGCTCGGTGGTTTTATCACCAGGCTCCACTCTCATGATTTAAATGGTAACTTCTGGAAAGCTTTTTTGAAACCAAAAAACATGTGGCAACACTCTTTCCACATTATAAACCATATGCACTCCTTTTTCTCTACATTCTCCTATTTTCAGACTTGCATTAATGGCTGATTTCAGTCTTAAAGCACTATGTGAAATGACACCTTGTTCTATGTGACATTTTGCTCTTCAACAGGCTGCCAGTGACCAAGCTAATGCTTGCAGATCACAGAAAGGAAATGTTTCTGTTCAAAAGCTTCCCTTGAAGTAAACTGTTTCTGACATGCCTTGTAATAGCTTCTTTGAAGCATCTTGTCCCCTTGTGTCTGGCAAAGAGATACCCTGAAACTCATCTCATAATCAGCTTTCTTGCCTCTACTGTGTATCTGAGTTAATGACTGAACTGAAATGACACTTAGACAGAACTTTGAAGAAAAGAAGGAAAGAAGACATCAGCACAGAAGAATGTGGCAGATGAAGTCATGCAGAACCAACAAGCATGACATTGTAACTCCGTGGGACCTGGAGACAAAGAGCATCCCTTCTCAAAAAGCTGGGAGCTTAAATAAAGGATGCTTCAGTACAGCACGTTGCATGTACAGGCACCTCTACCGCTGCCTCATTAATATGCCTATTAAATTAACCTTACCAGCAATATCACCTCTTAAAATCGAGATGACAAGAACTAGATTCACACCTTGGTCAAAAGCACCAACTTTGCAAGCTTCCCCTCCAGACATCCCACCAGACCTGCCTCAGCATTTGCTTGAAGTCAATGTCAGAATCCCTTTAGGACTTCAGGACTCACCCCACCATGGACCAATACCAGCAGAGCAGCTCAAACATTTCTTTGAACATCAGTCCCAGCAAGTCCTACACATACTAGAAAAACAGGTGTCCACAACTTATGTGATGAAACAGAGCTCATGATGAACACAAGAAAGCAAAATCATTGCAAAGGGGTTCACTGTTACAATCACAGTAGTTCTACTGCAACCAAGGTCTTGGAGCCCTATCCTCCCACCATGCCTCCTTAAACTTACAAGCTCAGACACCATGCATCAAATTCACTTGCAGACAGAGAACTGTGCTGGGAATAAACCCAGTTTCCCAGGCTCCCCAAACAACAGCTCTGCTATGTGAGCTACAGGCACATTTTGGTCACATTACCTGTAATTCTCCAGCACTGTTTCCTTCCCCCTACCCCTTCTGACTCCTAGTTATACAACTAGATCAAAAGATTGGATGAAATAGGGCAAAGGGACACAGGGAGGTTGCACACGTGATCACATTCTCCGGGATGAGTCATTAAACCAGTGACTATCCTGGAGACAAACACTGCCATGGTTACACTGCTGCCATCTCACCCTGGGCCCAGGGGACCTTGACAAAGCATCAGAGAGCACAAAGTCATGCTTGTTCGGAAGAGGAAGCACTTCTCTCCCCACACCTCAGCAATTACCCACGTCACCTCCTTCAGCAGCGACTCTGCCACCCACACCATGCTGGGAAAGGGTGCCTTCAGGATGAGGGTGATGCTAACAAAATCCAAAGGCTCAGCAGCCCAAAGGTGAGGCCATTATGTGTCTCCTCTGTACGTTTTCATATTTGTTGTACAATCCCTATGTATACTCATTCCACCTCTGCATTTTACTTTTCTTTCCTATTAATCATGTGTAATATAAGCTCCAGTGAAAGATACACACAGCTGGATCAGACAGGTTTTTTTAAAAAAAAGATAACTCCCATCTGAGCAGGAGCCTGAAGCCTAAAATCTGATGATAAATTTGGCCCTGTACTGAGTACAGACCCTCATCCACCACAGCCATGTCTGCTCAGGCTGGTGTTTGTCCTGCCAATACAAGTTCTGAGGTGAGGAACACAATCTGTTCCTCAGCCCACATTCCTGTCACATATGCATCTAGATACCAAGATCTCTTCTACACTAGCGACATTACCAAACATCACACTGATTCAGCTGCAGTGGAATTCAGAGGACAGCCAGCTTCCCAAGGCTGGTCCCGTCCTTGTCACTACAATGAACAAAGCTGCTTTTCACAAAGCTTAACTAACACAATGATAAAATCACAAGTCACTTCCATCTAACCATGCAACAGTTCCCGCTACACCTGTGACATGAGCTGGCAGTTACTAGCAGGAATTGTTTTGTTGCTGTTTTGTATTAAAACTCCCGATTGTGTACACAGCCTGAATCTCACCGCATAAGAAAAGCAAGACTCCCTGCTGCAGTCCTGTGGCTGCACTCCAGTGTGGTGAGCTCTGTGCTGTGTCACTGGGACCCACACTGGGACAGAAATGCATTAAGAAACAATAACCACACACACAAAAACCTATTTTGTACAAGAACAGGTTTGGTCTTTCGGTTGAAGGGAGTGTGGGAACAGCCTCGCGGAACAGGTCCCATCAGGTAATCGATGGAATAATTCCTGCCCCAATTCTGCCAAGCCTACATCTACAACAGAAATGCAATTATGGTTTTGTAACAGGAGCTCAACACGCTACTCTGACACGGCTATACAAGTAGCTTTTTACACAACACAAAAATTCATCAGCCATGTTTGCATGTTGACAATTGCCTGATCACGCTTATGCTGTTAGCGCACTCTAGGAAGACCTGGGCAGTTATCCACCCTGCCTCACTGAGAAAAGCATTGCCACCAGCCCATAGGTAACAACCTGGCACAGGGAGATCAGCTACATATGCCCAAGCACAGCTGGGCAAAGGAGCAGGCCCAAGTCCACTCAGCCAAACACAGCCATGGGTCAGTCATGGTCGCCGACAAGGACATAAATCCCTCCCATGCTTACACACTGTGGGCACTGAGAATCAGCTGGAACACTAGCTGCTGGGTTCACACCAGCTCTGTTGCACATTTTGGACTGTGCTCACCAGAAAAGGCACGAGACCTACAGAGAGGGTGTCCTGAGGGTAGTGGTGATAGCATCAATGCAGACAGTGAGCTTGTCAAGCAGCTGCTCCTTCAGGTGGGTTACAGTTCTCCACCTGAGAGGCCCCCAAGCAGTTCCCACTGGTTCTCGGTTATGGACACCTGCACACACCCAGGCACTCTGTCCTGCCAAGGTACCCTGAATGCCAAGAGGGGCACGACTATCCTTTCTCATGCACTTTATGGAGCTTTAAAATGTGCCTGCACTGTCAAAACCCAGTAGACCTGATTACAGCATGGCTCTGGTTTGTGCTGCAGACCAGGGGTTGCAGTTTTCTCTGCTCACTAAGCAGTAGCAACCACCACCTCCAGCTGTACATACAAGCAGGGGGAGGTGTTTGGCTTCTCGACCGACACAGTTCAGAAGTCTCTGTAAGCAAAAGAATCGTGACTGCTCTGTATAACTCTGCTTCAGATGCTCCCCGTGGGGATGTCTGCCAGAGCTGCCCCTAAATACCGCACACAGGTGTGACTCATGATGCCTAACATAGCAAAAGATTTACCCCACAGTGGGGTACTTCCCATTGCACCAAGCTTATAAAACTCACCTCATCTTGCAAAATACTCTCAAACTTCCCATAAAACAGCACGGGATGCAACCTGGAGAATATTCTCTAGCATCTTGGATTCAGCAGTGAATTGCTCTCAGCACACACAGCCTGCTCTGCAAGGGTGCTTGGGTTGCTCTGACATGTCATGAAGCAGCAAGTACATTTTTTGGGGCGTGAGATTTCTGTAACTAACACAGTCGTCTTCTGACACCAAGGTGTGTGGGAAACTGATACAGCTGCATCCAATCTCCATGGTCCAAGGCAGACCTCAGTAAGTCCAAGTGTCTGTGCACACACAAGTAAACATCCATGGCTCCAGCAACAGTCCAACACTCCTAGGAGTATAGAAATTGCCATTCAGGATAAGACCTGAGGGTCCCCTACCTGAGGCTGTTGCACAAGAAGGTGCAAGAGACCCCTCAGTAGACAAAACGCTGTGTATGATGATTACTTCCTCTCCTCCTCAGTTACTAGCTGGCTAATGTGGCTAGATAGAGGCTCATCCTCCTCCTAGGAGGCCAACTTCTCTCTGCCATGATAACTCAAATGACTCCAGGGAAGGCATAGCACCAAAAACCAGACACTTGTTTGTTTCTAAAATCATTTCACTACAGAAACTCAGGATGCCGAATAGCTGTATTTTGCTGAGTCTTTGGGCATTATTTTCTACCCCAAAGACAGGGATGTGCATGCATGGTGAGGAAGGTAGCTGCATGCAGAGCAGGGAGAAGTTAATTCTTGGTTTGGGAGCTCTCTTTTGTCCTGCACAAAAAGCAAGGAGCAGTTAAATATTATCGCAGGCGTTCTGGGATCTTCCATGCAGTTTGTGGGGAACAGCTTGTCAGAGACTAGCTAGTACTAGCCAGTCCTACTACAGCCAGTACTGAGCTGTCAAAGCAAGACTGGGAGGAGCACTGAGGGATGGCACAAGAAAGACTAATTGCACAGCTCCAGCTGCAACACTCGCAGTCACTGACACACTGAACTACAACTGTGCCAAAGGCTAGAGAAGCGACTCTGCACAGCAAGCCCGACTGCAAAAGCACTGAAAGGCTGGAAGATGGTCTCTGGGCTTATGTGATGTTTTCCCAGTGCACTGGGCACTGAACAGGTTGTAGGTGATGCCAGAGTTCAACTGCACTCGGCACCTGAAGAACAGGAGCTCTCTAACTGCAGCACAGCAATTATCTCAGAGGCTGACAACAGCCAGAGTGCTCTGGCTCACCCTCTATTCAGCTGAAGCGGAAAATAAATGAAACATTTTCAGAATATTTTTTCCTCTGTATTCAACTGGTGCAGCTGTTGCATGGATGCCATGCAAGAAGGGAGGGGAGGTGTCTGCACAGAGCACCCTCTCACAGAGGCGGCATTATGAAAACACTCGAGCACCCCAAGGCTGGAGGCAGGAAATTCCTTGTGAAACCCCTCAAGGACGGCGTAGGGGAAAGCAAGGGGGCAGCTCAGGCTCCCTTCCTCCAGGCCCTACCTGCTGCAACACCCAGGAGAGCCACAAATCCCCCTCCGGGGGCTTGACACACATCAACACCAGTAAACAGGGCATGGAGGGGGACACAGCCCCTCTGAGCACTCAAGGCTGTGGCTACTCCCTGCAGCTGCTATCAGGGCAGCTAATTAGCAACAAGACTTTGTTCTCCTCGGAAAATAATCGGGCTCAGTCTTGGGAGGCAGGACACCCCTCCCAGCCACAACTGCTTAACAAAGCCATAATTATGTAAGGATTATATAAACCGGCACACCTACCCCCCCACACTGCAGCACCCGCTCGCCAGGGCCAGCATGCCAGGGCCCTGCACGCTGGCCGCCTCTCAGTCCTCTCCAGCCACCCACTCGCTGACAACACGAGAGACGCCGCCGAGCCGAGATCAGCCTTTTGTCTACACTGGTGGTTTCTGGCATGCACGGGGTACTCCTGTGCTTGTCTGGGTGTTCCCCGTGGATGTCCTCTCCTTGGCAGGGCCACGGCCGTGGGGAGCTTCCAATAGGGCAGCCCATGGCGTGTACCTTGGGCAGTGGGACCCACAGCTCCCAGCCCCTCTCTGCACGCTGGTCCCGCTCGACTCCAAGGGCTGCGATGGTTGGTGTCCTGCTGAGTCACAGCCACGGTACTGCGAGACATACAGGCATCTTTCTGGCCCAGCCTGCCCAGCCCCAAAGCTTGCCTGCTCCCAGGGGAAGCTTCCCTCGCCTGTCAAATGGCACGTACATCAGCTCCAACGTCTTCATTCCCACCACTGATTTATCTTGGAGTTAACCACCTCAGGTCTGTCATTCATACTTGTCACTGGAACCAGACACAGAGACTGTCATATTGGTATAACAAATAGTGCTGCTTGAAGGCTGAGTAACACATTTTTCATTTCTCTAGGTATCTGTAAAGCGATCAGTTGCTGGGGGTTCAAGACACCTGTATGAAATCTGCGGACTGCTGGTGAGAGATGGCAGGCTGCCTCCATGCCCAGCTCAGGACCAGAGGACATAGGGGAGAGACGTGAAATGAGTTCTTATGAAAACCCCATCAGCACAGGCTCTGAGGGAGGGAGCCAGACCAGGAACACAGAAAAGCCAAACCCATCTCCAGACTCCTTCTTGGGCAGGAAGTAAGCCCCAATCAATGGAAAACTTTAAAAGATAAATTATAAGGCAGCACTGTCCCTCTTTTTTCCTTCAGAGGTCTTTCAGTGTGTCAGTTACTGATGAGGTTATGCTGCGGAATAAAAACCCCTTTCCTGGCCTGAAGGAATCGCTCAGGAGCAAAAGTGAAGGGCAGGAGCAAGGAAGGTACCACCCAAAAACCAAAGGGAAAGGAAGCAGCCAAGACACGCCGAGAGGCAAACTGGAATATCAAACAGCCAACTTCGGTGGCCGACAATGTATCTTCTAGCCCTGGGATTATGCAAGCAGAACCAGGCCCCAAATACCCAAGAGCTCTTGTTCTGGCTGGGCCTCAACGCTGCCGACGCTGAGACCTGGGTTACATAAACACCAAAGAGCACTTACACAACCCCTCTATGGCACAGGCTGGCAGCCACCAGCACCCTGCGCCGCCAGTAGCTGCTCCAGCAGCCCCGCACCCGGGCAGCTGCGCCCAAGCCCCTCCGGGACCTTCCACAAGCCCCCAAAATGCAGCCCAGTGGGGTGTCCCTTGGGTTGTCCTCCCTCTTGCAGGCAGCAGGGAGCAAAGGTCGATGGTTACGCCGGAGCACCAGGCAATCTCACGTCTGTTTCCAGCTCTGATATGCTGAAAGGAGGGTTGTGAAATTTCAAATCAAACATTTTCATAGTGCTTTGACATGGTGAGAACTGGAGAAATGCGGAACGCTGCTACCTGGCATCCCTCTCCTAGATATATAATCAAAATTACTTTTCCCAATAAAAGTTCTCAAACCTAAAACGTAAACTGCTGTCTCCTCACGAGCCCCCCCTCTCTTGTGCAGACACTGTGGGCACTAGCCAAGACAGGGAAACAAAGCCAGGAAATGCACCCGTGAAGGTAGCGAGCGCAGCAGGGATGGGTTACATTTGTCCTTTAGCCGGGGGTGTGCGAGAGCAGTCGAGTTACATAAAACCACTGCACCAGAGTCAGGAAGCGTTTCAGGCTCGAGTGCTGGGAAGTTTTCAACAAGCTGCACGCAGGAGGGAACCAAAACCTCCCCTTTCTGGTTATCCCAGTTAACTAGTAACCCAGAGTATCGTTTTGTCAGCCAGATTACAAAAATTACCATAGGGATCTAAAACACAAGGATTTAACCATCAGACCTTATTTATTTTCAGAGTAGTTCAAAACTTTTTTTTAAAAAAAAATCTGATCTAGTTTATTAAGGTGGATAAATATTGATTTAGGTCACAAAGATCAATTTCCCCTCCCAACTTCAGAAAATAGATGCATATGGGGGCTTGACATGTTCCCAGCACAGTGAATCCAGCTGGCTGCTCCAGTGACTCTTATAGGGATAAATATCAGGGAGTAAGAAAAGAGGACGAGCAGGGGAGCAAGCGTTCTGCATTATGCAATGATTGCATAAGCACTAGTTTACACTAGGTAGCTGGGAGTTGTGGTATTAGCTTTATACCAGGATATCCTCAGAGCAACGAGAAATAACAAAGAAGGGATTATTGCTGCTGCCACGCTTCCAAGGCCACCAAAATGGCAAACAAACAACAAGCACAGACCGAACTTTAATCTCTGCCTCAAGCCCTCACCATAGCTTCGTTCAGTACCTGTTAATAGGGAGGGGGGAGAAGACAGCTGGTACTCACTCCTAATTTATAAGAGCAGCATGGGAAATAATCCCAGCGTAAAGCATCCTGCGGCATCTGAGTGCTCCTTTGTTGTTGCTCATGATGGCAATGGTGTAAGAGAGGAGAGATTTCAAAATTGTAATACCTGCATTTGCACTCTAGTTCAGTGTCAAAGGACTTCACAAGCACAACACAGTCCTCACAATAACCTGTGAAACACCCTCCTGTCCATCTTGCAGAGAAGGAAACTAAGGCAAAGCAATCAGGTAGATATCAGTGCTGAGTAACTCCCAACTGTTTGGCTCCGTGTCCCGTGATCCAATCAACAGGCTCTCTTTCCTCTCCTTAAATATAATTTCCTACTTGGAAAATTAAAACATAGTTGTGGATTTTTTTAGAACTGTAACAAAGCACAGAACTTCAGCTGCATTTCCTTTTTCTGTTTCAGTCTCTAAAGTAATTTCAGAGGAATTTTCAAGGACTCTATTTAATGAGGGAGGCATCACTTGAGAGAAAAATGCAAATTGTTGAGTTTGAGCCTGTGTGCCACCACATTCCACTGGCATTTCTCCCATCAAGTGCAGCCAGAAAAGTGACCGAGAGCACTGGAGAAAGCCAGTAAGACCAGGATGAAACACCATCATCCAAAGAACAATCTGTTTCTACTTCTCCTTTTCAAAATATTGGTGCTGCTTGGTGCGCTAAGGAGTTTCACAAAGGGCTGCAAAGTTGTTCATGGCAATCAGGCTCACAAAAATTGAAGCCACGACGTCACAAGGACACCCCCATCCAAAACACATAACACCCCAAAAGCTAAGCACATTACAGCCTGGACAAAAAAAACCCAAGCATCAGTTCTTTCATAAGGTTGCTAAAATTATAGCTACCTCTACGGTCAAAAAAGAAGCATATAGGTATACAGGGAGGAGACAGAGCTCTTTAAATAAGAAGACATTTTTCTTGCAGAGCAATAGGTAGTGTACTGCAACAAAGTTTGATTTACTAGCTGGTAGGTGCTACCATAATAATAATTAGTATCTTCTCTAACTTTGCAGAAACATTTATAAAATACTAAACAGACAGCACAGCACTGCATATACAAGTGCTTGGTACTCTGAAAACCCCAAAGAAGCGTTCAGGCACCTGGAGTGAGAAAAAGCCACATAAACCAGAGAGGAAAAGAAACACTGACCAGCAGTTGAAGCACAAAGGCAGGGAAGAACATGATGTGCCAGTTCTGCCCTAGACTCTCTCTGTGACCTTGTGTCGTTTTATCATCCCCTCTGGGGACAAGAAGGTTACGGAGAAGTGGAACGGACACCCTCCTGGATCCACCAGCCAGAGCACAGCCACATTAGATCAGTTACAAATGCTTCCCCAAACAGAGATGATTTTCCCATTGGTAGAGCAGACAGTGATAAACCTTGCCCCAGACTTTAAAACTTGATGAGCAATGCTGTACAAGGAGGAGTTCATTTGCACTCTTGCTCTCTCATGTTTGTACAAATGACCCCAAAATACCTTTCCAGGCAAATTATTTGGAAGGCCTCTAACCTTGCATTCTTCCTCCACCTATGACCTACAGTCTCATTTCCAAAAGCATCGTCCCCCCACCGACTTCTCTTTTTATACCCAGTATCTAGACTGAGTTACATAAGCCACTTGTATCACTCGGATTCCTCATTTATCCAAACTCATTTTGTATCATAATTCCTTTCTCTTCTCAGTTCACACTCTCCCAGAATTAGCTTCTTTGTCCTGCCACCACAACCAGAGAAATAAGAAAGCAAGAAAAGATGGATTTTTTTTTTTTTTTTTTTTTTGCGCTAGAGTCCACCCCTCCCACTAATGGACAACAAACACTGCGTGGCTTATTTCTATAAAAACTCCTTACGAAGATCACACTGCACTGGACTTCTATAATAAATCAGGAACCCAAATCTGGAACTCCTGGGGACCTTTTTTGACCAGCCTATTAAGTTCATAGCATGAACTTTGGAGGTACTTGCCACGCAAACAAGGTGGAAGAAGCTTCACATCTCCTAGTACCTGACCTCAAAGTAACAAGTTAAGTTACAAATATAGAAAGTTCTTCAAATCTAAACAAAGTTTTTTCTCCACCACACAATGTCCTCCCACCAGCAAGCAAACTAAGTGGCAGCCATCCCAAAACTGTAAACTCACATTAGGGTTTCACCAGCATCTTCCATTTGATGGGGGGGGGGGGGAGGGGGGGAAACCCAAGTAGCTCTTCATCTATTAGGCACTAATTAGGGGATCCAGAGCAAGCACCAACAGCTCTGCCTGGTGCCCAGCCTGCTGCCCAGTCAGCAAGTCACCAAATGTTTCACTGACAAAGGCAGCCCTCAAAACTCTTATCAAGTAGGACGTTGGGGGAAAGTATACACAAAAAGTTCTAGGGGGTGGGGGAGAGGACACTGGATATAAAATCATACTGATATTAACAACTGCCTCCTCTCTTGCTGAAAATTACTTTTGCAGCATTACAATATGACAGCAGCAGAAACAATAACAGCCAGACCCAGAATGTCACATCACCAAAGTCTTCAGAATTAAAAGCACAAAGAAAGAAAGAGCTTCCTTCTCATACCCCCTCCATCAAACAAACAGGCACTGCAAGATTCTGAAA
The DNA here is from genome assembly GCA_008921705.1 of Burhinus oedicnemus. Lineage (NCBI taxonomy): Eukaryota > Metazoa > Chordata > Aves > Charadriiformes > Burhinidae > Burhinus > Burhinus oedicnemus. Next base: position 69,317 of record VFFE01007184.1, read on the forward strand.
ATTCAACCATTTCCATCCCTGCCTGGTAGGTAGCAAATTAAAACCCGAGTCCCACAGAAGCATCTCAGTTCCTGATGCACTTTGCTAGCCACTGTGTCGGGTGCTCCAGCACAGGGGTGAGAGAATGAATGGTCTGTAACAGGAAAGCAAGAGGGAAAAGAAAACGGGGGGGGTGTGTGTGGAAATCCACCCACAAAAAACCAACCTATGTCCTACCTGGAAACTGCTGAGACTCATCCAAGAGTAACATGCTGCTCAGTGCACTGAGGCAAGCCCTCTGCCCCAGCACTTGTTCAGTGTGGCCTCAGGCTCTCAGCCCTTCTGCTATTCTTGTCTCAGGGTCTTCAGGACAAAAGTTTCCAGTCACTCCCGGCAACTCCTTATCTCTGCCTGCAGCCCAGCGAGCACTAAATTCACTCTCACTGGCTGTTCAGGTCACAAGCGGGAAATGCCTCCTGATAAAATAGTCCAGGGTACAGGCAGGGAAACCTTCCCTTAAGGTTTCTGAAAATAACTTCGGTAAATAGCTCCTAGTGCTTGAATCCACCCAGCCACTGTGACGGGAATCAGTACGCATATATCCTCCCTGCACCCAGCCGAGACGGACCAGGGTCACTCTTACATAACGAGTTAAATACGCCTCGTGTTCAGCCTAAATAAAAATTGTCACTATCCTCCCCTGCTCGGAGAGTCACACAACACAGCCCTGCTCGAGGTAGCTGCTGCTCCACTGGGGACCGATGCCTGGAGCTGCGCTGCACCGCCGGTTTGGCTTCGTTACGTGTTCCCGATCAGCGGGAGCAACTTCGGTTATGCCTGGGAAAAAAAAAGAGTTCTAAAAGAGAGAAGAGCAGGGAGGCTGAGTGGGTGTGTATGGGGGAGGTCTCTCTCCTCTTTCTCGAGTGGCGGAGCTGCACGCCGTTCAGATCAGATCCCATTCACTCAGCCTGTGATCCAGTTCAACTAGTGGCAGAGACCAAGACTGAGAATAAAATAAAAATCCTTACATAACCATTCCGGCTCCGGCAGGGCCCCGCGCAAGGGGAATCCCAACAGACAACAGGACGATCAGAACAGGGGATGGGCGGGACCATAACCCCACTTCAAAGTTTCACAGCACAAAAGGAAAAGAGCGGGGGAATGAGTTGCAAAAAGTAGTACAGCCTTTTTGGCTTTGAAAACAATCTTGGTATCTGATTTTATGAACTATTTGCATGATGCCTGCTAATTTCCAAGAAACCTGGACAACTGAGACTGAAACCTGAGCAATTCCTTGGGAGCTGATAACCTGTTTGCACAGTAACAGGCGAAAGAGCATCCCGTAGTTCGCTTCATTAAATCAGCAGCTCGTACAGGACCACTAGTCTGCAGAAGGCTCTCAGCAGAGCAAATGGTCTATGAATGAGATTTCCAAGTTTTTAGGAAAAGAACCTTTCAGAATTTGTGAAGTGCAAGCTTATTCTAAGTGAGCCTTCCTCCCCATCATCCATCTGCACCAGAAGGACAGGTACAGGAGAGAATAAGTAAGTATAGGAGAGAATAAGTAATTTAAAGCTGTGGTTGAACACCTAAAGGCTAACCATCGTGTCTGGCCTTCTTCAGTGCTACAGAGACTTTTTCCATGCCTGGTTCCCTTCACAGGCATACCCAATGCCAGTAACAAACAGCAAACCTGGGCTGATAGATATGTAATGAAATCAGCTCGCTCCTAGCGAGCATTTGTCCACATAATGAAGTCAGCTCTTCAGTTGTAACTGGCAAGCGAGAGCTGGGAAAACCAGGACGGTCACAAGAAGTCCAAAGCCGGCTGTGTCTGAACAGCCCTGGTGCAGATCTGCAGGGCTCCAGGACAGAGCAGCACAATGTGCTGCACTCGTAGCAGTGAAGGTTGATCTAGAGCTCTGCAAACGCAGCCAGGGCAGAGCCCCATTACCGTTTGTGTGACTCCAGACATCTTCATTAGACCTTTCATTCGAGAGGGTGGCAGAGCAGACTGAATGCTTGCTGTCATCAAAATATCCTCATTGCTTCAGGGTACATGGCAGCTTTGAAACAAGCCCAAGGTGCTATTTTCATAATTAGAGCCATATAAATTTTACCAAAGAAAAGATGAACTCTTTTAAAATTAAGAGGCTCAGTAACAAGACAGCCTTTCACCTATGTCACAGATTCAAATAGCCTGGCTGGTACACAAGAACATAAAGTGTTTATCAAGGGGGAAAAAGAGGGACAAATATATTAAGAAAAGTACATAGCTGAGGATCTTGCAGCAGGCCTTATAAGGACTTTGTAGGGTTGGAATAAATAACCAAACATGACCTCAGCATCTGACCTAACCGATTTATGAAACTGGGAAGCAAGATTTAAAGACGTGCATTTTGTAAATACAACTGGGTACTTTCCAAGGCACACTTATTACAGCAGTCAAGCACAAGGAAAAAGGAAGTTCAATACACTAGGGGAAACAGGCGACCTACACCTGGTTTTCTGTATAGAGCAATAAAAAGGGAATTTCATTCTTCACCCCAGTGTGCAAAAAGGAAAGGAATTTTTCCAGCTTTTCTACTCAAAACAGCCTACCGGTGAGGCCATCACTGTTATCCATGATAAATACGTATTCACGCAGACAAGAATTGGATCTGCCAGAAACAGTCAGTTTATAAAATGATCTCCTCATGGAAGGTAATCTTGTTATAGATAAGCCCATTTACTGCATAGCTTTTCTGCGAGGCCAGCCTTGCCAGTAAGGAAGAATGTTCTCACTCCCCTACAAGGTCTGAAATCTTACCTAGCTGTCATATGTCACCTACCTCGTGCTTAAGCCACAAGCTCTTTGCAATTGTACAACTGTGCTATACCTCAGAAGAGGCTTCTCAAGAAACTGTTGTCACTTGAGAGGTTCCCTTGCAAACAACATAGGAGATTCCCCTGTTAAAAAAAAAAATCACTATAAAATTTCTATTTTCATAGAATATCAAGATAAAGGCCCTTCAGAACATGTCTGTTCAGCAGCAATGTCAGCATCCCCGAGCACTGCAAATTCATAATGGTTAAAACTCACATCTAAATCTGCCTACACATATAAGAAGCTCAATTGTTAAGTTTTTCAGGACACTAGCTCCTCTGTATAGCAGAGAACTTTGGAGATGAGGAGGGGGGAAATCAACCTAAACTCAGTTCAACTAAAAAGTTTCAACAAAATAACCCGAAACATACCACAAGTGACTCTCCTTCCTCATCCCTTCAAGCTGGAGTAGCTCCTTCTCCATCCCCATGCCTGTTCTCCACCTTGAACCTGGTTCTCTCAACCCACTGCTCCACTTGCTGAGCTCTGCAGGCCAAGCCGCTCTGGGACTGCTCAACATTGACCTGATCCAAGCCCACCAACCGCAGTGTGGGTGAGAAGCCCTGGATCCATAATGTGCCACCATGCTCTTTGTCCCTGCAAGCTGGGGTGGTTCCTTTCTCTCCAACGACTGCCCCATGTGCTATTCACCCTCATCAGCACCCTGCAGAACAGAAGAGACCTTCCTTGCCTCACCTTGACTGCTCCACACTGGCTGTGCAGTCCTTTCCCCATCCTACAGCTTTCTCACAGGCGTGCTCCACATCCACCAGCTGCTTCTGCACACCTCACTGGTCATCAACAAGTAGAGAAGCTGCCTACAAATCTGAATTGTTTGTAAGTTATTAAATACAAACTAGGCTTGACAGCCAAATTTCACTCTTGGTTATCAGCTGCTAGTAGCACACAGAAATACCATTATGACTACTTTCCCTGTGCCATTTTCCATATTGTTTTAGCAACATGGAAAACACACAGGAGTATCAGGTTTGCGTTGGTTATGGTATAGGTGGTGTTTGTCAACCTAAAACAGTTCAGACAGAATCAAACTCTACAACACTATTTGTTGGCCACTGATTATTGCTGGGCTTTGAGAATCATTTGTTTTTTAAACAAACACTGTAATAAAAACTCCTTCTGAGTAAGATCTAAAACAACCATGGAAAATCAAAGGAGTCTTTTCATTAATTTCAGTGAGTTTTGGACCGAACTGTAAGGCATAAAATTTGATCAATCTGTTTTTTTCTCATTTTATTTGTGTTCATATAAATCTTCATTTATTTTCTTTCCCACACTCATATAAATCATAACTGGGGGGGAGGTTGTACATAATGTAACAAAAAAATCTAATCACAGAAAATACAGGTAGTGATGAAACACTGCCTTCTGCAAATGCTTTTCAGACTATCCCTGTCGCAAAACATACACTGCTTCAGACTTCAGTCTCAGGCTTTCAAAGGTTGTTTAAATTTATTGAAGAAAACAAGCTGCTATTAGACAAGATGTAATGTTTTTAAGTTGCAGGATTTAGATCAACATCATTTAGATCATAGATATTTATCATCACCTTAATCAAAGCCAAATCCATTGAGTTACAATCCCAATTATATTCAAGAAACTGATTCTCATCTTGTCCTATAACTTGCTACGTTTCTGCTGCTGAAGACAACACAATGTGCACGAGAGTGATTTTGTACAACTTCAATTTCATTCCAGTTTTCATCTAAGTGCAAATTTGACATAAATCACAAGCTAAGAGTACACAAAAGTGCCATTTTAAAATTGCTTCTAACAGTTCAAGTATTTAAATATTTTACATAGATAAAGATTACCTACAGATATTTTAATTGCAAATTTGTTTTGACAGAGATTTAAACTAGAAGTTTCTGTTCACCTAGCCCCAAAAGATTTTATCTTGTAGCTTTCTCCTGTCTCATTCCTATTTGTACATTTGCAAGTGAAAATAATGTCTTCTGACTCCTACTTAGAATTTTTTTGAGACTGAGTCAGTGAACTGCATGCTGAAGAAAATGCGAACAAGACATTTTCAACATCTGTAGTACAAACTACTGTTATTAAAGTAAAAAAAATGGGTTTTGCATCAAAAAAAATCTTTGATCCAAATGATAAGCCAGACGCTTCTGTAAGTTCACTGTTGCAGTCTTCTATAAAGCCTAAGCAGGAAATTAAAACGACAAATAAAGCAAATAACTGTGACATGATATTGTGTTTTAAAATCTGAAGAATCGTTTTAATTTAATTAAAACAGTTTCCTCTCCTTCCAAACTTGCTGCTGCTTCTTGGCTAAAAATATTATACTTGTACAACGTATAGCTACATGCACATTTTATTTAACCAGTCATTAAAAACAGCACAATACCAGATAAATTAAGGAAAAATGAAAATAAGGACCCTTTGCATAGTTTAAACTCAAACGCAAACCAGAGAAGTGTTTCCCCCAGTACATTTGAAAATATAAGAGGCACTGCCTAAAATGTAAAGCAGAGGATTTTGACATTGGCTTCATCACACTCATCAGGTAACCTTGCTAAAGTCACTTTGTCACTCCTTGCCTCTTCAAGAGGGAAAATACCATGTTACAAATTTGCTAATTAGTTTCCTTGTGATTTCGTCATGGTTTCAGAAGTTGCAGAAGATGGAGTATGGTATCTATTAGCAATGACTAGGTACAAAGCCAACTATTGAAAACATACATGGGGAAAAAGGTACCAAATGTGACAGAGAAGTAAGCATGACTGTCCTTTGTTAGAGATTCTCTGGTTGCTTTGTGAAAAGTGAAAAGCAAGTTTTTGGCCAATAAAGCACAACCCCCATATCCTGCAAAGCCTAACAGAAAAGCAGGAAGGAACAAGATACTTCTCTCCATGGAAGACCTGGAGCAATTCTTTGTTCAGCTAATAACTGCTCACTCACTGACCCTGTTCCCTGTGCATTCATGCTACTCTCACATTTGTGGCAGCTTTAAGAAAAGACAGCATGTAGCTACAGGTGAAAAAAAAAAAAAAACCCAAACATTTTAAAAAATCCATATACATATATATAGAAAATGCAGAGCCATGGACGTGGGCTGTTCTTAACTGCATAGAAGGATTCCTATTCTGTATTCCATCATACGCAATAGATCAAAGGGAATGAGGGAGAAAAGAGGAAAAAAAAACCAAACCCAAACCATAGCTAGTTATAATACCACATCATTTCACGAGATCAGCCAGTCCCTGTGCCCAATCAGCGGCTCTGAAGGAAGCAGAGCTCTGGCGTCATCGCCTCCTTTTAAAGAAGTAAAGCAAGTCATTACTCCGGGTTATGTAACACTCGGGCTATGACAGACTCTGTGCCACCCTCTCAAAAAGGAAGCCGATGTCAGAGAGCCCGGGAAGGGGGCAGAGAAGCCACAAACATTTTCATTTGGAGCTTCCCCCTGCTTAAGATAAGCAGAGGATAACGGGAACAAGCCCGCACTTTGGGACGGAGCAGGCGGATGGTGAAAGGTTCAGCGACTGACCTGCGACATCGTCAGTCTGCAATTCCCTGCGAAGGGGGCTGGGGGACAGCACTCGTCAGGATCTCATCCTTCCTTCCCACAGCAGCCGTCAAGCCACACCTCACCCCGCTGAGAATAACCTAGTTCACAGGGTTAGTTAAAATGCTGGAATCAGTCAATAAAACCCCCACAAACCCCAGGCGCCACTCCTCCCACACTCCTCTCCATTCCTGTTACCTTCCCCCATTTCCTCCCAAGATTTATGGGCTAAGAGCCCATAGACAAGGGACTTCCACCTGCCTCTATCACCCTCCGACAACCGAAACTGCCCCAACACAAACAACAAGACCAGCAAGGCGATCTGCAGCTTGGCAGAAAGGGAACTAACAAAGTGTACGGTACTGGCTGTTCCCAGCAAAACACCCAAGAGGATTTTTTTTTTTTTTTTTTTTTTTAATGTCACCATTTACTGAGTCCAGTAAAGCCACTTCAAGGGAGCTGGGTGCCTGCCACAGGGTCTGCACGGGCATTAGCAGCTCCCATACAACGTGCTGGGTACACAGACACTTGCTAGCCGGGCAGGTCCAAACCCCTCACACTGCACGCAGAAACACCATTTGTTCTGAAAGACAGAGTGTACTACAGGGAAACTGCCAGAATAAAAATAACGGGTAAAATATGCAGCCGTCTGTAACGAAGCAAAGTTCCCAGAGAAATCAGTAGGGCTTTTACCTAAATGAGAGGCAAACCTTCTTCCCTGCAATTTCAATGTAACCTTTCTGCACTACTCAGTAGCCAGGATGGCTAAAAACTGCAAATGCTAGCATCCAGTCTCTTTTCACCTTTGATACTAACTGTATTTGTTGTATTTTATTCAGCTGGATTGTGGAAACACAGTAGACATCCAGTTCCTAACTTTCTGGGTCTTAGGAAACCAACACAACTCTCGAATGTAAGATTTGTGGAGGCAGACAGCATATGCTTAACAGACACAAAGCAACTTTGGGCGTGCTCTTACCCCTATCAGGAACTGAGAAAACAATAAAGCTCCCTCAACGTCTTAGTTATAGCAAGTCACCTGAGAAACGCATCCACTATCTGCAGTTAGACATGGGATGGCTGACTGAGTTATCCACAACCAGCTGACCTGAGGTTGAGTCCCAACAGCCTGCACCTGTATAATAAAACATATGTAAACATTCTGATCAATAAGGATAATTTTCTAAGGTCATGTAGTTTCCCCATTGCAATTTGATATGGTTTAAACACATACCAGTATGCAGGATATTAATTCACAAGTATATTCTTTCAAACGTAGCGATTACTTTTGTAATTCTATGATACCACACCTGCCATCCTCTTTGCATGCAATTATTGGCTTGGAAGACAGTCTACGAAAAGTCATTACAAGCATTAAAATCTACCTGGTTGTTTAAGAACAGCAAAGTGCACCATGGCACACAGAAGTTCAGGTTTGGTGTCCCAGGCTTACAAAGATCAGGGCCATACTTACTGTTGAGAAGAGGTTTGCTTCCCCAGGATATGCCCTTCTAGCTTCTTTAGAAACAGTACTGATGGACTCTAGAGGGAGCTGCATCCAGCCACAAGTAACCAAAACAAAAGAATCAAGATAGGAAAGTCCATCAAGAAGGAAAAAAATGGAAAGATGTCAGTTACCACTCTTTCCCCCAAGAAATCCACCTTGTGCTGTGCAAACAGTAACTTGGAGATTAAATTACAGGATTATTACTTATTGGCACACATTACTCTAGCATATGTACCACAGAATACAGAAGAGCTTAAAATGAAAGGAACCCTCCTGATCATCTTTCAGTGCTTTTCTAGATTTTGCTAAGTACTGACTTTTGTTTCTTTCTTCCTCTTTTTCTCCAGGTCACCCATTTTCAATCAACAGAGAGCCTCCTCTCCACTCCAAGCTTACTCTAACCTTTCCTTAGCCCCTGCCACCAGCCTACAGCTAAAGAACAAAGACAAGAGATCAACACACATGTACCACCAGTCTGAGGCAGAAACCAAGAAGCAATCAAGTCCACTGTGCCCATATACTGTAGCAGATGGAAGCATCTCATTAAAGGGTTCCTCAAAGGGCAGTTACAGTCCCTGAGGCTGTCTCGACCTTGGGATGCTCATCTACCCTCGATACAACCCAAACGCACAGCTGTGAAAAGCTGCTTTCTAAAAGGAGTTGCGAGATTAAAGAAATATGTATTTGCTCCTTCTCTTCTTCTAGTAGATCGGGAGGACGACTTAAAACCAGTGTTTCCTAAGGGAAAATGATGTGCAGTCTGGTCAAAAGTAGAAGACAAAAAGATTTCAGGTTGCTGGGACTAATCTCCATTTACCAACACAAGCAAGTAGAAAGTAATTTACCTGCACTTTTTAACAGCAGCTCCCCCCAAACCTTTTTTTTTTTTCCCCCTTTTTCTTTTTCTTTTTTTCTTTTTTTCCTTCAGCAGTACAGGCCTTTCTAAATCTGGGTTTAAAATGATACAAAAATAGGATATCATTTAGCAGGGTGTTATTCAGGAGACTGTCTCCACACTCTTCCTCTGCCTCTCAGTTTCATACAGGTGAGTATAACATGACCTAATTTATAAGAATAACTTCAGATGAAAAGCAAAAACTCATGTACATGACCAGGAGAAGCCTGCTAAATGAACAGATTTATACCGAAGACTTTCCTCTCTTCCCCTATACAGACAGATATTTTCTCTATTCCTAACCCCACACATCCAGCTGGGGACTCCCACACACACCACAGTTTTGTTTTGTTCCAGCACTTTGCTGGGGAGAAGAAAAGACTGAACGACTTTGGGGTGGGAAGCACATGAATAACACAATGTCCCCAAATGAGCAGCAGCTCCCTGCACCTCAAGGATGCATTCATGTATCGTTCAAAAAAATATTAACTCACACTTCCACATGACTTTAAAAACAGATTTCCAAAATAATTTCAGCTTTAATAACTCCAGGTACTAATGAACTTTCTAGTAAGTATGGTGTTAACTACTGATTTTTCCCCTCAGGTTAGACAAGGAAATTATCCAAGCAGCTACAAATCAATTTCACTTTCAATGTAATTGCACCCCTTGCTGCATGCACTATGATGATGAGCCACACAGAACCACAAAGGAACATCACATTAAACAATATCCATTCTTGCTATAATTTCATGCCAACCACCAAGTGAAAACTGTACACAAAGCTTATCTAGCAGCACCCCTTTAACTAAACAGGCAAAGGTTCAAGGAAAGCAAAGAGCTTTTCAAACCTGAATCAACAGTGGCTGTCACCTGAAGTCAAGTACTCCTGCCTTGGTATCTTAGGAAACTCAAAACTGTGAGTACCAAGTGGTACACCCAAGTTCAAACAAAAAGCAGCCATTGAAATACATTCTGGATGATGTTCCACAAACAAGAGGTAACTCTGTTTGAATCTGTCATGATACTATCAAATGTCATAAACAGGGATGAGCACAGATTTAGGAGGCTAGGGTGAGGAAAAGCGTCTCTCTTTCCCCTCACTAACCTCCTGTGCCAATCTTTCAGAGGTTCTAAGACTTGGCCCTGGTGCCTTCACCCTACTAAGAAGCTGCGAGGTAAAAAAGCACAGGCACCTGTGTGTCCTCCACTCTCCTGGGACTTGTGATTCTGTACCACCAACACAACTGTGCTCCTTATTCACTCCTCTCTTAGGGTCCATATGTCCACAGAAGGCCCACACAGAACAGTCTGGTTTTGCTCCAGCACTTTGTCAGGGAGGAGGAGGAACAGTATGAGTCTAAGGTGGGAAGAGGGAGCGCAGACTGTCTCCATCTTCTCCTGTTCTCCAATAGGGATGCCACAGAGCTAGCATGCCCTCAGCCCTGGGGAAAGAAAGAGGGGAAGAGACAGAAGAAAAGAGGCAAAGTGGACAACGCAGGGCAGAAGACAAAGCTAATTTAATGGAGATTGTCATATCACAATAGTAGCATCTCATATGGTATTATGTGCTGTTGGCTGGTACATCTGTAACTTAAGAACTGCAGTACTACCGTGGTATTGGAAAACTGTCCACTGCTGTACCCCAGAAGTACCGAGTCCAATCCCTATCTGTTGTACCACCCACTCTGTAACGCAAACACAACTAGTAGCCTTTGAGAACAGCGTCTGAATGCCTGTGCTCACTAAGGCATCTTTCGGAAAATTGAAATAACCAGCTCTTTACACTTCTACCCCTGAAATACATTTAAAAAAAGTGTTTAACCCATATGCCCAGAGGTAAGAAAACAAGCAACTTGCCATCACTATTAATAGCAGAATTACAGCAATATACATGAGTAAGAGACACTGAATTCCAGAGACTTCAATCAGAATAATCCAAACACATTCAGAAAGTGAAAAAAACCCAGAGAAACACAGTGGGATTCATTCAAACACTCCTCAACAGCTTTCCTTAGGAAAGCTCAGAGGTATGAACCATTCCTGCATTTGAAATGATATGTAAAATCCATATTGGAGGTTTGTTTCCTCTTTGCTCAAATTAGCTTTTATTCCTATGGAGCACTACACAGCCCTGAGCAACCACCGCGATCAGAGAAAAAGTGCAGGACTTGAAACAGCCCTTTATCTCTACAGTCATCAGTACATCACACTGCTAGTGAAAAGGATTTAGGGAGTTAATGCAAAAAGTTCTTAGCAGTCACGCACCAATATCACAAAATCGAACATGATAAAACAAGTGCTGCTACCCACAAGTGATGAGAAAACAGATGCAGTGGGCAGGGATGACAAGGCTGGAAAAGCAGCAGAAGCCTCCGGCTAGGATTGAAGCATGCTGCTAGGTTGGGTGTGCAGTCTGGCAGCCACCAGAAAGGGGTTGTGTCAGGGTAGGTATGCCCTGGAAGAAGTGCTCTAGAGAAAAAGACTAAAGCTATACAAACCCCTACATACGATGCTAAGATTCATTAACTGACCAGCACTGAAGAAATATACAAAGGAAGTAAGCTGTGTGGTTATTAACTCCCGCTTATTCAGAAATATTCAGAAAACTAGCCTTCTGTGCTCTTTTTCTTCCTTGGGGGCAGGGTGAGAAGGTTTAAGAACTGTTTTCACCAACACTGAAAGTTTGTACCATAAACATCCAAACTAAAGTAAACTCTAGACCATCTATGGGACTGTCTATACCAAATACAAATGAAAGTTCAGATTCTTAAAGCAGAAATGAGAAAAACTGCACCAAAACTGAAGATGGCACTCTTAATTACCAGGAAGTAAAACACCACAAAGAAAATTCTGAAACTGAAACCACCACAAGTATTAATTCCACACAAAACATATATTAAAAAGACAAAAACAGGTTACACTTGCAAAACACAAGTCACTGCTAAGTCTGAGACCAGACTATCCACCATCAACAGGTGTGGATAATATTACATTATCCCTGGAAGGTTCATAAGTAATCTGAGTCACCATCAAAACATGGAAAACCTACGTTCACAAAACAAAGCCACTAGTTTGCATGCAAGCAGTTAGTTTTATAATTGTTATAATCACTGTTACTTAAAACAAGTAATCAATTTCAGTTTGCAGAAAACATATAGGCAGCCTGCCACCCTTCCAAGGAAATAACTGTGAAAGATTAATAATCTTCTAAATCTCATAGTGCTAGAAATATGCAAGAGCCCATCCACAAGGGAAGGATCCCACCAGGATCCCTAATGGAACATCTACAGAATGACCACAACACCAGGAGGGGAGGAGAGCAGCACAGCTGGGAACAAACTTTTAACAGAAATTATTAAAATTAAGCTTTTAAAAGGTTTACAGTATAAACATTAGAGCGCTTCCTTCCTTCTTGTGAATAAAGTAACTGTCTGTTCCAAAGAGGATTTTTATGAACGAGGGTCATCTACAAAGAGACAGGACTATAAACATCAGATGGCCAAAATAAAATGATCCTCTTAACTCTGAAGTTAGTTATATTTCATAGGCCAAATAGCAGGAGACTGTTTTTATATTAGATCTAAGGTAAAAGAGATGTCAAATGGCATTTTTGAGGCAGCACGTAGCTGTGAAGAGATATCAGGAAAAGCAGAGTGGACACCTCCGCAGAAAACGATAATCATACAGCTAAGCACACAGAAAGCATCCTGATATTCTGGCAGACAGAATTAAAGCTGAAACAATCTGAAATCTCAGAGGCAATCTAGCTTTGTTCAGATTGTGTAAGAGAGGGTTTTTCCTGTACCTAATGAAAAACTATAAAACCATTTTATGTCAGTTATATGTAAATTGCCTTTTTACTCTTCCTCATTATTTCCTACATCTGTTAAAATTTATTTGTAATTAGCAACTAAAGAAATATAAAGCATAAACATGGTTCTAGCAGTTTAAGATGAAAATAAATAGCTGCCATTAACAGTTAGTGATGTTCTGATACACCTACATTAATTTTGTTTGGTTTGGAAAGAATAATCCTGACAAATGATTCTGAGCATTCACCACAATAATATAGACGTACATGATAAAATACATAGGTCTATGATAAAACAACCATGGAGAATGACCCACTTGGACATGACATACAGCCACTCCTCTCTGTTAATGAAAGTTTGTCTAGAACGTCATGCTTCCTATTGCTCCACTGGGTGAAGGTTCCTGTGAACAAAGTGACAAGGTCACCGCCAGTCTCTTTGAGGCAAAGTAATCTCCTCTTTTTCTATCTCCTGGGAATTCCTTTGTTTCTTATTTGAACTACCACTTCAATTTCTGTTACCTTCTTATCAGAAAAAGCCATCATGTGAATAAAACCAGAGGAATAAAATTCATTTGTGTAAACATTTTCTAAGCATTTTAAATCAGAACAGCATCTTCGAGTAGCACGTGGCTGAAATAATATATAAAAAAACCCAAACCAACACACAGGGACAACAATGTACTTTGAAACCAAAAAATACTTTAGTGACTAGAAGAACAGAGAAGTATGTGTCCTTAACACATTCTATGCTAAGAAAAGGAAGACCGTTCTCAGAAGGTTGAAGTAGCTGCATTCAAAAATCTGCACACCCTTTAAATTAATAAAAATCACAATTTTAAAGGAAGCAAATACAGCATCCCCTGAGGCTCGGGTTGTAGTTTTATGATAAATGGAGTCTGGTGGCAAACACAGCAGGGGAAATTCCCATCCGAGCCATGCACTCCTGTCTGTGTGCCCTAGAACATCACCCCTTCTGCTGGACCAAACAAAAATATTTCTACAATCATACCATGAACCAGAACAGTTACCTAATCTTGCTTAAATGTAACCCGCACAGCACAGGTCCACAAACAGCTACATTGGTCCTAACCAAAGAGGAGAGTGAGGAAGTTTTAACTAGGTGAGGATAGAAGGTGACAACTTACTTAGTCAGCACTGCCACCTTTCATATTGTAAAACAAACAAACCCCAACTTGTATGCTGTCAGAAAAGAACATTTTCCAGTTACTAAAGATGATTATTGTAAGTGAATGATAATTGTCCATAGCATCCGTTGAATTGTTTACCTATGGGCGAGACAGCAATGAAAATATATTTAATTTCACTGGATCCTTTTAATAATACAAGTAATTGTAAATTGACTTATTTACTTCTTTATGTAATTGCTTCCCCAGAATCTGTAGCTATGTTAAAAATTCTACCCTCCTTACAATTTATGCTTGTGGCTTGTTTTCATGATGGAAATTTTTTCTGGCCAGGAGTCCAAATTTAACCTACATTAAATCCCCGTTTAAACTGAACACCTACATAAGCACTTCCTACCAAGCGCTGGACAAATCCTAACCCTTATACAACCTACCAAGGTGTCACTCGCCAAAATTAGCAACGCCAGTTTTGTATAACAAATGTATGCAGAGATTCACAACCCCATTCACTTACCACTCTCATCAAGCAAGTCCTCCTCGTCATCCCCATCATTGTCCTCCTCCATCGCCTCCTCCTCATCTTCCTCCTCCTCCTCTTCCATATCCTCCTGCTCCAAGTCCGGGTCCAGGTCCGGATCACTCCCTGAGATTGACTCGTCTGACATGATTCCCAGTGGTGCTCCTTGTGCATTACCTGCTCATGTTCTACCGTGAGGCAGCCCTGTGAGAAAATAAGAGAGGTACATAATGAGCCCAGTAAATCCCAACCTTTGAGCCTCAAGGCTCAAAATCATAGCAGGATTACTGCACATAAAAAACACAAATCTGCCATCAGTCTTAAATAACAGTTATATTAGACTGTGCACAAAATCGTGTGTAGAAAACGGATGCCATAAGCAATGTATCATAATGATACAGGCCCAGCATCATAGAATCAGTATCAGAACTACATATTAACTAATCACTCAAAAAAACCACCTCTTTCTTGGCATCCTTGACATGTACCCAGCAAAAAGACTCTGAGTATCGATATCTGGTTATACAAAGATGCAAAAATAAATACAGTATGTGAACAATTTCAGAACACCATTGTCCAAACATGAAGCATAGAAAAAAGGATCAGTCTCAGAATCCCATACGGATACCTGTTACACTGATCCCTGAGGACTGCAAACATCAACGCAGTATGCAGACCATGGGTCGCAGACAGAAACCACCCTCCTGACTTAGCTGTACCTGCTGTGAAGGTCACTCAGCTACTCATCACAGATGTCTGAAGTCTCTGTTCCAACCAACACAGCAGAGACAGTGTTACCTTAATAATGGTACGGACAGAAGACAACAAAGATCCCGTTTTTAAAGGCTGTATGTCCCTTTGTAAAGCAGGGTAAGAAGAAAAACAAACACAAAGGAAGGACAGATCAGAGAGAATTTGCATTTCCTTCTTCTAAAGGACAAGACCAGAGCTGGCTGTGCATAACTCCTCTGCTATGCTACTCCAGTGCATCACAGCAGAAATCGTGGTACAAAACAACAATAAAGCCTAAAGAAAGGGCCAAGGCAATCACGAATTCACAAGTTTATCTGTTCAGATTATGCACTGCCACTTCTGGGCAGCGATGCCTATCTGGGCTCTCCTCTTCCACGTGCAAAGAATTATCATGAGGGAGCTGTGCAAGATGGCTGGAAAAAAAAAGAAACAAACACAACAAGAAAGGAACATAAAGAAGGCACCTTGATCTCAAGAAACATAAAGCAAAGGATGTATTAAAAAAAAAAAATAAAAAAATCAAGCCTCAGAAGAATTACTACCCACACATTCCCCAGAAAGCTCTAAAGAAAGAAAAGGGAAACACTTCCTCATTCATTTTCCCCTGCCCCCTACTTACACCACCACATTTCCAGTGTAAACTACAAAATGTTGAAAATTAATCAGCCATTTAAAAAACATTTCTAAGCAGATAAAGCAGCATACATATCTACAAACACTTCAAGAAACAGAAAAAATTCATTTTCAGCTGTGTTTCAGCAGTAACTAGATGAGCTCAGAAACTTCAAGGTTAAAGACACAACTCAATACCCCTGTAGCAGGGCTGAAAATCTAACTGTCAAGTGTGCTGTTATTCCAGCTGAAGTCATCAGTTCCTGCTTTGCCTCTCTCAGCTCCTCAATAACACTGAAGAGTGTCTGAAAGAAAATAAACACAAGGGAAGAACAGGCTTTGCGGACATTGGTATTGGAATAGGAAGCTTTTCACCGCTAGGTCCTGGGAGCACTTTACCACCAGGCAGAGACAACTGAAGTCCCTACGCCATTACATGTGTCACACAAAACAATGTGGCTTATCAAGCAGATGGTAGAAAAGGCCAAAATCTAAGTTAGCTCAAGTGGAACTGTGCCAGTTTACACAAGCCAAAGAGATTCATTCAGCTTCTGTGGTCTGCTGGTAGGCAGGTACCAAGCCCTCTTGCTGTCAGCCCGCTGCAATACGGGGAGTCCTGGCACAGCAAGGTCCAGCTCCCCTTACATCTGACATCTGGTGACTTTAGGCAAGGACTGCAGACACAAAACAGTCTATTATCAGAAGTTTTTTCTGACAAACTGTGTGCTAAAGTCTATGCGTATTTCAAAACAGCAGCTTATTTTTACTTTTAAATAGCAACAAAGTTCCCTTCCAGCTGATATTCACCCTTAAGGAAAACAAACATTGTTTTACTCTTTACAGGTTGTACTCAAACCTGCAATGGTAAAGCTGCATGGGTTTCCTTACATTTCAGAAGGAGGTAGTCAATAGTGTTACCTTTGTGGGTCTCTGCTGGTCACCTGGGATTTCAAGGGGATTTATTTATTCCCATGTTGTCCATGCCATGCTATAACTCACATGCTATCTGCCAGAAACCATATCAACTACCCCAGCAAACAAAGTACCAACCAAAATAACCCAAAGGGGAAAAAAAAAAAAGAAAAAAAAAAAAGAAATACAAACACTACTAAAACGGCAGGAATGAATTCTCATCTACACACAGGAAAAGCAGAAGTGCTGTAATCCCACTAAATGCTTCAAGTCAAAGAATGACACGATACAGTTTCTCCCATCAGTATCCTCCTGTGTATCATCTCTCATGTTTCACAGTTTGTTGCAAAACCTCAAAAAAAAAACCCAACCAAATCAAAACCCACCACAAAACACTTAATGAAAATTCTTTAAAGGAAAGGCTACGGGATCCTTGTATTTCTATAAATAAAATCAAACCCAGTGGAGAGCAGCTATCGCTAAGACTGAAGTACAAAAGGGGTCTAATCTAAGCTTTATTTTTCTTTAGCAGTAAGTACATGTTCTTTATAAGCTAACTCTTGACACCCATTCAACAGCCCCAGCCATATGCAGAAGAGTTAAACAGAAGCTTTCAAAAAGACTTTAACTAAATCTTGCAGAAGTCGGGTGAAACAAAGATGGTTAACTCCTCTGTGCCTATTGTCATGCTGCTGTCTGTCTTCCTCTCTCCCATCCTCCTCCTCCTCAGCTCTGGCAGCTCAGCGGCAGTTCTCCACTGCCTCGGGTCTCGGGAGGGCTCCCACCCTTCGAGGTGGCAGCGGGAGCATGCAGTGGGGACACGGCATGACAGGCAGGTAGGCATTACACAGCCGCGAGACTGCCCTCATTTCTCACACTGATCTGACCCAGTTTGGAGCCTTCCACCAAGGGGAATTACACAACAGGGCCAGATTGTAGCTGCCACTACTGTTTTATGGCTGAGTTATTCCAACCTGCCCCATCTCTTGCCTTCTCACACACAGGGGCACCGTGCTCCACATGTAATCGCTGTAGGAAGGGCACTTTGAGAGAGATAAACAGATTACCTTCAACTAATCAAAGTTATCGTTTGTCTGGACTTTCCGGCTGTCCTACATTAGATCAAGCAGTGAGCCTCCTGCCCTGCCACAGAGGGAAGCCGCATGCCGAGTGGGATGCCGTAAGGAGGGTTACCGGTACCAAGAAATATAAACCAAACCTGCTGCACTGCAGTTTACAAGAAAAAGCCGGAAGTCCACACAGTAGTCCCCAGTTCAACACCTGGTGAGGCCACTGAGACAACAGGGTGGGTTATTAGGTGAAAACACTTTGAAAAATTCCTCTTGCTTACTGTGGGAGGAGAAAAGAGCTGTCATGTTTATCCTACCCAGGTAGTTAAACCCTGCAATCAACTGCACATCAAATTAATATCCAAGACAGCCTCTCTCATGTATTATGTCCTGTCTTTCAAGAAAGATAAAAATAGTTCTGAGGTTTTTGGGGCTTTGCTTTTTTAAGGTAGAACATTTCTGATAGTAAGTAAATGCCATGTAGTGATGACTGCCGCCTCCTCAGCCTGCACAGAAAGGAGGCCCAGGTCTGAATTAGGAAACTTCACGGGTCTGCAAATTTGGACACACTTCTGTTGTCCTTGTGTTTTTCTTTCACTCTGCAAAGGTTTAAAAATCACCATTTCTTCTTACATATGAAGTTGAGAGAGAAAGGTGAAAGCGAACTTTTTCCCTTCTAAGTGATAGTTTTTCACCACAAGGTCACGCATGCCATGAGGCAAACTATTAAGCAAAACAGCAAACATCATGGGATCTGGTGACTTTCCCCATTTCTACATAACATCACCACTTTCATCAGAGGACTCATCAGCACTATAAAAACTAAACTATTATTTAATTAACTACTACAAATACAAACAAGTAAAAAGGAAGGATACAGGAAAGGGCAGACTGGACTCCTTCCCCACCTGAGCAAGGAGGAGCAGGATTCCCCTGTACTCCCAGAAAGCCACAGAAGCCAAAGTGGCTTTACAGAAGCTCTTTGCCTGCTATGACACAAGTGATTTAGGCACAGGACATGCTCATTCCTGAGTACACACCCATCCCATACAAATCCCTTCAGAAAGGGCAGGTTTAACACTAATGCTACTATGGTGCTGAATAGTAAAGAGGATTCCATCACCTCCCCAACCTCCAGCCAAGCCCAATATCTGGGACTCATCAAGCTTTGTCCCTTCAAGCCTGTTTTGTAACCAAGACTTCACATTGGTCACTGTGGTGCCTGGCCATAGAAACAGGATCAAGCATGCTGGCAAATCACAAGAGGATTTGCACAGACAGTTTCATAAAACCAGGTATTTCAAAGTCAGTGCTGCATAATGCTCTTCAGTTTCTGCTATATAGTCATGTTTTATAGTAATAATAATTTCTTTTATCTTTTTTCTTTTTTGCTTGGCAGCAAAACGGTTGGTTGGGGCCATAAGATTCCTCTTACACACTCGGCTCACACACCAACACTTCAAACTGGATGCATACGAAGGTAACTGCTGGCTCCTCAGGAGAAATCTTGTCTTTTTGCCAGGTTGCTGCTAGCACAGTTTTGGTACCTCATAGGTAGCCTTCAATAACTGATGGAAAATTATTATAAAGCACATGGATGGACCACTAAAGAAGTCATGAAGCTAAGCTTCTCTGTAAGATAAAAAAAATAATAATCTTTTAACAGTTTGCAAGTAATAATTTACAACGTTATTGCAAAATAACAACAAATACTTTCCTGTTCAATTTACTAGTAAGAAATAAACCTGAGATCAATGGGTTTGGACAGTTTGATTCTAACAAATATTAGAAATTCTGTAATTTACATTGTGTAACATATTAATATCTCTATTTCACATTACCGTGTAAAAAAAATGGCAGGGGAGGAGGGAATCACTTAAAAAGATAAGCACTGTCTCAAAAAAGAGCTTACACTGTAACTGATCAATACTAGTCTAGCAGATCCCCTATATGTTTTTAACAATGCAAACTTAAGTGTTTACTGAAAAAAATCAACAGGAACTTCTCTCCCCCAATGATAACCCCCAGAAGTTGAATTTAAAGCCATCCTTAATTGATTGCTTCGTGATTTAAATCCTCTCTTCCTTCACAGTCTGAAGACTCAAGCAATACAGTTTTTCAGCTGTGACTCACCGATAACTGGTGGCCACACACTGCTAGCTGGGAAGGAAGAAAACAATTCTCCTCCTTCATTTCCTCTTGTTCAAATCACAACGCAACTAAGTGGCATTGATCCCTAAGTGATGTGTTTACTAAAGGAATATTAAACTGAAGAAAGGGAAAAGAAGCAGCCTGTAAAACCATAAGTTTGAGAGCATCTGCTTGCCCTAGACAACCCTTCTGAAGAAGGCAAGTGTGCTTCCCCCACGCAAACATAGGCACAACACATCTAGTCTTTGGCCACATTTGATGCAAGTATTAAGGAGCCCACTGTGATTTGTGGGGAGCAGGAATTGAGAGAAAGAATAAGAGAGTCCTTTAAAAAACACTTCCATATATCAGTTTCAGGAGAGTTGCAGGACCTGCTCTTTTATTCTCTCTTGGTTAACAATCTCCTTCCTAAAAGGCACCACAATACTAAAACCAGCCTGAAACTGGTTGTTCCCTGACAACAAAAACAAAAGCTGCTGCAAGAAGGGGTGGGAGAAAGCAAAAAAACAAAACAAAAAAACCAACCCTAAAACCAACCCATAAAGAAAGAAAAGGGAGAGTTAATCCTTCCCCTCTGCTGACATGACAGTGCTGGAATGGAGAATGTGACAATGAACATTACATAAGGCCTGGCTCCCACTGCACTCCCGAACAAAAAGAGCTAGCACCAGTCAATGGCAGCATCTGCAGATCATTACACAACCCGGACTGGTGGCAGTGGCACACACCGGCATCATCCATCAACTGCTGCGGGAATCTCCTGCCACAGGGTCCTTTCTCTCCTGCGTTTCACAAGGGATGGGGGTACTGCCAATAGTGTCAACATTTTGTAACCTTTAAAGAAAAAAAACTGAATACTCTTCATAAAATGTCAGCGCTCACTTCCGCACAGACTTCATAAGGCACTGACAAGCTCTTTAACTCTGGACAGAGCCAGAAATAAACTATTTTTGTGTTTGCATATATGTAGGCATATAATTATTCGCCTAAACAATGTTGCACTGATTTTAAAAGTAATTTTATTTGATCACATTAAAGTAGAAATTGGCTTCCTATAAATCGACTCTTTCCTTTGAAATATTCAAAATGTCCTCACCAGTGAACTTCCCCTATCTAGAAGAGTGGTTTGTTTTGCACTGCATAAAATTTCAGGCTATCTGAGGTAAGAAGCATGTGATTGGTTTTGCTTCCAGTAATTACTGATACTCATCTGGATTAACACCATCACAAATTAACAGAAATTTTGCCTCTTACTTCACAGAATCCCCATTTATGTTTTTAGCTCTAGCCAACTGCTGTATAAAGGGCACTTGCATTCTCTGCTAAAGAAAACGTTGAGGAAAGGAAACTTTTCTTCCCTGATCACTGCTTCTGCTTTCACAGCAAACAGCATTTCAACATAGCAGATTAATTTGGGGCAAATTTGCCTACCCTGCATTAACAATAACTATTCTCAAAATCCAAAAGACAGATTTTAAAAGCCAGCTCATGGGAGAGGTATGCTGAGCCTTCTCTCTGCGAGTACCCAAACTATGTCAATACATGAGCTAATTCCCACAAGCAAGGAAGATCCAGATAACTGAAAGATCCCTCTAGGAGTTTAAGCTCTTGTTAGAGCCAGAGAAGAAGTTACATAATAAATCAAGAATAAATTACATCAACAGAAGCAGTGGAACAGAGAGGAGTGAAAAGGCAAAGAGCTAACTCCCTCTCAAGTAAAGATCAGTCACTGTCACTCTATGAAGACAAGCTATGGCTTTGGTCACTGAGATATGTTAACATTATGGCTTACCTCCTTGAAGAGTATCCCACAGAAACAGACCGATACAGCTCAAAAACAATGTTTTCATCTTTCAGAATGAGGAAAATTGCATGTTTTCCCAATGCCGAAAGGCCTAGTTGATCTATCCCATTTTCTCAGTATCGCCCCGTCCATACACTGTTCTTTCTTTGCCTCCCAGAGAAGCACATTTCATTACAGGGGAATGATTCATCGCCTTTGACTGCATCTCTGCTCAGGAAACAAGCTTTCCCATCAGCAGCGGTCCAGGGCAACCCACCATCCCCTATGAGACAGACGCCAGGCACATTGCACACTGTCATCAACAGATCACAAAGTAAACATAACTTAACTCTTCCTTCGGTCATATGTCTGCATTTCATTACAAAGAGCTGCAGCGTACTGAGAGTTTGTTTTCTATGCCTCATCTTTCTTCCTCTTCAGAACTGGACTTAAAACCTGGGGGTTTGGTTCATACCGTTTTAAGAAAAAGGAAGAATTCAACACAGTTTTGCTCCTCTTTATTCCCTACCCCACCTCCAGCAATGCTAATTACACTAGCAATGAGAAAGCATTACTTATGCCACCTACAGTTTACCAAAGAAACTTGAACGCAAGCGAAAAAAGAAAGAAGAAAACCAAAAAATCCTGAAGTAGGAGGAAATAGAAATAAAGTTTTGAACTCGCATGATATGAAGATGACAATTACCATATGTTGGACCCAAGTTGCTCTAGTCTGTCAAGCAATCAGCCATTAAACTATTTTTTATTGGATTCCACTGTAGATTAAAAATCCATTAAAGGATTAAAAACTGTCAAAAACATGGTTTCTTTCAGTGTCGCTCCCTCCAACAGAACATTCTACTTGCACAGTGCCAGAAAAATTTACAGGAAGTGCCACTTATAAAGGTCACTTTTCTGTTGGTTTTGAGAACAAAGTCACCAAAACCTGTTGATCTTTGCCTTTCCCACTAAACAGGTCAAAATAAAACAGTCACACCGATCCTTATCTATCCTGCACAAATACATTTGTTTTGATAACACTTAGGATTGACACTATAGGCACCTCACATGGAAAGCAATGGGACGAAATAGTCTCCTGTGGTTTTGTCCTTAGTAATGGAAGCACCACTTTGGTCGCATTTCGCTGGCTCAAAACCTCCCAATGGCTTGGACAGGCCTGCAAGGGAAAAGAATGCAGCTTACTGCCTCTCACCATACAGGACAAACAATCCTACACACTGTTCAGGGGATCATTTGCATACACACAGAGAAAACACCAAATTACAGATAATAAGTATTCTTTCACAAAAGAAACTGAGCTATAAGTCTTGTGATATACATATTACATTTTTGGCTTATAAAATTGTGAGTGTATGACTCTACATACTTGACCTTACTTTCAAAAGAGCTTTAAAAGCAGCACAATGCAAGTTTGGCTAAGGAGATACGCAAATGTTAACATAAAGATAATATACCCCGCAGGTCACCAGACCCTTTTGGTAAACATATCCAACTGTCCAGTCCCAACATATGTTAAACAGGACATAATTACCCTTACAAACAGGCACAAGCATATCCAATGCTAAGACAGGAAGGTGCAATTGAAAAGGGACATACTAGCAAATTATTAAAAAACACTGTATGGTGAATAAGCACCACAAAGTCATCTACAGAAGTAGCTGCTGGCTACTAGACACAACTCTTTTAGAATAAAAATGTCTATCTCCCAAATTTATAAATTCATTTAACTTTCATAAATGCTAGGAATGCTTTTTGGAGTACTTGTTCTTACTGAACAGACAATACTGTATAGATATTCATACCCATGCAGAATCGAAATGTTATGTTTCCGAGATTCAGAAGCAGAATGATAAAGAGCGTTCAGCCGTGATCTTCAAAAAAACCATAACCTTTTGGGTATTCTTTCTCTCAAAGTTAAATGCAAGTTTCAGTCAACTGCTTTCCCCCAGTGACCATTTTTTCTATCAAAGCTCATTTAGTGTTTGCAAATGCTGCTTGACTGGCAGCGGTACCCAGCAAGCAAGTACAGAAGGAACTGCAGGCAAGCCCGTTCTTCTAGTGTTCTGTTGACACATTACCATCCCAAGCAAAGGGAACCATACGTTGCAAGAAGTCAACATCCACACACTCAGCTGCGGATGTCTCCCAAAATATAACAGGAACAGAATTTCTTGTCCCATCTCTATTCTTCCTCCCCTCCTCTTGAATTATTATTTGGATTACTGAATTATCAAGTCTTCAATCAAGGTTGCCAAGTCATTTTACTCAAACTACACATTTCTCTAATGGTAGGAATTCTTGATCATTATTGATTTGTGCGGAACTCAGAAATTTAAAGAGTATAACTCTTCTTTTGATAGGAGTTCTTGTGTATGATTAATAGCATTCTTTAACAGACAAAACTAGTTACATGGCACTTCCAGAGCAGATTTACTGGCAATGCTGTAAAATCTCACTCAATTTCATTCACAGTTCTCCCTCTTTTAGGAATGAAGGAGGCAAACGATAAAAGTTAAAGATTTTCTACAGGATGCACCTTCATATTACAATAAAAGCATATATATATTCACAAAAAGGTTCCACACTAGCAGCAGAGGCTAACAGCTCTGTATCTCATTCTGTTAAAATAAGCATTTCACTGACCAGAAGTATTGATTTAGCTGAAATACAAGATCTCCTCTCTCATTTTTCATGAGTGCTATGGTAAGTACAGGAGGAAGAAAAAGGCACCTCTAAACAATTTTTTCTTTAAAGGGAGACTCAGAAAAAACCCAATTTCTTATAGAGTCTGCATGACTAAGCAGATCACCCATTTCCTCAGTGTTCTCTACTCATCATCTGGGTCTTATTTCTCTCAAGTAGTTAACTATTGTCATTTTAGAATAAACAAATTCAGATCACATAATAAAGGCCTTAGCTACTCACATTCCTTGGAGAACAGGATGTGAAGTTACAGTGGGGACAAACCTCAAAATGCTAGCTAGGACAAATCTTACTATGCATTGTCCAGCGCTAAGAGCTTCCCCTCCCCATCAAAAAAAAAAAAAAACCACAAACAAAACAAACAAACAAACAAAAAACCCAAACCAGCTTCCCCAGGAAATTCTGCTCCAGAGATAACAGGACCACATCCCAGGACTGAGGGAAAATGAGAATAAAATCTGAGATAACAGCTTCTCCCCAAATATCTCATCTCAAAAGCAGCTAATTTCTCCAGCCCCAAGTCTTCTCTATTCTATGCAACAGTCATCTTGCCATCCAGTTTTCAAGGCAATTGCTTTACCCTGTTTAAAGTCTGCAGTACACTTCATATACTAAGTGTTGAATGGCACTGGTTTTGTAAGGTTTATTTTTTGGTTCTGTTCCCTTAATCTGTTGACACCTATGGACAAGAAACTTAAAACCCAACCAATGATACCACTCGTACAACTTCTTGATTTAAGTAAATATTCCTTGTTCCTGCTATCTCCCACACCCCAACATCCCCTGCAAAAACAATCTGACTCTTCTTATTTCCTGTGTCCGGATGCTCGTGTTTGAGGTTGCTGAGATGCACTCCATAACTCTGGCACTTTTTATTAGGGAAGGAATAGACAACTCTTGCACTACTTCTGGAAATGAGAAGCCACAGCCAGCTGCCTTTACACACAAGTGTTAAGTAGCAATGCTGCAACCGTAATCTAAATGTCTCAACAGTTACATTACACTATGAATGCTGTTTCTTTCACTTTCATCCACAAGTGATACAAATAATAAATGCAAAGACTAAATAAAAGAGAGTGATAAACAGAAGATGGCAACCAAAACCTGATGCTAATCCCACCAATTAGAGAGACAGTGACATGCCCTGACATTGACAGTTTTCAGATTTCACAGGCACCAGACAGGTAATAAACATTTGGCCTTGATTAAATTACTCATTTTCCCTCTTGCTGATTGCAGCTTCCCTGGCCTCGGACACACTCTCTGCAGCAGCTGCTCCTTCCCACTAGCACACCACTCCCATACTGTGCCAGCACAACCACCTGCATGGCTGGACAGCAAACTGATTCAGCTGAAAAACACCCCGGAAGTAAAATTCAGCTCCCAAACTACAAAGTTGCATGAAGAGCTGTGCAGGTACAAAGGGAAAAACAGTTAGAGGGTGGGAACAAGCAGCCCTGGGTACGGCCAGATCAAGCTGGCATCACTGTCCACAGGGCCATGGTCTTAGCAGCCAGGATGCTGCTGCAGTATGGGGGGGCAGACAGTGTTTTGATTTGAGAAAGGGAGATGGTCCTTGTGACAAAACTTCGTTTTTTACAATACCAATCAAAAGGATGGTGGGTGTATCCGAGGTGAGAAATGAACAGTCTCATATTTAATGCTCTCATTTGTCCCCTTCTTTAAATAGTCATGGCATCACTATGTGGTTTGTGTGGAGAGGTATCTATTTCTGAAGTTAATTTTGTTGGCTTTTTTTTTTTTTTTAACTGAAAAATCAATCCAATTGCCACTCAAAGGGCAAAAGTACCATAAATTATATCACGCAGTTAGAGACCCTTGCTGTGCACTGTTAATATCTTTCTCCCCATAGTAAATACTTTTAAACTACCCAGAGCTCAAAGCAAAATACCGCTAGACCTCCTCATGTAAGTCCTTAACATTTAACATATTTAATAACAGCCTCTATGAAGAGGTCCTTGCAATCACATGCAGGTACTAGCATTAAAGGGGCAAAGAAAGGATAAGGCTTTGTTCTGGGGAGCAGGAAGATAAGCTGCCCTGGCTAAGAGAAACTGGTAACTAGCACTGACAAATTTCTCCTGGTCAGGGCAGGTCCTCTCCTAAGTGCACTGAAGCAAGGCTCGTGAAAGGAACACCTCTGTGTGGTGACAAATGGAAGTGATGCAATCTGAACCATGAGAACAAATGGGTAATTTCTTCAACCCCATGAAGAAGAATTTGCTTTGGCCATGATGCCCTTGCCCGAGATCAAGGGCTAATTTTTAGTACCTGAATAAAAGAAAATCACTTGCTTCAGCCCTCTACCTTTTTGTTTTCGTGTTGTGTCTTATTTTGTCTGAGATAAGTAGATACTCCTGTGCTGTCCTAGAACATAAACCTTTCCTTGAGATCTTCTTCAGGGAATCAATATTTTATTTTATCTTGATCTCAGAAACCTTTGCTTTGCTCCCAATCTACACTATACTTTGCCGCCTGCTTAAAAAGCACAGCTCCTGGCATACACTGCTTTCTCCACTTGAGGACTAACCTTCCCACAAGAGCACGGCCCCCCCCAACCCACCCTACCCCCAACCAAGGGCCACTGTGGAGTTCTGGTCATAAATTCACACCGGTACACATAGCCTCTCATGTACATTCCCCACTTGCTTTGTGCTTGCTTCACTGAACACTTGAACTTTGCCCAAACTGCTCAAGGAGGCATAATGATCTTTGTCTTGAAGTCCTAAAAGCCTTCTCTCATCTTTTCTCCTATTAGGAATGAAGTTGCCACTCCAGAAATTGCTACTCTTGGTCTCAGTTTTCTGACTCAGGCCACAGGTAACCCCTTCCACATTTTACAGTCTAATACTAAATAATGTCACAGAAAAGCAAAGATACAGGTGAGGAGAGAAGAGATAGGTCCCCATAGCAGCCATAAGACAGACATCTGTCTGGTATAGGATGTAGGAGGAGTTCCACCACAGTTAAGACAAAATGAAGCAGAAAAACCTGAAATCCTTATCTCCTGAGTTCTACAATCCTTCCCCCCCTCCCCAAAATCTCATCCAGACTCCTGTACAATTAACTCTGTTTCCGCTTAATCTTCCCTGCCATAAATAATGACAGAGGTGGAGTTAGCTGATAATACTCATGGGGAGCAGCAGCATGAAACTGACGCGACTTCACAGAAGAACAGCCAAAAATTGTTTGTTTCCCCTCTGCCCCATTCTTTTTTATCTTCCAAGACAGTAAACACAGATCAAAAAGCCACCCATGAAGCAAACAAGAACTAGAATCTGTAAGAGTTCAAAAAGCCCATTAAAGGGTAGGCTTGTGTTCCTTTTGGCTAGCATATAACAAATACAACCTAGCTAACCTGTAAAAAGCGAAGGTGAGATAGCAATATTATTTTTATTCAAGGAAAAGACATCAGAAATTTCAGCTTTCAAATTCATTTTCTGTAAGGTAAAGATAAGGAGGTTTTCATTAAGTTGTAAAAAAAATACAAGTTGAAGTTTAAAAGGAAGATTCATTATATCTAGAAAGAGCATCAGTATTCAAAGTTGAGGCGTTTTTTGTAGCAGTTTGGAGTTTCCTTAAGGAAATCAAGAAGAAATGTTAGCTCAATTGCAGCTTCTTCATTTTCATCTCTCACTTTACTCTGGTTCTTGTGGTGCAATTTTTCCACAATAATAACAAGTTGTAGCTAAAGCAGCAAGACTTGGAAAACTAGAGAATTCCATTAAAAGTACATGACAGTATATTTTAAGGAAAACTGTATTCCAAAATACTTAAAAACTGAAAGACACCAGCAACAGACTTAGAAATAGAAGGATCATTACTTTCAGAACCATTCTAGTTCACAATGACCACCTTTAAAAGGGGGAAAAAAAAAAAAAAAAAAAAGAGAAAGAAGCCTCAAGTTTAAGCTTTGTGTCCTTCCAAGTCTTGTCTGCTGTGGAGGCTGACAGCCCTCCAGAATGACATACAGAGCTCAAAAATGTTGTCTAGACTACAACTGTAACTCATCATTGCTGCCTTGCTCTTGCCAGTCACCAAAATCTCAGGGCTACACAACAAATTGTGTTAACTCTCCAAAGCTTGCATTGAGGCATGAGACCCCAGGCCGGATGCAAGACTCCACCAGCCCTTCAGTGATGCAACAGCCTGCAACAGCCACAGGCAAGGAGAAAAATGCCCAAG
Source organism: Burhinus oedicnemus (assembly GCA_008921705.1). Lineage (NCBI taxonomy): Eukaryota > Metazoa > Chordata > Aves > Charadriiformes > Burhinidae > Burhinus > Burhinus oedicnemus. Next base: position 97,795 of record VFFE01007184.1, read on the forward strand.
TGGGAAACAACTTTCTAACTTAAACCACTCCTAGAGCAGAAGCAACTGTAAAGAGAAGCCAGAAGAACACTTTTTTTTTTTTTTTTTTAAAGAAGTCATTGTAAGACTGTAAGTAAAGAAATCATTCACTTATAACAACTTCTGTCTCTCTTTCTGTACTGCCTTCTTTTTGTCAGCAAAACGGGTCAGACAAGATAACAGTAAGGAGAGGGAGAGATACAAAAGGAAAGACACACCCCCTCCAAGAGGCAAGGAAATTCAAAGATCAAAATGTAAACAGCTTCCCCCAACAACAGGATTTTATCTCTAAGTCTTTCTGCACAGGACAGCCCAAGAGTGCAAAGAAAAGAATATAAGACCTTGCTCATCTCGATGAAATAATAATATAAGTAACAGAGGGGGAAAGGTAGCACTTGGCTGGAAAGTGATGTGAGGAGGTGACTTCTTCCAGCAGGACAGGCTCCTTCAGTGATAAGAAAGTCATATGCTATAGCACCTGCCCTTCCCCAAAACCAGAGCTACTGAACATATATATTACATCTGATGTTTGCTGAAAACATCTTTTCTGCATAATAGCTGTTCAGTGTATGCACGCATTTCCTATCGTAGTCAAGGGAGCACCTGGGAAAAAGGCCATCTAGCAGCACTCTGCCACAAGCAGAGCATCCAGCTCCTGCAGGCTGTATTTCCCATAGCCTTTCCTCCATTCACATGACTGGCACGCACTCATCCTGCGATGAGGGAAAAGATGTCTGGAAAGGTAGCTACCAGGAGTAAGCTGCTGTCACGGCTGGCCTAGTTCCCATCACACTCCCAGAAGGGTTTAGGGAAACATCCCAAACCAATCGTCCTGATGGGCTACCGAGAACCCACAGGCAATCAATCATCTCCATAATGGCCAAGGCAGGAGAGGGCTCATAGCTTCTTTTTTTTTTTTCCCCTCTCTACATCCTTCACTACTTTGGCAGATAGAACACAACAGAGGCCATTCCTTTTGGTGGACGAGAAACATGCTGATTTCATACTGACAGAGAAACACAAGACACTGCATCCTTATGTATTCACACTCAAAACTACCTCTGCCACAATGAGCACATGCAATTTCTTCCCCCAATTAAAAAGTAATTTTTACAGAACGTAGCCCCCAACACTGACAATATAAAGTTTACCTCTCACTACTGGCGAGTAGACTTCTTAAGAGCAAGTTATCAGATTTTTGAGAAAAAAGACTACAGCAGATATTCCAGTCTGTTCAGAAAATGAAACAGCCATCCCTGTCTTTCCCCATACAGCCCCTTCCTTTCCCCATCATCAAAAATGACAGTGTTTCCAAACAAAGAGATCACAAACATTTGATTTAATTCAAGCACATGGTTCATATAAGCCCATTTATTTCCTTGACAGGAAATGTATACTTAATAGATTTAAAAGAGTGCTATAAACGAACAACTATCATAATCAGATCATTTGACTAACTCCAGTTTGGGCAAGAAGAGTGCCCTAGCCTGTACACAACTGGGCGACTTCTGTTTGGCATGTGCAAATACTCCTGTACTTGTGTGGTGGCATATACACTTGTACATTTACAGGAACAGTGTACATGTGCAAATACTCCTCATATCTTTCATGCGTACCTATCTTACATGCATATCTTTCAAATGATATTTTATCCTGACTTGACGCCTTCAAGAGATGGAGACACCCTAATTTCCCTTAATAGTCACAAGCATCTTCCTAATGCCTTCAGTGGTTAATCACATTCATTGTTAACAATCTGTGCCTTTTTCCTAATTTGAAATAATCTTTTTAACTTCCAGGCAGTGGCTGCTATCATATCTTTTTCCACTAAATTAAAGAGCCCTTTGGTACACAGCCTATTTTCCTCAAAGAAAATTGAGAAACTGTTAAATACCTCACGACAAGCTAAACCAAAAGAGCACTTTAAGGAAAAGTTTTATACTGAGTGACTTCATCACCCAAGCAACATTGAATGCTACATCATCTTCGTTGTTTTTGAACATCTCTTTAAAAACACTAACATTAAACCTGGTCAAAATATTCCCCAACTGATTTCAACTCTGTCCTTATTCAGTATATCCTGTTATTATGGATGTACATTAGTATTAAAAAAGTAATTAGCTTATTTTAGTAGCCCTCATATCTACAGTGTTACCCTGAGGACTCACATACTGCCATATATTTGCTCTGCTCCTGCCATCCTTTCCAAGGTCACTGGTTTCTGGAAGCACAATTCTTTATTCTAGACCAACAGGCTCCAGTCTTTCCCACAACATGCACAACTTTGTGCTCCAGCTCTATAAAAACATATTTGGCAATACTAGACCCAGTGATCCAAACAATTCAAAAGACACCGTACAGCTGCCATTCCTTCTTCATGCCTCACCATTCAGCGCAACCTTTACATAATCCACAAATTTGATCAGCTCTAATTTCATGTTTTCTTCCAGGCCACTGATCAAAATACTACAAAGCACTGGACTACTACAAATCCCCGAAAAATCCTCCATTCATATTCTGTTTCTTCCATCTACTATTTTTAACCTAGGTTTTGATCTAGGTTGCTGACCATACATGAAACTGTATCTTGTTGAACAAGACTCACTTTTGAGCAATACCTTCATTGATTAATATTAGAGGAGGAATGGGAATATAATTATCACACAAGCCCTATACGTGAGTATATGTTTGATATAAGAGCTTTAATTACAAATTTTTTATCTTCCAGAGCACTGACACTCACCAGCCATGTACAATTTTCCTTTACTTCACTAATTTTGAGTAAATCCTACAACTAGCCCTCCATAATCAACTCCTTTTTGAGTAACATCCCGTTTTCCAAGTTGACTCAGCAGGCTGTGTGAGCACCTCCACCCCACAATTTCAGGTTCAAGGACTTTGTTTGGTTTGGGATTTGGTTGGTTGTTGTTGTATTAGCCTTTGGGTGCAACACACAGCTAGAGCAATTCACATGAAATCAATACCCTTTAACAAGCTGTTTATTCCAGATGCAACAACTCCAAATATAATAACCCACTCTTAATTGATGCTGATATCCTGGATAAGACTTGAGTTTCTCAGAGACTGGAGAAAATCTTTGATGTCTCTAAAACATTATTTCCACAGTTCTGATGGGCTAGAAAAGCCTTCTTTGCAAGCAAAGATTTTAGGCAAAAATTTTCATTGTCAAGGGAAGAAAGTACAAGTCAAGGTTATGGAACATGTTGCCCAGAGAAGCTGTAGATGCCCCATCCCTGGAAACATTCAAGGTCAGGTTGGACGGGGCTCTGAGCAACCTGATCTAGTTGAAGAAGTCCCTGCTTACTCCAGGCAGGTTGGACTAGATGGCCTTTAAAGGTCCCTTTCAACCCAAACTATTCCATGATTCTCTATTACATCCACTGTGTTTCAATTATTTCTCATACTGTCCTTGCCCTACAAACTCTTTGTACCTGATCAGCCATATTGGAAAGGTTCTATAGTTTCTGTTAATCAATTTTGCCCTTGTATAGCTCCAGTTCTTTGTTAATTAAATCAAGCTAGCTTTCCACAGAGAATGCCAGAGTAAAGTTAATCTGTCAAATCACTACAAAACCTCTTTAATTGCTTTTATAAGTTTAGTGCCTCTCTTAAGGCTCTCTTGTTATGTAAAGTGCATTGTTTCGCATGTTAGGCCTCGATCAAAGTCCTCCTCATGTTCAGCATAAGTTTTGATGTATTTGTAACACAAGCAAGCAAGTGGCTATATTGAGCTTTTCCAGCTTTGTTTTTCTACTTATCTGCCAGCAAAAGTCCACCAGCATAGAACCAATTACAACGGCAGAAGAAAGCTTCTGTTAATATGCTTAATCCTCAGCTAGAAATTTGAGTTCTAGCAGCAGAAAGTGTTTTGTGCCAGTGTATTGCATCTACTAAATCTTCAATCAGTACCACTGCACGTGCACATGCAGAGGAGGAGGAGGACGGTCACATCAAGTCACATCACCAAGAAGCTGCTTCATCTCATCAACTTTCCTCCTTTTCAAACAGTTGTTCAAGAAGCTAACGGTAACTGCACTTTGCAGCTCAAAAGCTCCTCCTAGGATTCAGGACAGTAGTAGTGGGCACTGTTTATAAGGTTTGAACGCTGTACTCTGTGTTTATACTACTAGCCGCACAGATCTAACATCTAACATTTCTTCAGCCTCATCTTGAAGCAACTGGCTAAAAGTCTTCCCCTTAAGATTTCTGCATCCTTGAATGGCATCTTCAGTCATGAAGTTATTCAGCACTTTTCTCAAGGACAGAATCCATACTTCCTCCAGACAGGTACATACCAGCCTTTATGACTTTTCTGATGTTTGAATAATCAACTCTCACTAATACCTTAGCTGGTTCATTCTTCCTTTCTTTGTTTCTGCATCCAAACTGAGAGATACATCTGCAGAATAGCAGCTTTGGGGCAAGTTGACAGGCCACCACAGAGTGCTTCAAATCACTGCTCCCACACATTTTAGAACATGCTGAAAATACTGTTATTAAATTTAAGTGATGTAATACTTCTCCCTCCCCCCTTCCCCCCTTCAGGTAAGTTCTAGTTACCTTCAAAATGCCACAAAGTATTTGGAAGTGTCAGACTGACCCCAACTCCAGTATTATCACTGAGCAAGAACAAAATTTAAATTATCACAGCTGCTCTGAGATTACAATAGCACTGAATAAGTTTCACTTGCAGGATTAAACTGACATTCTGCTATTCTGCTTCAGACATAAAATTGAGTCAATGGTATGTCTGACCTTCAAGAATTTCTAAAAGCCTTTTTTCTATACTTCAAGATATTTTTCAAAGCAACAATTCTTAGTAAGTTTTAGATCTGCATGGCTGGAAGCAATATGTACTTTTTAACCCCCCCCCTTTTTTTTTTCCCCTCAAAACTTGTTTCAACTTGAGATGTACTAATTCTGTTAGCAAATATGCAATTAGCATTTGCTGGTTACCACATATGAAATATTGATGTGTAACTTTCTTAGAGATGTCACCAGCTACCTAGTTTAATGACAACTTAAAAAAACCCCAACAAATCACCACCACCATATTCTCAGAAGTCCAATCAGCTTCTAAAGGTGCCTGTTCAATATTTTTTCCCCTCTCATAGCTACCCATAATTCCACCTTCTTCCTTCTCACAGTATGCAATGACACTTGATTTCATCAACTAGTCCTGCCCCTTTTTCAAACAACAAATGGTATAACTTTATCATTCCCCTTCACCTTTAAGATTCTGTTTCTTAATAAGCATAAAACCCTAGAAAATAAACTTAAGGTTTTTAAAAGTTAAGAAGAAATGAAACTTTCATTCATTGTTTCAAATTACCTAAATATCAGATTCTGCAAGTCCAAACCCAAATATTGATTTCTACTTGTTCTGAGCTAGTGCAAGTACTTAATAAACACTCATTTGGGGGACAGGGAGAAACCACAGCTCTTTATAAATTCTTTTGTTTTTATATAGCCAAAAATGTTGCTTAAACACAACAAATTCCTGTCTTGCAATGAGCATTCTCTGAAGCAAGCCCAGCTGTAATTAACTCAACATACTTGACAATCAGGAAAATATTATGTATAAATTGTTTTGTGTAAACAGAAAACACATGTCTCAAAATTATATCTGTATCAATTATCTAGGAATATCAAAGGGTACTTAACCTCTGCAGGAACTAAAGTTCTCCAGAATTAAGTTTAAAATAAGAAACTTTGTTAGCAGAGAATATTTATTCTACAGGGTATTATCTCCAAAAACTTCTAAGCACCCAAAGGAAACAAGTTCAAAGAAATTACACAAACATAACTGCACTGCAGCTAACTGCATTCTTAAAAATACTGCATCTAGGTGTTTCATTTAGCTCACACCCATAAACACCACTATTTGAAAATACACTTCCTACATTATTACATTTTGGATTTGAATTTGATCAAATGGCATTCAACTCAATCCTCATAGGAAAAGTGTCACTCCACTGCCACTCCCTTCCTAGCCTAGTAACCTGATACATCTCAAAGAGGTATCTGAAACAATGCAATCTGGAGAAACAAAGTCAAAGCAATGCAACAGGTAGACCTGCTGGATGGGAGGCACCACCAGTCAGGCTACATGTGACAGCAGATAAGTTAAGAAAGGCCAAGCAGTCACAATCAGAATGTGTGGGAAAGGATGGAAAAACCACTGCTCAGTGCTGCAGAAGGTGTAATTTGACACGTAAGTGTATGCATACACACATGTATGTACACACACATACACATTAACGAGGCTCTTTTCAGAGATGCATGGCAGGAGGATGAGACAACGGTTGTGTGCGTATGTATACAAATACATACAAGAAAACACATGTATATCTATACACACACAAACACAAAATGTAACATGCGGTGGACAGCAGGTTAAACATGAGTCAGCAGTGTGCCCTGGCAGTGACGCAAGCCAACAACATGCCGGGCTGTACCAGCAGGAGCACAGCCTGCCTGATGAAGGGAAGCGGTCACTCCCTCTCACTTGGCGCTGTTCAGACCCACCATGAGCAGTTTTGGACACCCCCAATACAAGAAAGACACAGATAAACCAGAGTGAGTTCAGTGGAGGGCTACCAAGATGCTCAGGGGGATAGAGAGCTTGCTGTGTGAAGAGAGGCTGTGAGAGCTGGGGTTGTCCAGACACGGAGGTTATCAAGAAGACGGAAGGCTCTCCACAGAGGCATGCGGCAGGAGGACACGAGACATAAACTGCAACAGCAGAGCCTGTGACCTGACATAAAGAAAAGTTTTTTTCCCCTGTGAGGACAGTCAAGCACTGGAACAGGGACACAGAGACTTGAAGAATCTTTGTCTTTGGAGGGTTTAAGACGTGAACGAACAAAGCCCTGGTCTGAGCTTGGTGTCAATCCCACTTTGAGCAGCAGGTTGGACTAGACACCTCCTGAGGCCCTTTCCAACCTGATTTATTCTATGACATTAACTTGGACCCTGGAAAACACTATAATGGCCTGTTACAATTTTATGTGCCAGATTATACCTTTCAAATCTCCACTGAAACGCAACCACTACTGAGATGAGACAGAAAACATGTTTGGTTCTTCTCCTCAAAAGAGCATATGATGTTCCAGTCCAGGATCTGCAATACTCTCAAATATCAAAACGGATTTCAAGAGATTTTAGGGATGCAGAAGTTACCAGTTACCCAAATGCAGTACAATTGGAACACAATGGCTAAACATAAACATTCAGCTTTTTTTTTGGGGGGGTGGGGAGAAGGTGGTATGCAGTCTGAGGCAGTGTTAACCCATAAAACATCACACATGCACAACAGCTCTTCTTTAAAGCAGCAACTGCATTTTTCTTGGAAATTTCACATTCAGCACCTACCGTTAATGAACAACCCCTATATTCTGATGCTGATAAGGTCACAGAAGCTATGCTGTTCGCTCTGTATATTCGGGATGTATAGCTTCACACCTGGGGAAAGAAGTCTCACTTAGCAAACCAACGCCAGGTCAAAGCTCCCATCAGAAGCACCTGCAGTGGTCTAAGCAGTCTGTTTTGTTTTCATCCCTCCGCTGGGTGCTACTACCCCTAGAGCAGAACTACCATAACAAAGGCTGTTTATTCTAAACTAATTGATTTTGCATTGAAGCAGACAGAGTGCTCACAAGGTCTATTACTCTAAGCCAGGGAGGGGAGTTAACACCTTCGACCAGGCAGCAGGAACACCTTAAACCAATACAGAAGTTTCTGCAGTGATTTCCTATGGGCTAAGTAATTATTTATCAGGCAGGAGGCTTAGATAACCTTACAAAGAATATCCAACGTTAAGAAAGCTGAAAACACAATGCAAATGTGATCATTAGCATCTTATTAGCATAAAAGGGGGAAAAAAAGAGCTCCATCGTTTCCTTTTAAAGACTTTTTTTTTGGCATAAAAATTCCCCACCTGCATATGGACTAAAGTGATGTACCAACAACTTTTTAAAGCACCAGTTTTGTACAAATCGATGAAGGGGCTGGAGGGGAAATCAATGGAGTTTACGAGTATCTTATAGATGTTAGCACCGAAACATCCAGTCACCAAAGTTAATCACCAGCAAAAGTAACCCACAAACTATTCCGTGGAGGGAGCAAGTTAAAAAGCGGCGAGACAGGATCAAGCGAGAAGAGGTAAGAGCTCAACACACCGAGCCTTCTCCCTCCAACGCTCACCAAAAAGTCTCACGCAGGCACCAAATTACTACTTTGCGTGTCCGTTCACCAGTCCTACGGATCACGGCAGGAGGGTGACAACCAAGGTACCCTGGCACAGCTGGACTCCGCCAGGTCCCTCTGGCTCAGGACCCTCCCTCCAACACGGGCCGACACCCGAGGAGCCGCGACACCCCACGGCAGGCAGGTGCAGCCCCCGCAGCCGGCCCACCCACGCCCCCCCAAAAACCAGAAACTCTCTTAGGCCCCAAAACTCGGCGGGATGCTGCCGAGGGAGGCGACCCGCGCTGCCCTGCCGCTCACCGAAGCCCGGGCTCGACGCTCCCCGGGCCGGCTGCCCCACTCCCACGGCAGCCGCTGGCGGGGCCCGGGGTGGGCGGGTGCAGCCCCAGCCCGACCCTCGCCCCCAGGCTCAGCCCCGGGCCCGGCAGCCGCGCAGCCCCCGGCTCCCTCACACCGCCCCCCAAAAGCCGGGGCCCTTGCCCCGCCGCCCTCCCGCCCCCCTCAGACCGGGTGGCTATTTCCCCGCCGTCCCTACTCCGCTCCCCCGCCAGGCCCGGCAGCAGTTCTCCCGGCAGCCGTCGTCCCGGCGCTTCCCCCAGCCCAGGTGACCGCTTGCCCACCGCCACAGCCCCCCGCCCCGGGCGACTGCGGCCCCACGCCGCTGCCCACACACCCCCGGCGGGGCGGGGCGGGCGGCCGCGGGCCTCCGCCGGCGCGCCCACTTCCCGGCCCGCTGCCATTGTGGCTGTGGCGGCGCCCCCACAGCACCGGGCCGCACCGCCCAGCTCTCACCTCGGCGGGAGGCGGGGGGGGCTGCGGGATGCGGCAGGCCCCGGGAGCTGGCGGCTGCCCGCCCGCCTCCGTCCCGGCCTCGGCGCTCAGCCGCCGCTCGGGGGCCGCATCACCTAGCGTCCGGCCCCCCCACCCCCTGCCGGAGCAGGCGCAGGATCCCCCGGGCAGCAACAGGCGCCTCCGCCGCAAAGGTTCCGCAGGGCGGAGAAAGGTTCCCCCTCTCCTCAGAGAGTGGGAAGGCGGCGGGAGCCGCGCGGCGCGGCGGGATCGGCGCGCCCCGGCCCTGAGGGGGACCCGCTCGCCGCGGGATGGGGCGGCTGCGCGCCTCCAGCCGATGTACCGCGGGTCCTATCCGCCGGCTGGGCAGGCCCGGCGGTCCCGGCAGCCCACCTCGGGGCTGGAGCGGGTAACGGCGGGAGCCGCGCCCCGGGGATGCGGGGCCTCCCGGGCCGAGCCTCCCTCACCGGCGGGAGCCTCGGCTGCTTCTGTCGGTGGCGTCGGCTGTGAGGAGAGTTACCGCATGGAGCGTGAGGGTAACCACCCGAGATGCTGTTAATTAGCCACAGGGTTCCATGGTAATTAAGGTTGGGGGTCTCTCCTCCAGCCTCCCACTCAAGGCAGCGACAATACAGGGCCTAGTTCCGTGCCTTGTCCTGTCGCATCTTAAAACATCCCATGTGTGGAATTCCTGCTCCAGCGCTGGACTGCTTCACAGGAGAGAACTTTTCTGGCATATCCAGTCTGATACAAGACCCATTTATGTCTACAACCACTGTTTCTTATCCTCCTGCCATGAACCTGGCTCTGCTTCCTCCATACCCTCCCCACAGGTACTGGACAACCACCATCAAGTCCACCCAAGCCCTTCTCCAGCTCGACCCACCCCATCCTCTCAGCCTGGTATGGCCCAGCCCTTTCACAGCTTACACAGGACTTGCTTGAATTTGCCTCTTTCACATATTGGGGGCATCCAAAACTGCACAGAGCATTTCAGATGTGATCTAATGAGTGCTGAGTAAAAGGGGAGCTCATCGCTCGCCTCCACTGACTGGCCGTGGTCCCACAGACACAGCCTGGCCTGCCGGTAGCCTTCATGGCTGCCAGGACACACTGCTGACACCGCACTGAGCATGCTGTTCATCCTGTACAACAGCAGGAGCCTGGTGGTGTCTTTTGTTAAAGGGAAGGAAAAGAACAAGACCAGCAGAGAAAGCACCTGTCTGGTCCCCAGGCTGGTACTGAAACATCCAGAGCATGAAAAATAGAAGCAGGAGACTGGTATCTGACTCTGGATATGTAGTGGCAGCCTGGGCACGACCAGTGTAACTCAACCCTTAGTCTTTCAGGGGTCTCCTGGATTTTGGGGAAGCCAGAGCTGATTCAGAATAAAAGGACTGTAACACCGCAGAGCCATCTCACAAACAGTGTGCCCCTGGGGACTTTGCAAAGGCATGAGGTATCACAGAAAGCCTTCTCGCTTCTCCTCACCTAGACACATCCAAATCCTCCATAGGACCTTCTTCTGTTAAACCTGACATGAAATTCCAGGTTTTCCTTCCCTGCCCCAGCCTACCACAGAGGAGACATCCAGAGAGAGGGATGACAGCAGAGGCCTCAGAGGCAGAGTGGAACAAGTACAAGTTAAAGCAGGCAGAAGAGCCCCCAGCAGAGCAGTGAGGAGTTCTTACTGGCTTTTATTCCACATTACAACATTAAAAAAAAGTCACGCTTCAGGCATTTGCTCCACAGTAGCATTGACAAGCGCAGTCCAGCTAAGGATGGCTGCTTCAGGGGCCACTTTGGTGAGCACTCCAGCAGCTAGAACCTTCCGATTTCTATGAAGTTAACTAAGGTAGTTAAAACAGACCTAGAAAATTATTCTTGGCTCCTATAGCTCCTACCACTATCTTTCAAAGTCAATGAGTCTTTGCAGTTGGACATCCGTGTTGTCCGGTGGATGTGTTGGGCTGGGTTTGGCACAGGGGAGCTACCTGCCCAGTCCCGCTGCAGTGTTTTCCCCATTCACACAGCTCCACATCACTCACACTTTCTCAGTGGGTCCCTCAGAGTCCAGCCTCAGGACACCCACGTTCACCACACTGAAGCAGATGCCACCAGAAACTCACACTACCAACAACATTCAGTCCAAGCAGCAAGTATGAGTTATTACTGCAGGTTTGCAACACTGAGGCTGGAGTTACACCATCCAGATAGAACTGGGGTAGAAGGCTCAGGTGTTATTCCTCAAGGAAACATAAGCACCCTCAAGTCCCACCGCACATGGGAGCTCTGGCTCTTTAAACATGTACCAGCTGTCCTTTACCATCACTGTGGAAGATGAGGTTGAAGGAGTGACCCCTCCCAGAGTAAGAAAATTAAGAAATTAAATCTTCCAGGTGGGATCAATGGTTCCCATCCAACTTGAGCGGGGCAGTGATCCACACAACCCTGCAAGTCCCTTCACAGCCTTTCACACATACATCAACCATCACCAAAAGTGCTATACAGACATCAAATTTACATGGGTCCTCAGGCTGATTGCTCACCACAGCAGTGTGCCCTCTGTCCTTCCCGCACTTCCTTTGCCTTGAGTGAATACTACTGGGCACCTGCATCAGGCTTTGCTCTGAGCTGGGCAGAAGCCCAAGCATGGGGAAATTCCCTTAGCTAGGTGTTGGGAAACACCAAAGCAAAGGTATGTGGAGCATTCCTCCCCCTTTGCCAGACTTCTGCTCTAGCCTGCAGCAGTTATGCCAGTCTCAGGGCTAACACAGACTCCCTGGCTTTTGCAAACCCAGCTAGTGCACAGACCAATAAAGTCTGTAGAGCAGTTGATTTTGACCTGGTCTTCTCATGACACAGCTTCACAAGAGCGTGTGGGGAACTTTGGCACCTGTGAGCAGCAACAGATCTTTTCCCACCAGGCTCCCAGGCTTCCTCCACCACCCGCTCTCATTAGAGATCCCTGCACATCCAAGGAACAACGGAGCCTCATCTCTAGGGATAAATAGAGCTGACTGATATCCTACAGCTGGGCCTCAAGAGAGCAAGGCAGACGCTATCTTAATACAGGAAAGGCCATCAGATTTCAAAGCCACAGCTTCAACTTCTATCTCTTTAAATGCTCATATCATTTACAGCCTGAATTGGGTGCCTGGGCAGTATCAGTTACATGGATTAGGAGCTGTAGAGGACATTAGTACAATTCCTCTTCCTGAGGGTTTTACAGCTTAATGGACAGGAAGTGTTGCTGGTAAGCCTCCAGCTCCTGATACTCCAACCAGAATCTCCCCCAAAGCTCCCCATCTTCCCTTTGTGCTTTTTTTCTGTCATAGAATCACTTTCAATTAACAGTACAAAAATAAAACCGATGTCATCCATCCCTCCTAAGCTGCACATGCATTATTCATCAACATGCCCTAATTGAGTCTCTCATAACCATGAGCACTACTGCGCTTGGCTATGTCATTCTTGTCCAGCAGAGCACAATTTATGAAGTTTTAAGCTACTTGGAAAAGGCACTTTCAAACTGTTACCTTTCACAGCTTTCCTGATCAGAGCTTCAAGTTAGATCTCAGTACTTAGAGCTATCAGACCTTAGTTTTATGTCCAGACAAAAGTGTCTATCAAGTAGCTCTGCTGCACTGACGCTTAGTGTCCTGACTGGGAGGTCAGTACTGCTCTACATACTCTGAACCCTCTTCCCACAACAAGGTCTTTAAAAGAGGTGAAAGGCAGGATTTGGGAAGGTCTCCACACCTCTCAATAAATGCTCTGAAATGCATAATCCACAGAACATCTAGGGAGTTGAAATGCCCTTGCAAAAGGCTTTCCTTGAAAGTTATAGAAGCATCTCCTAAACCTACTCACCCTGCCACAGGGGACAAGGCTCTGTGAAAGCTGTCTCTAGAGCAGGAGAAAAATACATATCCCATCAGGAGGATAACTCAGCTTTACCCTCAGTTCCCTGACACTAGAATACCTCTAGATTCTCCTATCCTAAGCTCTGTCCAAGGGTTCAGGAAACAGAAAGCCTGTGACAGGATGCTTGGAAACAGAGCGGATACTATCAAGGTGCAGTCCACAGACACATTCAAAGGAGCAGGTCTGAATTTCACTCTACAACCCAAGTAGCTGGGAGTAAACATATCACACCCCATTCAAAGCTATTAATACATCACTAATTTCACCACTGGCACCAACGTGTTGGGTTTGATGGGACCATGAATCACAGCAATTGTTTCTTAAGTACTTTAGTGACAGCATTGCAACTGCTACAGCATAACTCCTACTTCTAGTGGCCATGCCTGTTTCTAGATCCCTCTCTTTCAAGCATTGGGTCTAACCCGTGTTACTTTACCTGACATGGAGGAGGCATAGTCATCAGCACACCACCATGACACTGCACGTGCTTTCTGCAGACCTTCCCTGGTCAGTAGTGCTACACAGCACTCTGCATCACACCACCGTTCACCTGCTTAACCACATCTGTGTTGCCTCCTTTTCCTCACACCTCTGATTTTCCCCATTTCTTCATTTGGTGCTTGCTCTGGGTGCTCTTCACTATTCCCTTTGCTTGCAGCTACGCTGTCCCACTGTGGAAGAAAAGAACGCACTCCAGCCAGTCCCTCACTCACAGCAGGCATATCCAAACTGCAGGATGGGAAACCTGCAGGCACTACCAAGCTGTTTCTATCCTAAGAGAAGGACTCAAGCAGTTGTGCAGAGGGAAGGAAAGTGAAAAATCAGAAACAGAAATTCACCCAATTTTTAACATCACACTTAATGTAACATCAAGCTTTGGGCTGAAGAACTTGGTCAAGGAGTTACCAGGGAAACTTATCTCAGACAAGCCTGTTAAGTTTAGGGTAGTTCAGCTTCATGGACATTTAACCAGCATCATGATATTCAGCTTGGATTTCACTTGCACCTCAACAGTCAGTCTGCAGCCTTCTCCTTTCCCGACTAGAAGGGGCTAAGGACCAGACACCAGAGAACAGAAACAGAAGAGTTCCGTTATGGACAAGTTAAAGGCAATCCTTATTGCACAAAACAACTTGAACGCTTCCTTTACACGTTAGGCTCTGCACTAGCCCAATCCAGAAGCGATTCGGTGTTGTTACAGAGCAAGATCTCTCTGCTTGGAAAGCAGGCATTTATTTTGCTTTCTTAACCTTATGGTGAGCTGCTTTGGGAAGGATTACAGTATTGAAGTCCTGTAATGCCATTGCATAACTCAGCACAGCTCACTTGAAACACTTCAGCCTTCAACACCCCATTCTCAAACACTGGGTGATAGAATTGGGTGCAGCCACCTGGAGAAGGCAGCAGGAAGGTAAAACAAGGCACCACCTCTTCTGGAGGAAAGTGGAAGGGTTTACAGTTTCAGGTCAGGAAAGGCAGTAGCAAAGACGTGATGGTATACAGAGTAACAGGAGGGAGTGAAGGCAAGATAGGGTGCCTTGCTCACAGGAGAGGCAGTGGTGTATTTAAAGAATCAAAAGTAACAAATCTAAGAACTAACACAGGGCAAGACCTTATTAGTAAAGGTCACACAACTGCTCCTGGCAATCCCCACACCAGGGTACCTGGCTAAAGCAGGGCTCACCCTGCTTAGGCACCTACTACAAGGACTGCAAGGCCAGCAGTGAAGCCCACCTGCAGAGCCCACAGAGACCTGCAGTGCTCAGGCCTCCCCTGGAGGGGGACAAAGTTAAATCTGCAGCTCCAGCACATGTAAGCACATCATTGAATTACCTGTGAAGGCCCATTAGCAAATTCACAGCAAGGTCAAAACCATTTCAAAGTTATGTAGATTTTTTCTTGCTTTGCTTAGCCAGAACCACATATTGTGATGCAACTGAGAAGTAAGCAAGCAAAATACAACCTTACAACAAGGTATTACCAGATTCTTGTTTGCTTCTAAGCCCAGCCTGAGAAACCAGACATCTTTATGCTCCTGGCTATATTCAGCTCACTCCTTTTAAGCCCTCCTTCCAAGCCAGCTGGGCACAGCAGGTGCAGCAAGGTGAGCACAATAGCATCCACCCCAAAAATGCACTGACCCTTTCCCGGCCAGCATGGGCGTTCTGCATCCCAGGATATTTCACTCACCTAGGACAAGAGGAGGGCACGGGATGTAAAATCACCTTCTTACCTTCCTTAGAGGAAAATAAACCCAGTGGCTCGTCAGGACTATCCTGCTCCCAGCTGTGTTTTGGGAGCTACAAGAAGAAGTCACCAAGGGGTTATGTCTTTCCAGCAGACAGCTCTTGGCTTGTCCTTATTGGAGGCACAACCAAATTTTATGCCACTCCAAAGAGACAAGGCAATCTCCTTCTGCCAAGAGACAAGCTGGGTCACAAAACTGGGGGAGGCTGGTGTTTGCTTTGCTTTTGCCTATAGCCAGCTCTACTTTTCTGTCATTAGCTGTGGGGCAGACAAGATGACACGATCCATGACCGAAGTAAAGAGGTCTTCACCACCACTTCTCTGCTAAGACCTCCTTTCCAATGCTACAGTAAGCTTTCTCCTAGGGAATTAACTTTGATACCACTCCATACAAGGGGGTTTTTCCCTGTGTGATAGTGCCATCCCTGTGTTGGGCTGCAGGTGTCAGGGCCCTAGTGGGCCTTAATGGCCCTGACCAGCCTCACCTGGGGCTTCCACTCACATCCCCCTGCCCATGGGCACAGGGGCTCTATTTAAATGCATCCCTGGGCCCTTAGTTGTGGGCTAGGTTTGGGTCTGGTTGGTGTTATTGAATGTGGTCTGTAGGCTTGTTTCTTAGTTTCAGTTTCTTAGTTTAGCTTTGGCTCTGCCTTATTACCATGAGCTTGCCTGGTTTTTAGTTGATGCTAACTGCTGTCCCTCAGCCTGCCTGGCTCATGTGACTTGGATATCTTGGTATGGGCACTGACTGGTGGGACCCCTGCCCTGCTGGTCCTGGGCTCCCCTTGGCTCCTAGTTTCTTGTCCCTTTAAGAGCAGCAGATGTTTGGTATTGATAGAGAAGTGAGGGACTACTTCTCAGTCCCTGCTCTTCTCCCTGTGGTTGAAGCTGCTGGCCTTTATCCTCAGACTGTCTGTTGATAAAGATTCTGGGGCTTTACTGTGACTATGGGCTGTGCATGAATGATGCTGATAGGTATGATGGCTATAGACCAGCTAGAAACAAGGTTTTTCTGTTTTGCTCAGTTCACAACTGCAGCAAATTGTTTATCCTGAAAGTTATCCTCACAGATAAGGACAGTAAAGAAAGGAGTTTGTTTTGGGATGGGGGAAGAATATGTGCAATTAAGTGACTAATAATAAAAGACTTTTTGGTTTTGAGCAGGTATGCAACAGGCAAAAAGACTATGGGTGGATTATCAAGGTTTGGGAGGAGACTTTAGTGCACTTTTCATACTAATGCTGCTAAGACCTACATTTGCTTCTTCATCCTACAGACTCATCCTGGGTTCACTCTTAATCTACAGCCACAAAACAAGATAGCTAGCTTTTCTCTTTGATTTTCAGTGTGCTTTTCACTTTCTTCTTTGTTCTTGATGTGGGAGCTAAGCTTTTGTTCCTTAGAACACCTGTAATCACTGCAAGTTCTTTGATTTAAGCAGCCTATATGTAGGGATTAGTGTTGATTTTACTTCTCTTTTTATTAGGAATAATACTTCCTTTTTAGTATCATAATCCTGAGGCAATGCACCATGTGAGACTCCCTGGTCATACAGATGACACTTCAGGCAGTGAAGTGTGTCACCAGGAGCTGATCCTTTCCTGACATTCCACTGGTATCCATGGTTGCATCCCACCTGGAGCCTTGCAGCCATTGCCCACTATCCACCACACAGAGCCTGTTGTACTGGAGCAGTATCACCAACACCTTGTGCACTGCAATTAGCATTTTAATGTTTAAAATGCCATACAACAAAATGCAAGCCATAGCATCTCCTGATTTGTAGCTATACTTTCTTTGTTGTTACTCTGATGTCCTCCCCTGTTTTATTATCAGTAGATGCTAGTCATTTCTTGTGGTGCCAAAACATTTTTCTAAAATATTGGTGGTGCTAAAGATGAACATAATCATTTTAATGGTGGAAAGTGACATGTTTAAAACCCACAATTTGTTATGCTCTACCATCCCAGCATGCCCTGTCTTTGGGAAGGGATCTTCACAGCAATTATTCTTGTTTCCTCACTCAGTGGGAATATACTGGTGTAATTCAGTGCTCTTTGCAGTCTGTGTCCTCCTGCAGTGGGTGGTATCTGAATTTTGGAATAATCTAATGTCATTGTAGCTTGCTTCCCCCCCCCCCCCCCAAAT
>VFFE01007184.1:115172-128810 GCA_008921705.1 Burhinus oedicnemus
CATTTAAACTACATTAAACAACATTTCTCCCTTTCGTTGACTCCTCTGGCTTTGCAGTGGTTTCTGAGGTTCAGAAGCTAAGGAAACATCTCTGTTTGCAAAGCATGTTTTCATTCCTGCAAGGCTCTCAATCTCTGGGGCATGGTTTAACAAAATAATTTTGATGGTGGATGTATTTAAATAGGGAAATGATGGAATTGTATGGAGGAAGGAGGTAATCTTGGGGCTGCTTGTATGCATAAAATGCCCTGATACATAAAAAGGGAAGCAACATTAATGTGTTATTCCTTCCCCTGTATGTCTGGAGCCTGGGCAGCTGAACAACCTTCCCTGCTCAAATGCAGCATGACCTGCCCAGCCAGGCCATTGGCAGGAAGGAGAGGAAGACAATGCAATCCAGAGGCTGGGCAATTATTTTTGGAAACTTACTGTTTACACATCAGAAAAGGAGTTAAGGTGACAACATACCTGTTGGAAGAGCTTTGGGAACTGTACAGTAGTGCCTTTCAGGCACTACCAAAGGGTTATGACACAGCAAATGGTTGTCTTTTAATAGTCCAAGACTGAGACATGTGTTCAGCCTGTGGGGGAACAGGACTCAGATCCCTCCCTTTCTCCAGCTTCTGGCAGAAGAAGCAGCCTCTGGGATTCCCCTCATCACCCTATGTGATGACCCAGCACAGGACCCACATAGATGTCCAAATGTACCCTTTCTGGCTTGCAGCTGTACTGTGCCACTTCCTTGCTCCCCTCTACCCACCTTCCTCATCTACGTGGCACTGGTGAGAACAAAAGCGGATAGTGAATGAAGCCATACAGTTTACATTACTATCTGCACTCTTTTCTAGACCACACAAAGGATGATGTTGAGAAAGATTAATTTGCTGAAGTTAATTGGCACTAGGAAGGGGAAGGTATTAGTAACAGTTTTATCTTCGGTTTATTTCCAAGCATCCAAAATAGCTATGCAAAAAAGGCAAATTAATCAGCAAAGCATCTATGCTGCAGCCAAGCTGCACACACCCGTGGTGGGGGATTGTTACAGATGGCTGAGCCTGGAAACACTGCATAGCAACCAGAATTATGTGAATTATTAAGGGGAAAATTAAAGAAAAAAAACACAAAAGAAGAGACAGAAGAACCCAGAGAATGACTGGAACTGTAGCTGCAGAGGGTTAGAAGTCAGCCAAGTAATAGAAGTGAAGTTTACCCAGACAAGTTTGCATATACGTGCCAACAGCTTCCACAGACACAGCAACCCCGGTATGCTGTGACATGGAGTCACAAATGCACAGGACATGGGGCAGAGGGCTGCAGTAGGAGGTGATGGCCCTGGTCACTCCTTTGCACAGCCGCTTGCTCCACAGGAGTGAAAAGCAGTGGGCAGAAAGGGTTTTTCCACTGATACAGACTCCTAGAAAGATCACCAGGCAGAGGAAGTGTTTTTGAACACGGCTGCCATGCTCTCAGCTCTGCTGGGAGATGAGTTGGAGGCAGGGACTCTGGCTCTCAGGGTGCTTTGATGTTATCAGGAGATCTGTGTGCCTCTCAGGGCTTTGCAGGAGAATTGCAGAGCTCTTTGGCTGTTTCAGGCTGGAGATATATTCCACAGCACACAAACTTGTTTTTCTTAGTCATATTTAACTAGTCCACACCCTGGGTTTAAAATTGCTTGCATACAGTCTGGGTGCAGAGCTGAACAGGAATGGATTGCTCCCAGCTGGTGCCTGCATGGGAAGGAGACTGCTGAATTCCCAAGAGAGGTTTGGGACACAAGTGCTCCCAGCAGTTCCCCACCATCAATCGGAGATGGGGTGAGAGGCCCTGAGCAGAACTTGCAGACCTGGATGCTGTGACTGTGGCAGAAGCATGAGGTGAAGTCAGAGTCCCTCCAGAAAACACAGCTCAAGGATGAGGATGCTGCATCTGACACAGCCCTCCCTGTCGCAATCCCCCTGCTTCAGCCAGCTGCAAATCCCTCCTGGGGATTATCCCTAACTGGCCAAATTCCCACTATCTGGTACTATTTCCTGAGGAAGAGAGATATAAGCTGTGGTATATGATAGTGTCTGCAGGGTGACACAATCTTTTACGTGCACAGGGTAAGGGGTATAACTCCACTGACTACAAAATCCATGTGTTACCAAAGTCTTGGTAAAGGTTCAGCCAGGGAAGGCTAAACGAGAAAAGCAGCACTGGGAATAGGAGCAAAAACTTTTCTCTAAAATTGTGGGGAGTTTCTGCAGCCAGTCCAGCAAGCCAAATGTTTTTCTGAACTTGCCTATCTGCAAGGAAGCTAGTTTCTTCCTTCTCATCCTCCCCCATTTTGCACAGCTCTTGGAAGAGTGATGCTGATCAACACCAGGCAAGGAGGGAACTAGTTCAAAAGAGCTGGAACTGTGGCACATTAGCACTCCATTTTTAGCTGGTTGCCCTTTGTGAAAGGGAGATATGGGGAGTTGCATGGTTAGATCTGGAGACGCTGCTCTAAAGCAGATGTTAAATATTCATCTCCTGGATGGTGGGTAACCGCAGCTGGTTTGTAAAACTTTCCACAGCAGGCAATGTTGCTCCCTGCAGCTTTCCTTGGGGATTCATCTTCCAGAAGATTCTCCCATTGCTCATGGGCAGTTTTCTTTAGCCCAGGAGAACATAATGCTAGTTGACAGTATCTAGTGGGAGAAGGTTGTATATCATAAGGAGCTCATCAGGCAGGTAGCAGACAGGTGCATCAGGCCATGCTACAAAACTGGCTGGAATGATCCCAGCCAGCATGCTGGGAGAGGCTGGGATGGAGATGATTCAAAAAGTCTATGGTGAAATCTTGCCTTTATTATCTTAGTCACTAAGATCCCACATATTTCAAGGAGACCAGCATTTTACTCCCACAATCCAAAGACAAAGCAAAATAAACCTTGGTACTCACAGCCACAATGCAAAACTCTGCTTTATGGGAAAGAGCATCCTAGCCTCAAAAAGTGGCTAAACACACCTCCTTCCTTCCTGGTGCAAAGCTTTGTATCTATTGCTAAAATCTCCTGTGAGTTCTGCTGTCCAAACAGCCTGTAAAAGCTGTAAACATCTCTCATCGCTTCCTCCCATCTTTTTAACTTCTCTTTGGGCTAAAGCATTGTTTTCTTCCCAAACTACACATTAGATTACTGCTCAGATACTACATTAAATGTAATGTTGCATTATGATAAGCATACAAACATTACATTAAACACAAAATGTAGACTGTCAAATAAGGTAATACAGGGAAAATTCTTGTCAGTCCTGGTCATACTGGTGATTTGGTAGGTCCAGCAACTCAGAAGGATCTTTTTTTCTGAAGAAGACCTGAAGCAGAAAGAATCAAGACAAAAACTCTCTCTCAAAAAAAAAGATATATTACATTTTCTCAATGGGGAATGCCAAAATTATCCCTCCAAAATGCCCCTATTTCATAATTAGTTGCATTTTTATCACAATTTAACAATCATACTGCAGCAGGTAGGTACATACACCTAAGAGATGGCAATTAGGCCTGGAGTAATGTATCACTTTTTAGGCAATGATATTGTTTGCCAGGTTTGAGTTTTACCATGCAAATGTAGCTTGCAATATTGTTGCAAGTCAAGTGTACTAACAGTCTCTGAATGATATACACTTACATGTAAATGCTCACTACTGAAACTGGTATTTTTATAGTTTGTTGTTCGTGTCCAGAAGTGGCAAAAAGGTGTCTTTCTCAGAAACCTCTTCCATTACAGAGTGAGGTGGGTGTGTGTTACAGAGAATAGGCTGGGCTTTCTGTTTGAGTGGAGAGCTTCAGACCTTCACGTCACCCATGTATTATCCGTTTGCTGTTGTTACTGGACATCCAAACTGCCCTTAACTCCTGCTCCAGAACCAGACAGAATGTTTAGATGTTTTTCTGGTTATCATTTACCAATGCTGGTTTCGGAATAAGGATCTGCATCCCAAAAGGAATAGATTATATAAAGTGACCTGCACTCCTATAAATGCAACTAAATGTCCACAAACAAAGCTCCCTGGAGAGCAAAGCCCAGGAGTATGTCTTCGCAGTTGCTAGCACAGTGCACCACACCCCAGGGGGCAGTGGGATTTTTATCTTATGTGGGTTTGCACCAGATTCAATTACTAAAAATTCAGTGCTTTTCCCTTCCCCTTCTGCCCCATCTTCAAGTGCTTCTGTTTTGGTCATGCCAAGAAATTTCTGAAATATCATTCTCCGCACTGACTAGGGCTATGAAGCACCTGGAAGAAAGAAGAGACACTGTCGTCTGCATGTGGGGGCAAGTGGAAGAGGGAGGAGAAGAAAGGGAGGAGAAGAGCCCCTGAGCCAGTGCTGCTGTCTTGACTCAGGATTTTGAGTTCAGCGGCAGAACCAGCACTTTATGAAGTCATCCATGACAGCGGAGGTCGGGGTCTGCACCATTAACACCATGCACTGAAGCCCACCTGCATTTCCAAGGTATGTGGCCTTGGTGGTGTTCAGTGTTTCAGTAAGCTGCCCTGAAACAACCCTGTCCTGGAGTGTTTCTGGAGCCGTGGAGGCTGTTCAGGGTCAGAGCAGCACAAATAGAGGTGTTGCCAGAGGAAGTGATTCCTTTCAGATGTAAAAACATGAACTGTTTCATGGGAGAGGGAAACTTAGGGCAAGTGTCTTGGGTAAATCCCAGCACAAGCTCCTGCAGCCTGTCCCTTTTCACAGCTTTACATTACTTCATTTCAGCTGATGATTTTTCCCATGTCAAAAGCTGTTGAGTACTGTATGCTGCTAGGGTAGCTTCAGGGCTTCTTCCTAGGTGTGGCTGAAGTTAAGTGAGAGTAAAGTGATCTGTGTTTAGATGCTACAGCGGTCCAGGTCCAAATGTCTTGGTGATTGCAGTGGTACCATGCACGCGTGTCTCCTTGGAGCTGATAACTGCTTTGAGAAGTGTAACCACCACTACTGTCAAACTGGAGATTAGGATTACCAAATACTGAAGAAGCTACATATGACAACACATAGCTGTTACTAAGACCCTTGATGGAATCCCTCAGTGATAAAACAACTCCTGAATCCAAAATTAACATGTTTGCACACATCTACAGTGTCTGCGATCATTATAGCCCACCTTCATCAATTTGCTTATTGTTTCCCCACACATCAAAACTGTCACATACAGACACTTGACCCAATTAACCTCGTGTAGAGAGAAGTCATGAAGAGAACAGATCTATAACCTGGACTTAAGGCTTGATAATAGCCCTTAAAAAAAAAAAAAAAGGAGAGAAAAACCAAAACAAACTCCTCCCTCCTCTTAAAAAGAATAGTTGTCTTAATACCGTACTTTTTCCTGGTTTTGTTTAGTCTTTGTTTTTTAAAGCTGCTGTTGTTCCAAGTAATCCCCAAGATCCTTGTTGCTGGAAAACATTAGGAGGAATTGTTTGTATTCCCAGTGTGTGTCTTGCAGTCATTTCACAGCACGCTGTGTATAATCTTTTCTTGCTTCCTCCTGTATGAAGAGTTTTCTTTGCTGGTTGAGTGGCTGTTTCCTATAGTAACAAAACAGATAAAAAAAGAAAACCCTTGTTAAACCACAAAAACTAGCAAGGGATTTTGTGTAGGGCCTGAAATGAACTTTTAACTCATTCACAGTTAGACAAATGTGTTTAGTCAGATAACCACGTGTCGTTGCCATAATGCCACTTTCTGCGTACTCACTCCATGTACTTACTATCCCCTACTTTTTTCCTGTTCTCCCTTGTTTATTGTGTTTGTGGTTTATCTTTGCGCTTTCACTCTCCCAAAGGGTTGTGATCAGCAACACAGAGTCTAGTTGGAGGCCTCTAGCTAGCGGTGTTCCCCAGGGGTCAGTACCGGGCCCCGTATTGTTCAACATATTCATCAATGACCTGAATGAGGGGACAGAGCGTACCCTCAGCAAGTTTGCTGATGACACAAAACTGGGAGGAGTGGCTGACACACCAGAAGGCTGTGCTGCCATTCAGCAAGACCTGGACAGGCTGGAGAGTTGATAGGAGAGGAAACTAATGAAATTCAACAAGGGCAAGTGTAGGGTCCTGCACCTAGGGAGGAATAACCTCATGCAGCGGCACAGGATAGGGCTTGACCTGGTGGAAAGCAGCTCTGCAGAGAGAGACCTGGGAGTCCTGGTGGACAATGAGTTGACCATGAGCCAGCAATGTGCCCTTGTGGCCAAGAAGGCCAACGGTATCCTGGGGTGCGTTAAGAAGAGCGTGGCCAGCAGGTGGAGGGAGGTTATCCTCCCCCTCTACTCTGCCCTGGTGAGGCCGCACCTGGAGTACTGTGTCCGGTTCTGGGCTCCCCAGTTCAAGAAAGACAAGGAACTAGTGGAGAGAGTCCAGCGGAGGGCTACGAAGATGATCAAGGGACTGGAGCATCTCTCTTCTGAGGAAAGGCTGAGAGACCTGGGTCTGTTTAGGCTGGAGAAGAGAAGTCTGAGAGGGGATCTCGTCAATGCTTATCAACATCTAAAGGGCGGGTGTCAAGAGGCTGGGGCCAGACTCTTTTCACTGGTGCCCAGCGACAGGACAACGGGCAACAGGCACAAACTGGAACACAGGAAATTCCATCTGAACGTGAGGAAAAGCTTCTTTACTTTGAGGCTGCTGGAGCACTGGCACAGGCTGCCCAGAGAGCAACCTCTTCTCTGGAGATATTCAAAACCCACCTGGACGCAATCCTGTGCAACCTGCTCTAGGGGAGCCTGCTTTGGCAGGGGGGCTGGACTAGATGGTCTCCAGAGGTCCCTTCCAATCCCTACCATTCTGTGATTTTGTGAAAGGCTCTTTCCCACTTGCTGGATCATGGCTGCATCCCCTTTAGTAATACACATTCCATACATCACAGGATACATCAATAACCCCACTTTACTGTGATTTGGTAGGGAGAAGAAGTATGAATATCTGCTTGAAGCTGCTAGATGACTGTGAGAAACTGAGCACAAAGCTCTGAGCAAGACTCTGCCCAGTACTAGCTACCATGCAGCATTACTGCAGTGCGGTCAGGATTCAGGTGTTGTGCAACTGGAAAGCAAGAGGTTTATGCCAGTGCGTGAACCTCTACTTCACACAGCAGTGATCACTTTGTATTATTTAACTTTCCTGTTGACTTTTAGCTTGTGAACACAGATGTGCTGTCATTCAGATGCTCAGCTAGGCAGAGTTATGTGCTCTTGGCACCAGACTGAGTGTCTGAACGGAGGGTTTTGGCACTAGCCTGTTTGGAAGAAAGCTATTTGCCTGCTCATATTCTCATTAGTATCTGAGCTGATGAACTACATTCTTCTGCATTTCTATGTTCCTAGATATAGATCTGGCTTCTTTCTCCTGTCTGGGCTAAATTCTCAGCCAAACCATTGCCTGGGAGGAGCTGGCTGGTGAGGCTGTGGCTGCACTGCTGAATTCATGCAAACACTTAGAGAGCCTGAGGTGCACTGTCTGCCTGATGGCAATTCCTGCAGACCCTGTGAGTGTCCAGAAGAGTTAGCGTAGTTGGCCATGATACAGTCCTTGATGCTTTCAAGAGTGAACTGTGTCTGCTGATCTACAGTAGCAGAAATATGCACAATGGTAGCTGGGCCTCTGCCAAAATGTAGGTCTCTCCCTAGCCCCTCCTTATAAATACCTTAGCTGGTTTTAGCTTGTGTTGCTGTGTTAGCTCCAGCCCAGAGAAAAACCTGCCCCAGAAACCATGCTATCACTCTTCTTCTATCACTCTTTTCTCTCCCTGCAAATAACCACCTTTGAACTCCTTTTGCAGTAGGTAATATCAGCCTGCTGCCACTGTCCCTCACTGTCTCCATCTGGGAAGCATAGAAGTTTTATCTGTTGCAGGAAACTTCTCTTTGCACTTTGGACTTTTCTGCTGGAAGGAAAACCCAGATGCTCTCTCCACACACAGGAGTAGGCTTAGCTCTCAGAAGAGGTGGTAACTGCATTCCTGGGGCAACGTCCACCTCTGCTGCCCTTTCACGGAATCACGGAATTTTCAGAGTTGGAAGGGACCTCTAGAGATCATCTAGTCCAACTCCCCTGCTGATGCAGGAATGCCTAGAGCACATTACTCAGGACTGCATCCAGGCAGGTCTTGAAAATCTCCAGAGAAGGGGACTCCACAAGCTCCCTGGGCAGCCTGTTCCAGTGCTCTGTCACCCTCACCGTAAAGAATTTTTTTCTTATGTCTGAATGGAATTTCCTATGTTCCAACTTGTGCCCGTTGCCCCTCGTCCTGTCACTGGGAACCACTGAAAAGAGCCTGGCTCCATCCTCCTTCAACCCACTTTTTAGATACTTCTAAGCAAGAATAAGGTCTCCCCTCAGCCTTCTCTTCTGCAGGCTGAAGAGTCCCAGCTCTCTCAGCCTTTCCTCAGAAGGGAGGTGCTCCAATCCCCCAATCACCTTTTTTGCCCTACGCTGGACTCTCTCCAGAAGTTCCCTGTCCTGTCGAGTTGGGGAGTCCAGAACTGGACACAGTTGTGCATTGCCTCTTCACACTCCATTCATGAGTGGGTCTTCCCCACCTTACCCACGGTCACTCAGAAATAGCAAAGGAGAACAGGCAGAATTTGATTGAATTAACACATTTTGTCTGCACTTTTACATTTTGTTTCTCCACCTAGTTGTTGGATAGTTTTGCTCTATGTGTGTGCACACAAATGGCTTTCTAAGCACATCAGCCCCAGGTGACTGTTTATTAACTTGCACTTCGGGCTATTTTGCACTCTTTCCTCTCCTCCAAGGGGATGCTAGTCTGGTGTGATGATCCTGGTGTGCCACCTAGTGATTAGACTATCCACTTGTCACACATCATTTATTGTGGGCACTGAGTGCACGTATTTTGGCCTCGTTTGCCCACAGTCACCTGGATTGGAGGTAACCTGTGGCAATGCCTGCAGCCCCTTCACTGTGCTCAGTGTGGCCAGGCAGGGAGGATCCCACTGCACTTCCCTGCTTACTCCCACTTTCTATCTCTTTCCTCCCATCTTTCAACTGTAGTATCTGCCTTCTCGCAGAGGTAGGCAAGAAATGGGAGGAGACCATTTGCTGATGTGCTGGCTGCCAGCTTGCAGGTCACCCATGGCCATAATCTAATCCATCAAGCAATATTTTTGCACAGCATGTGAAAATTTAGCATTATATACATTGCAAGCAAGTGCTGTTGGGGAGTCTAGACAGTGTTTAAAGCTCCTGCAGCATGAGGGATATTACAAATATTAGCTGACACAGTACTGCATTGCACCTCATAAAACAAATTCTGAACTATCTGGGCAGATCAAGGCTAGAAGAGCGATAGATGGTACAAAGGCTGGAGCTGAGGCCTTCCTGAGAAAGCTTTGTGTCTGCTGCTCACTTCCCAGATATGCACAGGAACTGGAGGTGACGGGCAGGATGGAAGGGGCGAAAGCACACTGCAGAGGAGTACATCACAGCCGAATTGGTGTGCAGGTAGACTGACCTCTGCTGCACTCCTGGAAAATGTCCTCCGGTCCCATGTGCAGCTCCCCAGACGTCTGACCTCCCACCTGGTTTCTGCAGTTCCCTGGGGCATGGGAGAAGAAACATCTTTCAGTTTACAAGCATCTTAGCAGGGCAGGTTCAGACCCTCCCAAAAGTTCAGTTCCTGGCATTGTACCCTTCTGTAGATGCTGCCAGGGAATCCAACTGGGCGCTGTGTGTAGTTGCAGCAGCAGTGCTGCATACATACAAGTGCTGAGAAGGGACTGAACTCTGTTACTGGATTTACTACTCACCTGCTGTGAGTCACGCAGCAAAATTATGCTGCAGAGGTTGGTAGCTGCTAAGTCAGTAGTTACTGTCTCAGTTACCCTACAACAGAAACTCAATTGCAAGTAGAAACATGGTGACTCACACAAGCAGATGGGGCAATTAATAAAAGGTGAAGTGTAGGAAGTTAATAAACTTTGTCAGTGTACATCTGTGTTGGAGGTCAAGGTAAGCAATTAAGTCTCCTGAAAGCCTAAAGAGTTCATCCTTTCTTTGAAGGGCAGCCACTGGTGAGGAGTCTCTCTGTTGCGAGCTTCCTGATCATAAACCTTTTTTCTCATTCTCAGAGCAAAGGTCTGTTCAGGCAGGAAGGTGAAGCTGCTGGCTGGAGACTGGGTCTGAGGCACTCTGCCTTTGTCAGCAGCTGTGAGCGGGTGAGGCATCCCAGCCACATACTTCCACCCTTAGCTGTACTCAAGGCATCCTCTGGAAACACAGCTTGTGTCTCCCTGGGTTCTCTTACCAGTGCTGTTCCTCCTTCAATTCTACAATTAATTGTCCTAAAGTCTAGAAGCTATATTAGAGCCTGGTGAAGTGGTTTTATCTTCTCCTTATAAATTGCTGATCTTACCACAGTATTGCGAGGTGATCTGGGATATGACAGCAATGGAGAGAAGAGAAGCAGTTATTTTGTTCGAGAGAGTTCAAACTTTGATTCAGCCTTAAGTCATAATTACTATCAGTTGACCATCACATGCGAGTATGTTGTCCTTCTGGCTCCGCCACCTGTAGAGGTGAACCTTCCCCTCCTTGCACACCACAGGCCTATCTCTCTGCCACCTCTCAGCTACAAGATCCCACAGGACAAGAGGTGCAAGCTTACTGCTGGCCTCTTGTTTTTATTGCTCTGCAATCCACAGAAATGTTTTGTTTGGTGTTTTTTTTCTTCAATTGCATTATTAAAGCAAAGCGTTGGTGTGAGGGTGGGGGCTTACTCACTACATCCAGTGCTTGGGGGGGATTTCTGCTGCAGGATTCTCACTGCTGCAGTCATTATCCTGTAGTTAATCAAGACTTCACAGTCTGTCCTGGTTTCAGCTGGGATAGAATTAAATTTTTTTTCTAGCAGTTGCTGTGTTTCAGATTTGGTATGAAAAGAACATCAGTAATGCATATTGTTCTAGTTGTTGCCAGGTGATGTTTATATTTTTCAAGGACTTTTTTCAGCTTCCCCTAGAAGCTGATAAGGAGCACAGACAGAACGATAGAATGGCCAGTGGAATATTCTGTACCATAGATATCATACTTGGTATATAAATGGGGTTAGCTCAGGGGGTGGGTGTACTCACAATCGCTGCTCAGGATGGTGCCAATTCACCAGTTGCTGGGTGGTGAGTGACTTGTGTCTTGTATATTCTTTTTTATTGTTACTTTTCCTTTTCTGTTATTGTTCTATTAAACTGTCTTTATATCAACCCAGGAGGTTTTTTTCCCTTTCCTTTCCCCTCCTTTTCTCCCTCTTCTCTCTGCCCTTCTGGGGGAAGGGGGAGAACCGCGTGAGCGGCTGCGTGATCCTAGCTGGTGTTAAACCACGACACAGTCAAATATTCTAAGTGTGGTAGAAGAATCTGTACCTGTCCAAACACTGCCTGGGGAGGGGTTTATACAGTTGCAGTGTAAGGAAGGGGGTTAATGTGGACACTGCGGGGCAGGAAGCGTCTCAGCTGGCAACAGTGCCAGTGCTTGTGAAGCCTTTCTCTGAGAGAGAGGACCCTGTTTCCTCTGATTTACTCTTATTCATTCTTTTAAGAAAAGAGCTTCTGCCAGTACCTGGGTAATTGCTAGAGGACTGCAGTTCAAGCTGGGGTTTCATTGCTTTTAGAGAGAAGCCAAATTAAAGGAGAGCTCATACTGTCTTGGCCCTGCAAAGTGAGCCAGTAGGACTCTTGCCTGCCCTGTGGGCAACAAGGGTGTTAGACTGAGTCCTTCCCAAATATCTCCTGAGGCCCGGAAATGCAGGAGCTGGAGGCCTGAGTGCTTCAGGCAGCTTGTGTAGGAAGCTGTGGCAGAGCTGCAAGGGGGTAGCTGCAAGCTGTCCTATTCTGACAATGTACCAGGCCCTTGCGATGAAGCAGCAGGCTCCAAGTCTCCTTACCTGCTCAGGTGACCCTGGGGACTGAACCCCGCTTTCTCGGAGAAGTGACCCTATCTCCAGCGCACCATAGATGTGGCAGGAACTGGAAACTTTAATTTTGCTCTTAGCCCTTTGAACTTAGGTGATGAGGAGATGGGAGTGCTAACCTCTACAACCTCCTCCTGAACAGCTCTGTGGCTGGCCTACAGGCTGCCAGGTGCCTTGCAGGGGGAGAAGAAGGTGCAGCTGCAGATGTGCTGCTCTTCCTTGGATAATAATGCTGCAGGCAGGTCTAATACCTTTGATTTTCTAACCAGACGTGGGGGTGTGAGGGAGAAGCGGTAACCTTCTAGGTCTTCCTCCACCTCAGAAGCCCTAACGTTGCTGAGAGTGTGTAGATTTTCTCCATGGGTAACTTAATATGCCGGGGGCAAGGGACAGTGCCGAATAACAACTTATTACCACTGTAAAACTACACAGTGGCCCCCAAAGAGCTGGGCTACTCCCACAGCAGACCCCACGGACAAGGAAAAGAAATCCCAGAGGAACTGAACACTTTGCATGTGGAAAGCAAACAGGGATGGTGCCACACAATGCTGAAGGGTTTCTCTGCACACAGACTCTCTCACCACATGCATGCACGTATCTTCTCCTGTGGGGTGTCAGAGGAAAGGACCGGAGAGGGGATGAACGCTCGCAGCCGGGAGGAAGGGTGGGGATGTGAGAAGAGGAGCTTGCCCTAGAGGTCCAGGAGAGCCTGAGAAATGCTTCAGTCCAGCCTCTGCTTCCTGCTGTTGGGCATGGCCCAGAGCAGAGGTGGAGGTGGGTGTTCTGCACTGCTGCGGGGTTCGGCTTCCACTGCCAAAAATGGTCCCCATTTAACTGGGAAGAAATAGGACGATGTTCCTGTCTTGCAGATGAGAAGAGAAAAAAACGCTCCGAAGAGGGAGTGAAGGCAGGCGTGTTCATCATTTAAGCTCGTTTTCAAGCTACCCTCTCACTAGAACACCCCGCTGTCTGCCTGGAAGTAACGTTAAGCAGGTGAACAACGCGCAAATGAACACAGCCTTGATGTGAGAAAGGAAGAAAAAGACAGAGCTGGTGACGGTTCCTGCCATGCCCGCTGCCATCCTGGAGGACAGGATGGCAGCCTGCCCATCGCTATTGCGGCAGACACCCAGGTGTCAGGGCTGGCAGCTGCTGCTCGGTGACTCCTCGGTGCCAGACTGGAAAAAGCAGAGCAAATAGCCTCGCCTCTCTCCCAGGAAAACACCCCTTCGCCTACGAGCCGCCGCACCCGCGGTGGGCTGGGCTGGGGGGGGCGCAATGGCAGCACCGGCCGGGAACCACAACTCCCAGCCTCCCCCGCGGCACCCCCGAAGAGCGCATGCGCAGAGCGCTCACCTCGCGCGAACTCCGTTTCCCGGGAGGCCGAGCGCCAGGCCCCGGCCGCCTCCTCCTCCCCCTCCCTCGCCGCTGCTCGCGACACCACCTCGCGCGCCGTGACGCGCCTCCCCCCCACCTCCTCTTCCCCCCCCTAGCGTGGTGACGCGCAAAGTGTGTGCCCGCCATAGCAATCGCGGCCGCCGCGGGGTGTGCGGGGCCGAGCGCAGGGGCCGGGGGCAGCGGCGGCGACCCAGCGGGGCATCGGGCAGGTACGGGGCGCCGCGCCGGGGGGGGGCCGCGCCGCGCCGCCGCCGCGCTTCCCCCGGGCCGGGCCAGTTGGCGGCCGCGGCCTCGGCCTC
>VFFE01007184.1:128830-187606 GCA_008921705.1 Burhinus oedicnemus
GCCTCCCGGCGCGGGGAGAGGGGGTAGGGAGGCGGGCCTGCGCCGCGCCGGCCCCGCCCGCCCCGGTCCTCCGCCGGCCGGCCCGCCCCCGTGGCTCTTCCTACTGTGGCGGGGCTCCGCCGGGCCTGCTGGGGAAGGGAGGGTCTCTGGCTCAGGGGCGTCCCCCCGCCTCCCCCCTTAGCTAACCTTTAAACCTTCGGTTGGAACGGGCAGCGCCGGCGGTTTCTCCCGTTGGGTCCCGGCGAACAGGGACTGCAGGCTGTGCGCGTGCTGCCGGGTGAGACCTCGCCAGAGCTGTCATGGGCTGCGGTCGCTAGAGCGGGTCTCCGTGCCGCTCCGCGGAGAGGAGGTAGGGCCCCCGGCTTTCCAGCCGTGTAAAGAGGGATGGATGTTGAAACGCAGCGTTGTTTTTGTACCGTCCTTTGTAAACAGCAGAAGTTTGTTCCTGTTTTTTTTGTGCTTGCTCTGGCAGATCAGCATGTAATTCAGGTTTGTTTCCTAAAAGCAGAAATTCCAGGAAACTAAATAACTTCGTGGTTTTCCCTGGCCTTAAAAATATTCCAGCTGTAAAAAGTGATTAATTTTTAGGCAAATATTTAAAGCAACATTAGGAATACATTCTGTAGTAACTGCCAAATTGGAATTCTGTTAGGGATTAAAGTGGGAAGTTGAACAAACGAGGACTTCCCTCAGAGCTTCACTCATGTATGATACCAAAGCATGATTTTATTCTCTGTAGATTGTGGAGATTTTGTTAGTTTGTGGCACACTTTCTTCCGCAAGTGAACTTCAGCGTTGACAATTTGTTACGCTTCAGCATTAACTTTGGCATGGCTGTTTCAGATTCAACAGGTTTAGGCAAATAGCTGTCTGGTATCTCATCCATTTAAAAAATAACTGTGATGAGAGGAATTTTTATATTTTTAAAGTAAATAATTCTTTGTGTTAAAACACAAATATGGAAGAACATACAGATTTGCTGATCTGCTTGCTATGTGTTTTAACTAGATTCCAACTCATGAGCTCTTAATTTTCCCTTATGGGGTTATACTGTTATGTTAGACTTCTCATGTACGTTATGTCCTCAGCCATACTTAGAATCATGTTTAGGAACAATATGAAACATCATTATTTAAGCTTGGTCAAAGTGTAGTTATTAGAATTTGAGTTGGCTCTATATATGTTGGACGTGCAAATCCTCTTGTAATTTTTGCCCACATATGAATTTAAAAGTGCGATCTTCCTACAAAGTTGATTAAAATTGATATTTTTTTTTCCTGAGGTATGAGTTTTGTTTTCATTATGTGGCTCTTTAATTTTCTATTTAAATTATTAAGGTATGGATTTATGCAATTGTTTCCCAAGTAACCAAATCATTGGATTTCAGACGTTACAAATAGATTTGTTTTCACCTAAGAGGTTTCATACTTTAAAATGCATATCTGTATTGAAGTCAGTGTGTTCGGAACCTTATAATCCTTTTCATGAACACAACACAAAATCAATAAGTGAATGACCTGTAGTAGTCTTGCAGTCAATGTGACGCTCAAATACATCGAGGAACGAAAGGGTGAAGCTGAACTGTACCATGCGCTTATCAAGGTTTGCAGTTAGAGGTCAGCGGGACTTGTATTTCTTCGTTGTTCAGAGGTGTCTAAGTGACGCAAGCAATAAGGAGTCTGAGATTTCAAAAACCTGAGGACTTCTAGGTATCTGTGTCTGAATACTTCTTTGGGTTTCCTTTTTCTGTCAGATTTCTACATCTAACTTCCGAAAGTAGAATGCTCACAGAACCTTTGCTATGATATTGGAGTACTAAGTAGTGTTTAATATTAAAGCAGTACTGTGTGCACCACTGTGTGCTGAAACATGCGTATGTGGATTTTCAGTGGGAGTGTTCATAGTGAGTGATAGTTGATGTTTTAAATATTTGCCTTTCAAAGTCAAATCCTTTGAGTAAGTGCTTTACGTTTTGTTTATATCAGTTCTATTGATTCTAAATATGATATTTTGGCAATATTTGGAAAAAAATATTCCATTCCTTAGTTTATTAGACATTATCATTGAAATCTGTAGTAGCCCATGATTTTCAAAACTTTTTTTAAAAAAAAAATAAAAAATTATCCCCCTCTGGATTTAAATCCACAATGAGGTAGTTGCTCCCTGTTCTGCTAGTTCCTGTAGAGCAGTTTAAGATTGAATTTGTTCACCAGCTTGTCCAAGGGAAATAGCGAAAGTCAGAGTTGCTCTCACAGGCCTGCCTCTCCAACAGGCTGGGTATATTTCTGACAGTTAGAGTTTAGTTCATACCGTTTATGATCTTGTCCTTTCTGCAGAGTTATTCACTTCGCTTTGAGATGGAATACTTGGAAAAAGTGAGCGCGGTAGGAATTGCTTTGGTTCTTGTATTTAAAAAGTCATTCACCTGCCATGATATTCCATCCATGGATATTTTACTGCTAACATGCATTAATATGAGAACTGTGGAAGCAGATGCTTTGAGGTAATTTTTGCCATTGCTGCTCTTTGCGGTGCCATGTAGAGTAGTCAAATTTATTTGAATAGGTTGTGGGAGGGATAAGCGTTCAGAATAGATGAGGTGCCTTGGAGAGACATTTAATTTCATTGCTGTGTACCTATAGGAAGTGTGGCATTTTTATGTTTTAACTTTATTTCAGAAAAATAGTTATGTGTCAGCACCAGTTACTTAGATCCATAATGTGCTTTAAGTGAGGTAGTACTCTGGGTTCTAGGGTCAGCTGGGATTTTTCTGGTTTTGCTTTGTTATGGTATAGCATTGGGTGTCCCAGAGGACAATGTGAGCAGTTCCTGTGGTCTTCCTGACTGGAGCTTTGTTGACCTGTTGCAGGTATTGCTGGACCTTTCTTATTTTCTAGCTGGAATAATTAAGGGTTGCTGGGGAAGTAAACTATTCTTCAGATGGCAGTAGAGCCTGTACAGGCCTTAGACAAGCTCTGGGGTCATAAGCCACTTTTTTCTGTATCCCTTGGTTGTAGAATGAAGGTGGAGATGTCTGAAATGGTTGAATGCAGATACCGTTACAGCACTTGCATTCAGAGGCTCAGAGTAGATTTTTTTGAATGTTTATCTGTGATATTTAAAAGCTCAGAAGTGCTGCTGGCAAGTGTTGTTCAGTTAATGAAAAAGGGAATGGAGCTTTATGAGCTTGGAATAGTTTCCCTTTCCAAAGGTGTTTTGGGGGGATGTGTGTGTGTATAATCTCATTATATTTTGTTGCTTGCATTTAAGTAGTGTTTTTTCCAAAGCAATTTATGCATTTGCATCAAATTTCCCAGTCTAGTTCTGTGATGGATGAATAATGAATGCTCTAGATAAAATCATAATTACTTGTCATTTAGAAAACATCATCTTTCTTTATGCTTAGGTAGGTTTTTTGTTAGCATGCGCTCATTTCATGTAGCACTTATCAAAATGGCGTTCTTCAGACTGGGTGTCTTGTAGTCACAGGTTTATTTTTCTGTAGTCTTTGAGTGATGATTTTTGAGCTGTTTATGCCAGTTTCATCTTCAGCCGGGTGATCTTCACTTGTCTCCCATTTAACTAACCAGCCACAGTACACTAAATTCAGAAGCACCTATGAGACAGGAGGTAGAGCTGTAGGGTTGCTCATACATTCCCTGAATGAGAAAAGGTTTTAAGCAAGTTAGAGGTATCCAGCACTCAGTTAAACATGGCGATGTTTTTCAACATGGATTACATAAATTCATTCTGACCTATGGCCTCCTTTATAGTCTGTCATTTGACTGATTCCTGAACATGTATTTCAGGAGTTGATGTGTATGTCACTGTCTTAAACATATCTGCTTTTACCATTGCTTTGGAAAGTTCTTTCTCTGGGTCAGTTATGACAAACAGGTATTTAATCTCTTGGCAAATGGATATTGGCCATGTTATGGCTTATGAAATGCTAGAAACTTTTGTACGTTTTTGGATGTGAAGGAATTTCTTTTGCTTTGATTTCTCCCCTCCATCTCCAATACAAGGCCAATTTATAAATTAGGATTGGGTGTTCCTTCCTCCAGAAGTTTCAACTCTTCACAGCAATCACAGTCTGTCAGATTGCAAACTAAGGGCATGGCAGTGTTTTGAGACAGATTGTATTCTAGTTTGGTTTGTTAATATTTCTAGTAGATTGTTATCAGACTGACAGAAATTGACACCTGGAAACTTAGAGGCTTAAACAGAATCTAGAGTGATAGTTCCCTTCACTAAATGGTACCTTAACAAGTCACTCAGTAGTGTAGGGTGATCTCACTTTTGAGGATGGGACGATAAATCTTCTGTTAGCTGCTGTCTTGCAAGTAAAGGCTGATAAATCTGAAGTAATTGCTCCAGTGCTGCCTCCTGTGATCATTCTCCTTCTTACTCGAGCCACTGACTGTTTTTGGAAGCCTTGAAGAAGTAGTGATGTGGTTTCCTGCTCTGTTTCCCAGCTACCTCTCTTTTGGTGCTCCTTCCCCTGCCTGCAGCTGCTCAGAGCTGCCACCTTCAGCTTCCTTGGCAGTGTAAGCTAATATGATTCTTGGCACTTTCACTGCTGTCTGGAGGGTGTTAAACTGGAATAATGATAACGATCATAATCTTGCTGCCCTAGCTTTATTGTTTCTTGAGTAAATCCCTGAGCAACAGCAAAGGACTAACTCAGGTCTCCTCATGGAATTGAGGT
Organism: Burhinus oedicnemus; assembly: GCA_008921705.1. Taxonomy (NCBI): domain Eukaryota; kingdom Metazoa; phylum Chordata; class Aves; order Charadriiformes; family Burhinidae; genus Burhinus; species Burhinus oedicnemus. The sequence goes on from VFFE01007184.1 coordinate 133,539, forward strand.
AGAGTTTTAAAAAGCTTCAATACCGAACACAGTTGTGGTTAAGTGTGCATACTTCCCATCATGGTCAGAGTTGTCATATACCAGTTAAGACTTGTGTTCAAAGTGTGTGCATGTTCTTATTCTTCAGGCAAAGGATGAAAAAGAAACTTCCAACTTTTAAAGTGAAGTTTAGCAGTATTCTGTCGCTTAATCTTCTCTTTCACACCTTGTTGCTGAGTATTTACTTGCCTCTTCCAAATGGCTTGTAATCTTGGATTTAGATTATTTCAGCGTGGGATTTCTTGTTCATTTTTTAGTGGTTTTTTTTTTTGCTTGTTACCTCTGCCTTAGGCTAAGCCATGACTTCAGGATCTGGGCATGTGGATTCCAAGGCTGAGCTCACTGCTTTGCTTGAGCAATGGGAGAAAGAACATGGCAGCGGGCAAGACATGGTCCCTATTCTTACCAGGTAAGATCTATTAAATAAATTTCTGAAGTTACTTGACAGCAGCTTTTACCATGTTTTTGCTTGAGGTTTTTACGTACCTGATTACCTGTTGGTAATTCATTTTCTTGGTCTGGAAGTTGATCTCTGTTTAAATAGGTATTTAAGTACACACAATGTTTGATAAGAAATTTGTATTGCAAAGATCTTACACAGACTGTCTCTAAAACATGAATTTAATATTCTGAAATGATAGAAGTCAGAGGAATCATTAAATAGTTGAAATATCTTTGGTATATTCACCTGAAGCTTGTAAAACATTGATGAAGATTGACAGCCCTGAGAATGTTGTTCCATCAGAGTGGTGGCATGGGATTTGTGATTGTAGTAACATTGGTCAGATTAAACGAAAGGATGCGAGCGACTCCTTGGATGAATCAAGGGGATTATACTGAGAAGATTTTATTGAAGCTCATAGGGCATGTTTAAAATGAAATCTTAAAACTTGGTTAATTTTTTTTAAAACTGGATGTTGATTGACTGGCATTGTGTTGGATGTGTGAGGAAAATATACCTTGGACCAGTAAATTATTTTAAGGAGATACGGAGGTACTGGTAACACCATAAATTATCAGACATTTTCTATTACAAGAGAAACATTTGAATTATCAATTGCATTTGTAGTTTCCCAAGTCAGGCCTCTCTTGGGTAAACTGGTATCGCTCTTGCTTTAACAGGAGATTCACAGAAATTCCACCCAATTCCTCCTCACGCCTTTGCTGGCAGACCTGTGGCCTGCCTAGTATGTGCAGAAGGACCTATTGCACTTGTACCTTAAGAGCAATCCAGGTTTCTGTACTGTACTGCTCTGTGTTGTTGGGTCAGACAAGTCAGTGCACAGATTCTGAGCTGGCACTGGGTGGAAATAACAGGAATCTGGTGGAGCTTCTTTGCACGGATCTGTGCCATGCCTTACCTAGCGGGCACAACTTTTTTTCTGTTCTTACTATGTTTTAAAAATAGCGGCACAGAAGAGGGAGATAAGCAGCAGAAAGCCAATCCTAAACACTTGAAAACGATTAGGTCTGTTGAAAATGATGAGATGTGTTTTGGTGTATCTTTGTTTATTGTCCGATTTGTGTCTTGAAGGAAATGTGCTATTTCAAGGCTTTTTCTTGTGGGCATAAACGGCAGAAACTTACTGTATTCTAAGAAATTTAAAGAAATTTGAATTAAACATGTCTTTCCTTGTGTTTATAGCAGTCCGGCACTTCTTGATCCCCCTCAGCTCCTTGGGTTCCCTACATTATTTTTGCCCGGACAAATCTGATAACTCTCTTTTCGTTCTCCAAGGTTTCTGTGCAGAATGGGTATGGATGGTGAAAGCTTGGATATTTTGATTTTAGTGGGGATAACAGAGATTTATTTAAGGTAGATAGCAAGGGGATATACTGGCTCTGGCAGAAGTTGGATTTACAGTGCTTCAGGTATCAATGAAAGCCATGTATCTGTTCAGAGTAGAGGGTTTTAAGTACAGTGTAGGTTTAAAAGAATTTCCTGGAAGACATGCTAGGAATTCTCACCAACTGGAGCTTGCATTAGCTGATGTCCTGAGGCAGAGTAGTGCCCTTGCATATTGTTTTAGACTTAAGGCAGAGGAAGCTGTGGTCGTGCTTGTTGGTGAGTGATGTTTTTCTACTTCCTTCCATCTTCGGAGCTAAATGGAAGAGAACTTCCCTGTGTGGATGGGGCTTGTTAAATGTGATGCCAAGGCAGCATATGTGAGAGTACATTACTGAGTGTTTCAACAGTAATAGGACAAGAACAACACAGTGTGGCTTATAGGCCACAGTTGAGCTGTCACTTCTAAATAAGCCAGTTTTCTGGATTTATGAACTCTGGAGTGTCAGAAGGTATGAATTGGAGAAATTGCTTCAAAAGTGGGTCAGCAAACAACAGATACTAAATATATATGGTTTTCAAAAAAAATTGTAAATGGAAATGATCCTGTAAGAGCAGTATAGTCTGGATGCAAGTCATGTTCAGCCATTCTGGCAAATCCTGGGAGTTAGATCCTTCACTGCATCTCAAGATCCTCTTTCATAAAGGGAATAAATCAGCAGCTCAACATCATACTTCCTCTCCACAAACCAAACGCATTGTGGTATGGGATCCTGGAGCATCTCACACTGTTGCAATCTGTTGTAAAGGCTGAGGTTGGTCATTAATGCCAAATGATGGCATAGGGCAATTAGGTTGGCTTTACATTATGTCATCTAGATCACAGTTCTGTGGTTTTGTGAACTGGTTTTTGTGAAAGCCCTGTGTACCACGTGCCTATGTTACAAGGCAGGAATGAGCTTTGTTAGTTATTTGACTCTCCTGTTGCTTCAACTGAGAATTTGCAAAGCTGTTGACCTAGATAGATTCATCCAAGTGACTTCACAAACCACCTTTGTGCGTGTTAGTTAAAAGAAGGGTATTATAAGCAAGCTTGATTTTTTTAAATTTTTTTCTTTTTGAAAGTCAATTTTAAAGAGGTAGTGCTTTTATTTTGGTGAAACAATTGTGACTAATTGTCTCAAAAACCCCTGTAATTGGTGATTCATGTCCCTGTTTCATCTAGGCTGTGATAATGTTGTCATCCCTGAAACCACTCAGCAGCTTCAGCTGGCATGCTCTTTGGCTGCCTACCTAAACAGGATGGACTGATGAGAATGTTATGCTCACTTTCCATGCTGCTTGTCTGTCCTTTCTGGCACATAATCAAAATGCTGATTATCACCTAAAAAGACTTGACAAGTCTAGGGTGCAGCTTCTCAACTCCAGTTGTCCCTGTTGTCTGTCAGCAGGCACCTCTCAAGCTATTAGTTCTCATGGAAAAAAATGAGGAGCTGGCAGTGGAGTATTTAAGTAACTTGCTTTTGCCAGAAATTCATGAGAGCTCAAGCTGTGCCACCTGTTAGCAAGGGATATAATTTGCATCTCTTCACATTCAGGCTTACTAAAAGTAAATATTGGAACCCCACAGGATAAACAGTTTGCTGAAAGGTGATTGTCAGATCAGAGACAAGCAGGAAAGTTCTCTGCTCATTCCTGATAAGCTAATTTGCTGTTCCTACAGTCTGGGCAGGCTTTATAACATCATCCTCTGTCATACTGGGAAGTCAGTGTAGTTCACAGAGGCAGAACAAAGTACGCTTTTGCCTCCAATTGTCCCTGGGAACACAGGATATTTTCTGGAAAGTAACAGGAATGGAGTAGAAGTCAGTGGCATTCTGTAAGGGGAATCCCCTGCAAGAGACAATTATTTTTTCAGGGATTACTGCAGCCTTCCTGCAGTTTTCCCTACCCTATAATTCTGCCTGGATCTCTACCCTGTGAGGTATTAAGACCTTGTTTTAAAATGCTGTGTTGCACATAGATTCTGCACCCTACTCTAGACCTCAGTAGAGGGGAGGGAATGAGATTTTATACCAAGGAAATAAGATTTAATTCACTAATGTTTTTTGAATACTGCTCTTTATTTCGCCTGAAACTGCATAGATTTCTGCTGTAGCACTTCATGGAGAAAGACAGTGGATGACTATGGCATTATGTATTGCTTGAACATCAGGTGATCTCTCTCTTCTTGATTTTGTTTGAATAAAAATACTAGTTCATTCCCTTACTGCACATTCTAAATTAAGAGCATAGGATTTCTTGTGTCTGCTGAGGCTGCTTCTCAGTTTAGGGGAAGGCATAACTTCAAAACAACCTTCAGTTTTTGTCTGATATGGAGGAGCATTTAATGTATTTTGAAGGTCTCTGAATAGGGATCTGGCTGAGTTTCTCCTTGTCTTATCCGTTGCGGTAACTGACACATGCTAAAAAGCTGAGCTTTGACGGAGCTGATGGGATAAGCTGAATAGAGATTACACAATACATTATTAAATATTCAATACTTTTATTATTACACAGTATTATTAAAATTTAATATTAAAAATAACAAAAAAATTGTGTAGGCAGTTTGAGTGGCTGCCCCTGTACAGACTGAATAGGAAGGACTAAGTCACCTGTTCAGAACTGCAAGAGAAAGACTATGTGACGGTGAGAAGTACTACTCAAGCCCTTTATTTACCCTAGTTCCCTACAGTATGCATCGTAGAACATCACCAGGACTCTAACATAAATAAAAGGTACTGACCCCTCCAGAGCATCATGCTTGTGCATCACGGGGATGTTGATACGGGTTTAGCGTGTTTTGAAGCATGGTGTGGAGGATGAGATTAGAGACAACTCTCTTTTCTTACCCCTCCTTTGTGAACAGTCTGAAATCCTCTGACGGCACTGAATGCTGTTCAAATGAAAGTTGATGAGCTGTTTTATAGTATTTTGACAGATAAGCTGTTGTGAGGAGCGGTGTGTTAGGAGAAGACCAAGTATGAATCCTGCTGGTTTTTTGTCTTTCCTTCTGCAGAATGTCCGAGCTGATTGAGAAGGAGACTGAAGAGTACCGCAAAGGGGATCCGGACCCATTTGATGACCGACATCCAGGTAAGATGTCCTGAATGGTTTTGGCAGCACCAACTCTGTCACAACGGGTACCTGGTAATTAATATTTAAGAGTAAGCAATTTCTAGCAGTGCCCACTGCTGACCAAGGTCTGATACTACTTTTGCAGTGGGTAATTGTGCTCTGTAGTGCTGATATCTGGCAGTTTTGATGTTTGCTGCAAGATTTTGAGGCCCTGAGTGGAGTTTTGGGAGAGTGTTTCAGAGGCTGATTTATGATATAAGGGTATGATCATGTTAACAAGTTGTAGCTAATGTGAAGTGGTAAGTGTTAGATGGACAGAGAAGACAGTCTGTCTCAGATTATCTTGAATTCTGCTGTTAAGTGCAGTGCTTTAGAATAGTTACACAGTCACTGATGCTTTTTATCTTGTATCTTGTTATCCTTTTTTTTTTTTATTGGAGATGACTTATTTCCAATTTACTGGAACAGTTTGCTTGGTGTCTGCATCTTCACTGCCTACAAAAATGGCAGTTCAGTACTATTGGACCAATAGAATGTGTTGTGCTTTGACTGGTAGGGATTCTAGGGAGGTAATGCCTACTAGAAAAAATGTTAAGTCAGTGAATAATTCATATGACTACTTCTGTAATTTTTCTTCTGAGAGAGGTCCTGCTAACTAGAGTATTCCACGGTCAGTTTGAAGGTAGCGGTTCAGTATTAATCTTGACATCTTGAGGTAGGTAGATAAGTCTTTTCCTGTTTCTTCCACAGGTCGAGCAGACCCAGAGTGCATGCTTGGTCACTTACTGAGGATACTTTTCAAGAATGATGATTTCATGAATGCAGTAAGTTTGCTCTGAGAACTGTATCTGTCAATTCCTGACACCACCTTACAGTTTTTGTTTACTCTGCTGGTTGACCTCAGTACTTATTTAATGTTTATTTTACTGGTGTGGGGACTATCTCTTCCATAGCAGTGGTTTTTAAAATGGGTTTAAGTGTGACTCATTTGCCACTTAAAGTGACTCAAGAAAAGGGGAGTTCATGAGGTGCCCAGGAGTGCTGGAATATGCGTAGTAACAATTGAATTGTTTTGTCTCCGGGTTTACCAGTCTCTTTAAAGAAAAAGTAGCTTCTCTAATACCAGTTTAAAAGCATAATAAATTTCTGTAATGGGAATTAATACCACTAATTCCAATGCCTTGTCTCTGACAAGAACTGCTGGACTGCCTGTAGGAGCAGTGGAGTATGTCAGCTCTAGAAGACTCAGGCAGAGGATTAAGAAGCGAGAGTCTGGCTTTCCTCTTGCGTTGCTGTACTCTAGCATGAGTTAATAGCTAGAATTTTTGTTACCCTCACTTCCCTGCAAGCACCTGTATCAGTACACATTGCTGTAAGGATTCTGACACATTGCTTGCATGTAACTTTCTGTCTTAAACTGCAAGCGATAAGCAAACATAGATGCCATTAAAAATGTGCATTTTTTAATGTTAATTTTTTCAATTATTACCTTTTCATGTTTACACGTTACTGAACTGTCTTTTTTTTTTTTTTTTTTTTTTTTTTTTTTAGACATTTGTCTTTACAAATCAGTTCAAGATAGATATTTAGTTAGTGAGCAGCAGATCAGAGGGGAATTCTGTTTCTCTGAAGTAATTTCAGCTTCTGAGGCACTGGAGGGAGCAGGTTAAAGGCTAGTCATCTTTAGAGCCAGGGCTTATATACTGATGGTTCTTTATCGTTTTGCTGCTGTGGGAGTTGTAAGGCTTTCACTGCACTGGCTTTGGTCAGAGTTGAATTTCAAACCAATGCTGTTCCTGATCTTCTCTAGCTAGTGAATGCTTATGTGATGACAAGCAGAGAACCTCCATTAAACACTGCTGCCTGCCGACTTCTTCTGGATATCATGCCGGGACTGGAAACAGCTGTTGTTTTTCAGGAAAAGGTATCATCTATACTAAGGCTTGATTTTTTTTTTTAAGCTTGGTGTATTACGCACTCCAACAGTTCTTCCCACAGGAGAAACCAGTAAAAAGCCGTATTGAAATCCTGTCTCTGGGAGACAAGCTATTCAATCTTACTAATGGTTTGGGGCTTTTTGATGTTGGCTTGTTCAGCTGATCAACTCTTAAGTATTTCACAGCTTGTAAGGTATAACAGGACTGGTTCAAACACAGGAGCTGGAACTTAATGTAATGTTTTGGGAAATGGTATATTTTGAATTGTTACTTCATAGGCCTCTGAATGGAGCAGGCCGCGTAGAATGTGAAGACCTGCTGGAGGAGTCTTGCCCAGTAATCCCCAGCTACAGCAGAGCGATAGCATTATTAGAGCTAAGTGATAAGCAAGTCATGCTTTAACTAAGCAGTCTAAAATCCACATGCTTTGTGGGGATTATCTGTAACTGTGATGGACAGCTGGATCAGACTTCTGTATGTTGACAAATGTGGTTTTCTGAAGGAATGCACAGGGTTGAAAGTGAGGAGAAAGTTGGTTTCGCTCCTGAGCCCCAGTTTTCTTACCTGTAAAAATTAATGTATTTTTTTTGAAGTTTGGAAATCAGGTAGTGCTTTATATAAAAGTTCCCAATTAGTTTCTTTACTATTGGAAATATGGATATGAACTCTAAAGCATGATAACAGGAAAGAATAACGTGCTCCTTTGTGGAGGATTGAATTTAATTTGAGATCTTTGTGGTCTGTCCAAAGGCTAAGGCTGTGAGACTGGTTGAAAAAAAATTAAAAGCACAACAATACTTCCCTATTCTTGGAGGATATAGCTTTTTTTCAGAGACTAAATCTTTCTGTAAATTGAAATTAAATTTTTAAGCTGTTTCACACTTAAGGACTTTTCTTTCTTTTGACTTGAGAATATAGAGCACTGTTATGGTACTTTGGGTTCCTGTATGTAGGAGGCTTTAGGATAGCTCACAAATCTGTTTGAAGAGGGTACTGTTCTGGTCATAAAGAGGTCCTCTAGTGGCCAAGGTATTTCACATCTCATCAATTTTTTTTTTTTTTTTTTTCAAGTGACATAAGAGCATTTAAATAATAATGCAATTTTCTTTAAATAGGTAACAGGCGACTCTTTAAAAAGCTGAGAGTTCTCATTGAAATGTATGTCTATTCATGATTACTTTTAAGTGGTCTTTTATTGTATTGTACCTATGATTCAAATTATGTGCGAGATTCCTGTCATGATAATGATGTGTTGTTGTATGATGTTTCAAAATCCGTGACTTAAAGGACAAAATGGATTCTTTCATTCTAAACCAGTGGTTTTTTAATTGACTGTTTTCATTTTTAATTAACTTGTCCAGCCTTATTAAGAAAAGTTGCCTGGCAGGCTGTGTTCAAACACTGCTGATTTTGTTACTATTAAAAATATTAACCATATTTAACATTAAGATTTTCCTGTGTATGGATTGGTATACTTGTATGCGTTTCTCTTTTCTCCAAGCATGGATTTCTGACTGTGGTGAGAATTGTTCTTTTGGTTGGTGAGTAGTTATTAGTGTAAAGAGTGCCTCTGGCATCAGGTAGCTTTCTTATTTAAGTGACCTTTCAATTTAGCCCTAGTAAGCTTTTAGTGAAACGTAAGAAATTTAGCCAAATTCCATTCTACTTGGTGTAAGCTCAACATTGCTTCTTTGAAATCTGCTAAATTGCTGCAGATTTATATTAGTGAAACTGACAGGAGCTTTGAGCTTGTTTGTTTTGACTAATCAATTTATATCAGTTGCATTTTGCTATTTCCTAGGCAGTAGGTTGACTGGCCACTTCAGAAGATTTTTTGCAGGTGTGCAAATCCTGATTCCAGATATCTGATGCCTGGGAATAGTATTATGCAGCTTAAAATGTTAGATTTATGTCTTTTTTTGCTTCCAGATATTTTTGATTCATTACATGATTGGTAGGAAATCTATACTGATCATTACTAGAGAGAATTGTTACCAACAGATGCTTTCAGTGTGACTGAAAAGTTAAAAAATGAAATATAACTGTTGGATTTTCTTTCTTATTTTCTTCATTCTAGGAAGGCATAGTTGAAAATCTCTTTAAGTGGGCGCGAGAGGCTGATCAGCCACTAAGGACATATGCAACAGGGCTATTAGGAGGAGCCATGGAAAACCAAGATATTGCTGCAAATTACAGGGACGAGAACTCACAATTGGTAATGATCTCTCGATCGCTTTCCCGTTTTAGAGGGCAGATACCTTTACCTTTTTTTTTCTTTTTTTTTTTTTTTTAAATGTGTGGGGAGATCACATTCGTGAGTTAATATATGGGTCTTACAGTGGTTATAATGATATCTGTAAGAGTCAGTAGCTCATGCTTTCCATCCTTTCCTGACCGTGCATTTGCTGAGGCTGGGGTATGCAGCCTGGTTATTCTGTTATACCAGTTGTCTTAAAAATGCCAATGGAAACCTAAGAAGGCAAATACTGTACTTTTTAATGGGACTTACATTCATAGCTTCCTTAAAGAAAAATTTTCAGAAGCTTTACATCTGTAACTATCGGATGTTGTGATTTACGTACCAGACAGGGATTTTAAAATGAAAGGTAAATCAACGTGAGGACAACTTAATATGAAATTGCATTCACTTCTAAACCTTTCACTAGTTTAGTGTTGATTCTGTATGATGTTGTCATGGTTTAACCCCAGCCAGCAGCTAGGACCACGCAGCTGCTCGCACAGTTCTCCCCCTTCCGCCAGAAGGGCAGGAAGAAAAGGAGGGGAAATGAAAGGGGAAAAAAACCCTCATGGGTTGAGATAAAGACAGTTTAATAGAACAATAAGAAAAAATAACAATAATAATAATAATGGTAAAAGAATGTACAAAATACAGTAGGTACGACACAAGTCAGTCTCACCATCCGGTGAATTGGTTGCCCAGCTCCTCCTGAGCAGTGATCATGGATTCCAGCCTCCATTTATATACTGAGCATGATGTCTATGGTATGGAATATTCCACTAGCCATTCCATTGTTCTGTCTATGCTCCCTCTCAGCTTCTGTGGGAAGCTGAAAAAAGTCCTTGAATAGTAAAAATACCACCTGTCAACAACTAAAACAATATGCATTATTGACATTCCTTTCCTACCAAATCTGAAAACATAGCAACTACTAGAAAGTTAACTCTACCACAGCTGAAACCAGGACAGACGTTTATCAGCAATTGAGATGACTTTTGAAAGAAGGTAGAATAAGCAAATTTATCTCCCAGGACAGTGTACAGTGTGATGAAGCATAGGTGAATTCTAATTCTTGCACAGATAAGACCTTTAAAAGTAAAAGTGTGACCTTAGGTTTTGTGGAACTGCAATTTATCAAAGCTGCTGCTTTGAAAAGGAATGTTGCCTTTATCCTAGTCTAGGCAGAGCTGGTGGAAGGATGGTGCAGACTGGTATGCAGTTCTGTTAGCACTAATATAGCTCGCTCACTCTTAATGGCTTTCAAGCCACTTCCTGCTCATGCAGGAGACGAGGTGCTGATATTTTAGAATGAAAGTAGCTGTAGCAAAAATGATTGGAGTTTTCTTACTCACTTTGAAATCTTCATTTTTCTGGGCAAATGTACCCCAGAGCATGCTTGACACTTTGTGCTGTGGAGTTGGTTGTATGATAAGAACAAAAAATCTGGCTGATGTGAGTTGCGTGATCAAAGCGAGAAGTGTGTTCTCATGCATGCTTCTTTTCCGAATCAGGTGGCTTTGGTGCTTCGACGGCTACGAGAGTTACAGGTTACTGAAATGACTACAAAACAAGAAAACAAGCGTCCCAGTCCTCGGAAGGTGCCATCAGATCCTCTGCTGCCTCTAGATGAAGAGGCTGTGGATATGGATTATGGGGAGATGGCAGTAGATGGAGAGCAAGAGGAAGTTTCTGGTGATATGGAGATCTCCTTTCATCTTGATTCAAGTCACAAGACCAGTAGCAGAGTAAACTCTGCTACAAAGCTAGATGATGGGGGACTGAGAAAAAGCAAGTCAGGGAAACAGCATGAAAGAGACGGCTTCCGGAAGGCCAAGCAAAAGCTGGGCTTCTCCGCTTCAGAACCAGAGCGGATGTTTGTTGAACTGTCCAACAGCAGCTGGTCAGAAATGTCCCCGTGGGTGATTGGCACTAATTATACGCTTTACCCTTTGACTCCCGCCATAGAGCAGAGGCTAATTCTTCAGTACCTGACTCCCTTAGGGGAGTACCAAGAGGTGAGCATATGAAGATGGGAGGAAGCACTCTGTGCTGGAGTGCTCCTGACAAAATTATGAGTGGCACTGTGGGGAAAAATTTGCAGAACTGTGATAGCACTCTCTGATGTTTCCTGATACGATTAAGATCAGTAATCTTTCCTGAGTTGTTGATGACTTTCAAATTGATGAAGTCATTAGTTTGCGTATTACTTGCTAGGTAATATTCAAACCTGAAAATAGCAGGTGTGTGGTCTGGTAGTTGGAGCATGGCACTAGGAATTTTATTCCTGGTTTCTGTTAAATTTGGTGATTGTTTACATGACACAGGGCAAGTCACTATGAAATACAGCCATTTTTCCTGTTTCCTCTGGGGGATGCGATAAACTGCTGCAGTTAAGTCTGAGGAAATAATGAACTTGAAATTCCAAATGAAGTGGTTTGTATAACCTCTGCAGTAGTTTTAATGAGAAATGGCAATGCCAATGTTATGCAGATACTTTTGAGAGCTGTTACTTACATGGACAAAGTAGTTGAGCAGTGTCAGATTTACCAAAGTGTGTTTCCTTTTTTTTTTTGACCATAAAACTCAAGTTAGCATAGATCTGCAAGCCACCTTTATTTCTGTCTGATCTTTTTTCAGGTGGTTTAATTTAATTTGAAATAGAACAAAGCAACACAGTTTTGCTTTGTGATATATGTGTTGTGTGTGTGCACGTGTGTGCCTTGCTTCTGTGAGAGGAAAAGAAACCATTATCCCCCTAATACCCTGCATGCTGACTAGATCACTTCATATGCCAGCAATAATAGGATATAAAAGTAGGAATTAATACTATAAAGCTGTTACACAAAGAATTATGTGAAGGGTTTTGGTTTGTTGCCCTGCTCTCCTGTTTTTTCTGTTCAGTTGTTGGGTAGTTGTCTTTGCACAGATGGAAAGTGGAACCTATCGCCAGGGTGGTATCTGTGTGGACTTGCCATAGCCGCACTTGAAGGAGAGTCTTAAGATTTCCCTGTGGCAGCTGTCATGCACCTTGCTGCAGTCAGCAGATGTATTACAAGAGGTCTGTTAACCTTTATTGCTTCCTATGGATGGAGCTGGTTACCACTGACCTCTCATAACAGGTATCTGCCAATAGGGGAAAATTGGGGGTTTGAGAGAGTAAAAACCAAAACAGACCTTTTATTTCCCATGAAACATTCAGCTAGTCTCCCCTTTTTATTTTTCTCAGCTACTACCCATCTTTATGCAGCTGGGATCAAGGGAACTGATGATGTACTACATCGATTTGAAGCGAACCAACGATGTGCTGCTCACTTTTGAAGCCCTTAAGGTAAATTACTTTCATAACGCATAAAATGTACCATAAACATTGTAAAAGCATTGAATATATGTCTGCTGCATGCGTCAAAGGCAAATGCTCACCTTCCTTAGGCCTGCGTATCTTGCAGGATTCCCTGGGATTGGAATTGGCTTTCACTCAACTTGAAGGCGTTGTGGTTTTGTTTTTATAACTCTCAAGTATTTAAAAAAGGAAAGAGAGGAGGGGGTAAAAAGATCTTAATTTTGCAGGAGGTGCCATTAATTTCACCTGCCATCTGCCTGTCTGAAGATGATAAAAATTCATTTTTTCTATCAAATGCTTGTGTTCCTGCTGCCCTTAGATGGCATTCCTGAGTTGTTCCACTGCCTGTCGTCTCAAGGGATATTTGTGAGGAGTAAGAAGCATAAGTGTCTTACTCCCAGAAGCCCCAGCATGACATCTGACTTAGTGTCTGAAATACAATAGTTTTGTGTGAATAGACTTTAGGTTACTTCCCTGAGGTGCAAAAACACACAAAATAACCTTCTTCAAGCCGAACGTGCAGTGCAGTAGCGCAAGTTATATTTGTCTGTGCATTCTTTCCCTCTTTCACACTAACTTCTCTGCCTCTGGTCCTCCAGCGTCATCTTTCTCTCCATTTCATTGTCATTTGTCTGAGAATTTATTTCCAAGGAGCAGTGTTCCTACAAAAGATGTAGGTTACCTCAGTTGGGAGTGGGATGGGGTTTACAACGGTTCTTACTGTTCCCTCTTAAGGTGTTGGTAATACAGAAGAGTAAAGTGTAGTCAACTTCAGTGCAGCTACAGACTTCCATTTTAACAATAACCTTTAAGCTTCATTTTGTAAAATTCTTCTTTCCAGTAATATGGCATATACAAAGTGTGAATGTAAATTTAAATATTTCTTAGTGATAGAAAGTGAGTTAATATGAAAAGAGTAGGAAGACTTAAGGTGGCCTATTGGATAATTTCTGAGTTGCTCTGCTCTTCTTGTATTTCTTTTGCAAGATGTGTAAAACAAAGTGATAGTGCTTTTTTTGGTTTTGCCATTGGGATGAATACTACATTCTGCAGTTAGATATAATGGGAGGAGGAAATAAGGTGGACAAAGCATGGAGGGCTTGTTTTTTCTGCCATTTGTTTTTCTGTGGGTTGGGGGATGGAATTGATGACAGTTTGAAGAATTCAGTCTAATCTGCTTTTATCCTTCTTCAGCATTTGGCGTCATTGCTGCTGCACAACAAGTTTGCCACGGAGTTTGTTGCTCATGGAGGAGTGCAAAAGTTGCTGGAGATTCCTCGTCCTTCCATGGCAGCAACAGGGGTCTCCATGTGCTTATATTATTTGTCTTACAATCAAGATGCCATGGAGAGGGTAAGAAGCATTCTTTTACTGTAACTGCAGTGATTCCCATTGTTTCTTAGTGTTTCTACCTGTGTTCAAACAGTCAATAAACATCTCCTAAACTGAAAAACAGATTTATATGGAAGCCTTCGGTATGTGCAGAGGCAATAGGAAGTATATAAATAATGGTGTATTGGAGTGTTTTGTTTTAAGGGTGTGGATTTCAGTTCCTAGAGAATTAACTGAAGACCTCTGTCTTGTCGTCCTTGTCTCAATACTTTCATCACCGTTTTCATCCTATTATTCCCTCTTTCCCTCAAAAAGAAAAAAGGAAAACCTCCTGCATTCTTATTTGTCTTTCCTTTCCCGACTGTTCCAATGGACTCCTATACCTGAGATTGTTTTTTTTCCATGCACAGTCCCAGTGTGGATGGCTTCAGTGTTACACAGTACCTCAGTCAGGTTCCAGACAGCAGCACAAGTTCTGTGGTGGTTTTAGAGTGCAGCAGAAGACTAATACAGGTCTGATCTGCATTGTTCAGAAAATGAAATTAAATGACACTGAGAGTTCTCTGTGGCCTGACCTTATAAATGTTAAAACAGCTGATAATGAAGGTAAAGTTCCCCACTTCATATTTTAACATAGAAAAAAAACTCTTAAAAGAAATCCCCCTCTCAGTTCAGTAGTATTCCTCCAGCAAGCATCCCTTCAGACAGGTTGATATGGCAGTCCACCCTTAAGCTTCAGCTTCCCAAGTACTTTAAACAGTGATTCTATTTCATTTTTTATTTTTTGTACTGGCAGTAGCATGCCTGTACTGATCTACAGACTGATCCAGTTTATTCTAACATTGCTACCATGCCAAGGTAAAAAAAAAAAAAGAAAAGACGAACTTTCAGCTTGTGAGCGTTAGTACTGGCATATGGGAGCATCCTGCTCTAAGATTCATTCAAAGCAACTGCAAAGTTGTAGCCTTAAGCCTTCTAACTGTGCCCTGCTTTGAGTGATGGCTTTTGATTCCTGGCCTGTCCCTGGCATTGTCTAGTTTTTGGATTTTTTTTTCAGCTGAAAATGGAGGCAGTTAAACTAGTAACCGTACATTTCTGCTTATTCTTTCCTAGTTTTTGATGCTCTCTGAATGCATGTTGTGATTTAACACTTAACACTCCTGAGCACATAGAGGCTGGACTGGTAGTGGTTGTTTAAGGCCATATCTGTATGGATTCTGCTGGCGTTTGTGTTCTGCAGGCATTTGTATGAGTGAGTTCAAAAACCTTTTGGTAATCATGGTTGATCAGGGCTGTCTGTGCCCTGTATTACATCTCCCTTATGAGGGCAAGAAAGGTGAAATGGGAATAATGTTCCCTCCATTTCTTTTTGTCCATTATGTCAGAAACGTGGACCTTGGCTGTATATGCCCTGCTTTGGTGTTTCTCTGAACTTTGTCATGAGAAAGCTCATCTACACTCCCTTTTTTCCTTCTCTTTCTTTTTTTCCCCTGATTCCACTTGCTGTCTGCATGGTTGTTCAAAAGGAAAAACAAAAGCCGTGGTAGGGTGCTGCATGAGGATTCTTTCTGCTTGACATCCTCAGACCATGTCATAAAACCATGCAGCTGTTTTGTAGTGACAATTGTCTTATCTGCCAGATGTTATTCCCAATATTTACAGATAGCAGAGCAGGTTTCTGTGGTACATTCCTCTCTGCTCTTTGAATTTCAGACAAAGCCAGTTGCAAGGAGTTAGTCCCTTGTGACTTGGTCCATGCCAAGCCTTAGGTCTTGGGGTGGAAGCTGGAGCTGGTAGCACTGTATTCTCTGAGTATGTCCAACACTAGCCAAGAAGAGATGAGAAAAATCTGCTCTTGGCATATAGCAGCTGGTGCCAGTGCTTCAGCTATCTGTGCGGTTCCTCTTGGCACTGACCCTGGCAGAGGCTTCTGAGTTCTTCATCATTAGAAGCTAACAACCGTATGCAAAAGTCCAGTTCTGAGCACGTGGTCTGCATGTCTCAGAGGCAAGGTCTGAGAAAAGAAAAAGACCTGCTTAAGTGTCTGCTTCCAGAGAAAGTCAAGCTTTAGAATTGCATTTGGTGATCCTTGAAATCCCCCTAGACTTCAGTGCTACCAGAGCTTGCTAGGACCTCAACGTAGCGTATGATACTGTTACACTGAGAAGAATTTTTGCTTCTTCAGTGGAAACTTCTCTTCCTTCTCTGCCTCTAGCGAAGCATTTTTTGGATAGCTTGAAGTAGTACAGAGAGGGATTCTCTGGAATTACACTGCAGGAAGACTGCTGTGTTTACTGTGTTTAGGTCTGGGAATGGACCAATTGCGAGTCCTACATTGCCACATTATAGCCTTTGTTAGTCTCATAGGGGCTTTCTTTTACTGGTCTGGAAATGGGACTTTTTATTTTGTGTCTCAGATGTCCCAGATCAAGCTGGGAGTAACTGATATTTGTCCTCTGCCCCTCAAAGAACCCTCATTCTCCTTGGACAAATTCTCTTCAGCAATCTGTTTGAAGTCCTTCTCAGGAACGTTCTTTTGCTTTCTAGGTGTGCATGCACCCCCATAATGTACTTTCAGATGTAGTAAACTACACCTTATGGCTAATGGAGTGCTCCCACGCCTCGGGCTGCTGCCATGCTACTATGTTCTTCTCCATTTGCTTCTCCTTCCGTGCTGTCCTGGAGCTTTTTGACAGGCATGATGGCCTTCGGCGTCTGGTTAACCTGGTAAGGCTTGTAATTTTATGTGGTGAACAGGATTTTAGTGTCAGGTTTTGCACCCTTTACAGTGCGGCTGTGGAGAGCTCTGTTCTTTTGTTTGGTTTTGCTTAGGTTTTTTTTCCTTCTCAGTTCCCACGAGATGGAGGAGTGGAGTGAGTTTTCTAAGCAACATACAAGTGGATCCATATTATTATTATTATTATTATTATTCAGAGACTTGTTACCCTTTGAGAGCTTTTTGGTGCAACTCCTGGGTTAAGCAGTATTTACTCAAATAACGGTGGCTTAGTGGTAGTTCAAATGTTTCTCGCCATTCCACACAGGTGTGCGGTATTGTTGTGCACCCTTTTGGATGCAGATAAATCCAGCCTTGTTCCAGGACAGGCAGAACTGTGTTTGTGCTGTGGTAACCACAGTACCTCATGAGCACAAATTATACTGTTTATGTACAAAAGCTGGTACATCTACGTGGTATTGCTGTGCAGTCCTAATAGCTTGGGTTGTATCTAACTCGGGGACATCAGCACTGCAGGGTGTAAGCACACTTTGTGTTGTGTAATATAATGCCCAATACTATTAGGCACAAGAGTGCCTCCAGATCTACATTGATGTGACTTCTGGATTTCTTTCTTCATAGATAGTGAAGGAGGGGGAATGGTTCTTTTTAGATTACTATTAATTCATGCAGATAGCCTTTGCTGTTTAGACAGCTTTTGTCAGCTCTCAAGAGTGTGCTTGTATGTCTTGTATAGAACAATAAGTTTGTTTGGGTTTACTACAACTGCAGCTGAGAATTGTAGGTATGGTTTTTTTGGTTTTTGTTTTTTTCCTGAAGAGTGAGCTGATGAACCTTCCCCCCCCCCCCCCCCCCCCCCCCTCTCCCCCCCCCCCCCCTCCCCTCTTTCTGAAGATAAGCACTCTTGAGATCTTAAACCTGGAAGACCAAGGAGCCCTCTTGAGCGATGATGAGATCTTTGCCAGTCGCCAGACTGGGAAACATACCTGCATGGCCTTGCGTCGATACTTTGAGGCTCACCTTGCTATCAAACTTGAACAGGTGAAGCAATCGCTCCAGCGCACTGAAGGTGGCATTCTGGTCCACCCCCAGCCCCCCTACAAGGTGAGTTGCATGTTGCAAGCTTTTAACATGATTGTTACATTTTTCAAGTGAATCCAAGCTGCAGGAATATGTGGGTATTCTTTGAAGCCAGTGGAATAACTAGGCAGTGTGCAATTTATAGGGATAGGGATTTTTTTTGTTTCTACTCTTATTTGCCTTGCGGGATGACCCTGCAATAGAAAAATACAGAAGAGCCTCTGAGGTTCATCTGAAGTACATTTGATTAAGGTTCCTGCTCATCTGCTGTGGTTCCCTTTCCATGTCTCAAACTTAAGTTAAAGGCAGGTTATTTTTGATACTCATGGGGTTTTTTTTATGCTTTTAATCCCTGAAAGGTCAAAATCTGTATGTATAGTGCATAATATTGAAAAACTTGCAAACAAGTTTGATTTGATAATGAGGACTGAAACGTGTCTTTTGGACACCGCAGTTTTTAGGGATGACCTGGGAGATTCTTGTGTTGGCCGTGACTTTTTTTTTTTAACCCCTACTTTCTCCCTGCAAAGTGAATTTTTTTATTTTTATGGTTTTTAACTAAATTTTATGGCTACTTGTTTTGAGGGAGCACGTTCACCTGTGGTTTCTGGTTTAATATATGATGGTTTTCTAGAAGAGCTGAAATAAGAAAACATCAGTGGTTTTGCTTCTGCAAAAATCACTTATTTTCAATAACTAAAGAAATGTGTATAAGCTGTTGCCTTCTTGTGTAATTTAAAGAAAAGTTACTGAAAGGGAAGCTTTTAGGAATTTCCTTTTTGTCTTTAGTATGTTTTGTAGTCAGAACTTAGAAACTGTAACTGAATGTTTTTTGCAGCCTTTTTTAATATTTTAGCAGGAATTTATTTTTAACAATGGTCTAGTAACTACTAGATTAGTAGCTTAAAAGCAGAGTAGAATTTTAATTTAATGTAACTTTTCTTCTTTCAATTGGCCTAAGCCTTCTAGGACTGCAAAGAAACTTTAAGGATATTATTCTTAAGCTTATTATGGTATATTATAGTGACAATTGCCATATTCTTTTATAATTGGGGAATAAAACAAAGTGATCTGCAAGGAACAGTAGTAGTCTACTCTTTGTGGATGCATTTTTCAGTTAAATCCCAGCAGTGGGGGACTTGATGTGCAAGTTTGTAACCTTTGTGATCTCTTTCTCATGCTTCCAACTCACTTCCCTGCAGGCCTGTTCGTATACTCATGAGCAGATTGTAGAGATGATGGAGTTCCTGATTGAGTATGGTCCAGCACAGCTCTACTGGGAGCCAGCAGAGGTTTTTCTCAAATTGTCCTGCGTCCAACTCATGCTTCAGCTCATTTCAATAGCATGCAACTGGAAGACATACTATGCAAGGTGAGCTGTTTGCTGTAGTACTGTATTTTAGTGCAGTGAGTTGTGACTCTTGGGCAGGACATTACATTTCTAGATTTTTCTACCTCTCTGATAGCATATAAAACAGGTACACAGTGGTTAGTCTGCTAGGACCTGTGCTGTGGCTATGCAGTGCTTATGAAAGTTAACACTGTGGAAAGCAGGACTAAAATTTTGAGATAGAAAGAGGGATGTCATGAGATTTCTGAAGAGCCAAAATGTCTCAGGCTTTTGATTTCTGAGAAATCAGCATTATAATAGATCTTAATCATAATTCTGTGTCACTTTCTATCTGTCTCAAAATTTGTTTACCTTTTTGTTAGAGAAAGGCTAGAAAACCTTCAAAGTAGAGGGTGAAATCAAGACATATCTTAATCCTGGAAAGAGGTGGAATGTCCGTTTGGACATAGTAAGTTTAGCTGACTCAAGAGAGGACACTGTATCACTTTGTTGATTTGCTGGTATTTGAAGTTTACGGAGCAGATATAACTGCAAAGTTGTGTGAATATGCGACAAAGCAGCATTTGAAAGAGGGGAAAAAACCTGAAGATTGTTACTGTGTATTGCTCAGGTTCATGTGCCTAGATGATACCCCACCAGCTGTTAAACTCAACGTGTTGGTAGAGGAGTTCACCTTATGATGCTTCTCCCTTGTCTTGGCTGCAGACAAGCTGTGAGGGAACCATGATATTCTGTTACCGTTCTGTGGCACCTCTTCCCCTACCTCTCTACCCCAAAAAAATCTGCAGCATCTTTACTGTTGCAAAAGAAAGGCAACTGCCACCAGGCTCTGATAGAATACCATTAGGATCCTGTCCCCAGTTCAAAGGAGGATGGGTGCAAAGTTCCAGCCTCTGTTCATTCTAATGACCATCTGCTCCCAGAGTGAACCTGTAGTCCTCTCTAGAGATGTTTACTGGTGAGTCACTACCTTCTATAACTAGTTGTTGTCAGCAGTATTCTTGTCACCAGGACTCCCTCCTCCTTATTTCTACTGCCTGCAGGAGCTCCTTGCCTAACTTAACTTGAAAGCCTTTGAAATCTGTTTTGCTTCTGTAGTCCCCTGCCTCCCTCTCTCTCTCAGGTTGTGCTCTCCTGGGTAGTTTCTGTTCTCCTATTTCGTACTCTCTGCAGCTGTTTCCTAATTGCTACCTGGGTTAACTCCTACCTTTCCGTACAGGCATACAAGCCTTCCCCCCTTTTCATGCATTGTTCTGCTCTTCCACCTGTTGCTTAACAGCCCTTTTCATCTTCCACACACCTGTGTTTCTCTTAAACTGGTGCCTAAGTTGATGCCTTTTTCCCTACCACAATCATCTGTTTTACTGCTGAACAGTTTCCCTTTTCTTCAGAAAAACTTCCTTCCTAGTTGACCAATGACAGAGTATTTCAGACAGCAGTGTTTCCCAACCAAGAGGTAGCGTTAAATTAGATTTAGAAGGTTAATTTAGAATTTTTTTGGATAAGTCTTAACATTCTTATTTTTATAAATACAAAATTACAGTCATTTTAGGAGCCAGTGGGCAGTGTGGGATAAATGTTGACAGACTGCAGGCAGTGGTGTGCGTGTGAACACTGCCTTCTGTGGAGACCAGCCCTTTGAGTGGAACATTCTAAAATCAAAAGGCGTCATCAAATACATTAGATCTGACTGATTTACTCATATTTGTTGGAGTAGAGTAGGTTGAATACTATTTTATGTTGTTAAAACAACTCTGTGTGTACACCTCTAAGAAGTTCTTCGGTTGTTGTCTTCCAGGAATGACACAGTACGATATGCTTTGGATGTACTAGCCATCCTGACTGTGGTTCCTAAAATCCAGTTGCAGCTGGCAGAACCTGTGGATGTGTTAGATGAAGCTGGATCTACTGTTTCCACTGTGGGTAAGCTGAATATGGTCCTGATGACTTACACACGTATCAATTGTCTTCTACTACATGGTTTTTCAGCTGGCTGTTTGTCACCCACAGTGAGACAAGGGTTAAAGTAATTCATGTATTCAGAGTTATTGTCAGGGATGCAAATAAATGGGAGAGTAGACTGTGGTTAAAATTGTGTCGTGATTAGCACTGCAGTTGGATTTGAAGGCATGGTCTTTGACTCATATTTGTTTTCAAGAGCTCATTAAATACAGATGGAGGCTAATCTACTTTTGTAATAGGACTATTAGGTTCCCTCAGCTTCCCAGAAATTTAGGTCTCCTGGGGATATGGCATTTGAGAATATGGGAGAGGAACAATTATTGTTGTTTGAGTTATGCTCTAACTGGCTACCTGCAGATTCAGTATGCAAATGAGTGAGATGAGCCCGGATCAGATTTAAGGCTTATGCGTTAACTGGGGCCTGACTTTTTTTTAACAAAAGAAAAATAGAAGGTGGGCAGGGTACTAGATATAGGCAAAAGACAATTTCTTTTGTACAAAACTTTTCTATAGACAAAACACCAATTCTTTCTTGAGTGGGGGTTTTGATCTGAAGTGGACATGAAACTAACAGGAACTCTGTCTGAAGGGGGAAAAACAAACCCAAAGTTTCTTTTTTGCCTGACTCCTTTTGGAAGCTGTAATATGATTTATTTTTTTCCCTTCATAACATAGTCCGCTTCCTTCCTCTCTGTTTCCACTTTGTTAATATTTATACAAGAGAGTTGCTTTCTGCAGTAAGAATCAGAGGCATGCCTGTGCATCTTTCTCTGTGTTGGGTATCTCAGATTTTGCATTCCTGGGCCATGCCTGGTCACCTTCTCTGAAAGATTGTTTGACTCCTACTTACTGATGATGAAGTGGAGGAGCATCAGTGTAGGAAATCATTTTGCTAGGGAGGTAGAAGAATACGTCTTACATGAGTTAGCGGAACTTCAGAAATTCCCGGGATGAAGAGAATTGCCTATTTTCTTCAAATTTGTTGAAGACTCCCTTACTTGTCTGATGAACTATGTAAGATACATTTTAGAGTACTAAAGAAACTATTTCTTTCCCTCACTAGGTATTAGTATCATCCTTGGAGTTGCTGAGGGTGAATTTTTCATCCATGATGCCGAGATTCAGAAATCAGCCCTTCAGATCATCATCAATTGTGTATGTGGCCCAGATAATCGGATCTCCAGTATTGGCAAATTCATCTCTGGCACTCCTCGGCGAAAGCTTCCTCAGGCCCCCAAGAGCAGTGAGCACACATTAGCTAAGATGTGGAATGTGGTGCAGTCCAACAATGGCATCAAAGTGCTGCTGTCATTGCTGTCTATAAAGATGCCGATCACAGACGCAGATCAGATCCGAGCATTAGCCTGCAAAGCCTTGGTGGGGCTCTCACGCAGCAGTACTGTCCGGCAGATTATCAGCAAGCTCCCCCTCTTTAGCAGCTGTCAAATTCAGCAGTTGATGAAAGAGCCGGTGCTTCAGGACAAGCGCAGTGAACATGTGAAGTTCTGCAAATATGCTGCTGAGCTGATAGAGCGTGTCTCGGGGAAGCCATTGCTGATTGGCACAGATGTCTCTCTGGCTCGGTTGCAGAAAGCGGATGTGGTGGCCCAGTCAAGGATCACGTTTCCTGAGAAGGAGCTGCTGCTCCTCATTCGGAACCATCTCATCTCTAAGGGCCTAGGAGAAACTGCATCTGTCCTTACTAAAGAGGCTGACCTACCCATGACTGCAGCATCTCATTCATCTGCCTTCACCCCTGTGGCGGCTGCTGCCTCTCCTGTCACCCTGCCTCGCACTCCTCGCATAGCTAACGGCATCTCAGCCCGTTTGAGTAGCCACACTTCTGTAGGTTCCACTGGCACCTCTGTCCATGCTCAGGCAAGGCCGTCTGCATCCCAAGGTCCACTTGCCCTTCCAGGCCCTTCTTATGCCAGCAACTCTCCTCTGATTGGCAGGATTAGCTTTGTCAGGGAGAGGCCGTCTCCCTGCAATGGCAGAAAAATCAGAGTCTTGCGACAAAAATCGGACCATGGCGCCTACAGCCAGAGCCCAGCTATCAAAAAGCAGCTGGACAGACACCTTCCTTCCCCACCCACGCTGGACAGTATAATCACAGAGTACCTTAGGGAGCAGCATGCCCGCTGCAAGAACCCTGTTGCCACCTGTCCCCCTTTCTCTCTCTTTACTCCCCACCAGTGTCCTGAGCCAAAACAGAGGCGCCAAGCGCCAACTAACTTTACCTCACGGCTGACCCGCAGGGCAGCCTTTCCGAAGTATGGAGGGGTGGATGGTGGCTGCTTTGATAGACATCTTATATTTAGCAGGTAAGGAAGAAAAATGTTTCTTTATCTCTGTCAGGATGTGCCAAAAAGCCTTACCTGGATTCGGGCTGTGCAGTCCCACAGCAGAGTATCCTTGGAAAGAAGAGTGTTTTAATGCAACAGTGACAAGTGGGAGAGCCTTGAAAGGCATTTTTAGAAGTTGTTCTGTTTCTCGTGTCCTTAGTACTGACCCTTAGTATGTAAAGCATGCTTTATTTTCAGTATCACGTTAATTCATTAGCAGCATTGACTAATGAAGCTCATAGCTCTCTGTTCTCCTTTGGAAGGTAAGTATGTAACACCACTTTTACATGAGAGTATAGCCTTGAGGATGGTTGGCTGACAGATGCAGAACAGCGGAATCCGTATTTTGTGCTCTCAGCTGAATCCACAGCACCGCGAGTTGCTAGCCTTTTTATGTGGTCCTTCTTTGCTCAGGTTAAATTGGAAGATGATGTAAAGTTTATTTAAAAAAAAAAAAAAAAAAAGATGACACATAGATGAAAGCATCTTCACAGTGAAACCAGTATCACCTTAGGAAATTATGATGACAGGAGGTTATTTGGCTGATGTGCCATGCTTTCTTGTGTTGAATGTTTCAGAACTGTTAGAAAATTATTTGCTAGCTGTCTGTACTTATCCAGGTGATGGCTTTACAGGTTTTCCATCACTGCAGCTTTGAAGATGGACTCTTAAGTGCTTTAACTTAATGATGTGCTTTAACAGATGTACTTAATAGTGCGAAACAAACCCTGAAACTTTGCAAACACTGTTGTAACGTACTCACTTGAGTGCTAGTCTTACAACTGACAACTTCTCCTAGAAGAAAGCTATAACTTGTACCTACATGATTTTTAAGGACTGGATTCAATATCATCACACAGCATTTCAGTTTTGCTTTTCTTCTCTCTTTTGGGTGACCCTTGTATTTCTGCCTTCTCTAGGTTCCGTCCAATTTCTGTGTTCAGGGAAGCAAATGAGGATGAGAGTGGCTTTACCTGTTGCGCATTTTCTGCAAGAGAACGATTCTTAATGCTGGGTACTTGCACGGGGCAGTTGAAACTTTATAATGTATTCAGCGGACAGGAAGAGGCCAGTTACAACTGCCATAACTCTGCCATCACGCACCTTGAGCCATCCAGGGTAAGTAAGCAAAGACCCATTCTGAGTTTTAGAAGTTCTCACAGCCTAAGCCCTGGTATGTTTTGGGCCTGTCTGGTTATGTGCATCTAAAATGCACCTACTGGCTGGCCTGCAATGCCTGTCATTAAAGTACTTGTAATAGTTTACATACTCCCTCTCTGAGTTCTATGATTATTTTTTTCTCCACAAGATAATAGAGAAGATGCACGGTGGCTATGTGCTTACATAAGTAATGAATATGTATGTCTGGAAGTGGAAAAACGCTTAAACTGACTATATATATAAGATAAATGTATAAGATATCAGAGTTTATATAACCTCCCTTTGTTAGAGAAAGAAATCTTTTGCAGGATAATTCTAGGAAGAAGTTAAAGGTAAGTGATTTATAAGCAGAGTGAACTCCACTCAGAGGGTGTCAAAATGCAGGCATGGATTATCCTGATTTTATCTGCTATTAACATCATAGATTGTTCCCGTTGTAATCTGTAATGTTTTTCTTTGTCTGCCAAGGGTTCTTTATATTATGCATAGTATTAGGTACCTGTACTTTATCCCCATAGGAGTAGTTTAGTAAGCACAAAATCTGCTATAGTTCCTAAATTCGTCTTGTAAGTGTAAGTTAAAGTGCACAGGTAAAATGATAACCCCTTTATTCCCTGGTATTTTTTCCCTTCCACTCCCATCTGGAAACACAGGATGGATCTTTATTGCTGACATCTGCTACGTGGAGCCAACCTCTGTCTGCATTGTGGGGAATGAAGTCTGTCTTTGATATGAAGTAGGTATACTCTGATCCAGCTGTAGGATATGTTGCAGTTAGAAGAATCAATCAATAGGTATAAACCCTAAGAACAAACTCTATGAAAGAACAGTAGAGCACAGCTCTCACAATGTCTCTTGTGAAAAAATAAAATGTGCTCCCTTTCTTATGATTAGTACCTTCCCTATTTTATTGGGTACAGGCAGCTTTGCTAAATTCTAACTGCCTGAAGTCCTATTTAATGCAAGATAGATCAGTAAAATCACTGTTGTCCCTGAAGGCAAGGAAATATGTTTGTATTTTTATTCTCATGTTTGTAAATTATCTTGACAATCTTTCTGTAGCCAGTTACAGAATCTTACTAGCACGGTGATTTGCATGGTGAAATTTTCAGACCCTGGATACAAGCTATTTCAGATAAAGCTATTTATATTTGATTTCAGTATTTACAATTATTCCTTCCCATAAAAAATGGGTGGAAGGCTCTTAATTTTTAAAAGGTTTGACTGTTGTCTACCTTAGTTGTAAGCAACAGTTTTGGTGTTTTAGGTCAGCTTTTATCTTCAGATAAAAAGTTTATCATTCCTCAGGCCTGCACATGTGTTTGAACATTCATGATGCCATTCATTACTCACTCCTTTAAATAGTCTTATGTTTATGGCAGACCCTGTTGATGACAAGATTGTGAATTTGCTGCTTGTGTTTTTTTTCACTGGTCTGCTGTAAAGGCTGTGTCTAAAATAGATATTTTCCTGCAAATGCCAGTGGCACATTTTAGCATTGTAGTATGCCATGCTGAATAGTAAAGGAAAGTCTTTCCTACATTTTTAGTTTTCTGCATTGTTGAAACCTCTGCTGGAGGTGTTGGGGGGGTAGGGTTTGGTTCACACAAGTGGTTTGAGTCTGCAGTTCCTTGACTTCCTTACTGACTCTCTACAGGCATTCCTTCCCTGATGACCACTATGTGGAGTTCAGCAAGCACTCTCAGGATAGGGTCATTGGCACAAAAGGAGACATTGCCCATGTAAGTAGCAGTAAAGGTCATAATTGTGGAGCTGTGACAAGAATATGATTCTTCACAGGACATTTATTAACAGATCTGGGTGCTATGATGCTCTACGTAACTGATGAGCTAAGAGGCCTTAGAAGAAAGTTTTGGAAGTGTCAAATAACTTCTCCCTGTTTCTAAGGGTATAAACTTGACCATTCCAAAGCAACTGTAGTACAAGCAGTGTGCAATGTGTTGTCTCTGTGATTAGTATTCTGAGCAATTGTAGAATCTGCTTTATTTTGTTCATTTGAGAGATTGTGCAGGACGCCCCCACCTGGCCCCCAAAGTTCCCTCCTTTGCCTTATTTTTCAGTAATAGGAATAATAATAATAAAAGTTCTACTGTAAACAGTAGCTCAGTCAACAGTTGTGGGAAATTCCCTTTTAAAAGAAGTGTCCTTCTTGAAAGCATCCTCCTTTTGCCCCCTCAAATTTGCAGTTTGCTTTTGGGTAATTTAATTTTACCAATATATTTTCAGAGAATGCAGCTGTGTTTTGTATGAATACCTGCAAAGTTGACAGATGCAGGCTTCAGAGTGCTTCTGCTTCTTCTCAGTGTTAATTTGCATTCATTATAGATACTGTCTCTTTTGGAAGAGTATTTGCATAAAATATTGTCATGAAACATAACTTATTCAAATTATTTATGATTTTACTTAATTCTCTGCTTTGTTTAAGCAAACTGTCCATTCCTGCACAGTTTCTAACTTGGATTTATCTGGAAGTCAAATCAGTTTGTGTATTGTGTTTATCGGGTAAACAGATTTGTTTTCCAATTCTAGAGGATTTTTTCCTCTCTTAAGTTTGAATGAGAGCTGGGCTCTCAGGGATGTTACAGATCAAGTTTATCTGAGAAGATGGTCAAACCCTTTGTACTAGTTAAAACCCTTTCTATCTTTTCATCTTCCAACTGTTTGTTGGGGCAAAGCTCAGAAAGTTACCTTTCTGTGTAAATGCCAGGAATTTTAACTCCTTTTCTATAGTTTCTGGCTTTTTTTCCCTCACTGTGTGCTTTGGAATTTTTATGTTTGTGAATACCATCTGCTCTGAAAGCAATTCCATTTTTGAAAAAGTTTCTGGCTAAGTGGTACATTCTGACTGCAGCTTCACAGCCCACTTCTCATAATGGAGTTAGTTTCTTTGGAACTAATCATGATTGTATTGCAGTATATCCGTGAACCTGCAGTAAGCTAAGTACTGGCCAAAACATGTTGTGGGACTTGGTTCCAGCTGTGAAAAACTATTGAAGACTGGTAGGAAGGGTTATCTTTGGAATGCTCTCACTTGAAATGGAAAAGCAAAATGGGAAATGAGGTGATTCTGGAAACAATCTAGAAGGGGGAACATGGGGTGATCTTAGGCACAGGTATGTTACAAATTGTGACTAATCTTTCTTTTTCTTTTTAATCTAAAAGATCTATGATATTCAGACTGGCAACAAGCTATTGACTCTGTTTAACCCAGATCTTGCCAACAACTACAAGAAGAACTGTGCCACCTTTAACCCCACTGATGACCTTGTCCTAAATGATGGTGTGCTCTGGGATGTTAGATCGGCACAAGCCATCCACAAGTTTGACAAATTCAACATGACCATCAGTGGTGTTTTCCATCCCAATGGGCTAGAGGTCATAGTCAACACAGAAATTGTATCCTTTGGCCACTGTGGTAACTGATGTGCTGGGACCTAAAGAATTTGTATTGATAAACAAGTAGCTGTTTGCAGAGGTTTTATTAATGGTCTGCTGTGTTATAGGTTATGTATGGTAACAACAGTTTTCGTCTGTGAATCAAGTAAGCAGGGACTGTCAGACAGCTAGCTAATTTAAATCTAGATTCTGCCTCTGATATGGCCTAGAGGAAATACTTAACACACAGAGAGAACAAGAGAGATTTTCTTTTCTAATATACTCTGTGGTACCTCAGCTCTCTTCCCATCCCTTACCAACATCAACCTTGAAGCTACTGCAGTAACCTCTCATGACTGTGAATGACATTTTGAGTAAGAGCTTTTTCGTTTAGAATATGTGGAGGGGATTGTGGTGCTAGAATCCGACTCCGGTTCTGTCATAGTCGCAAGAGGGTGGCAATGAAGTTTCTTGGATGTAGTTAATCGGTTGTTTGTCAGCGTGTTGAAAAGGAAATAGACACTTTCAATTGTTTGTTGCTCCTTAGCCTGTGTTTTTTCAGTGGGACCTCCGAACTTTCCATTTGTTACACACAGTACCTGCACTGGATCAGTGTCGTGTGGTCTTCAACTATACTGGCACAGTTATGTATGGAGGTAGGACTTCTCAGTCTTATATTACTCTCCTTGGTCACCTCTGGTTTGAGATAAGTAGATGCTTGTTCAGTGAAACTGGAAGCTTCGGAGAGTCTCTCTAACTCCAGGCCTTAATGGCATGTGTGAAGTGGAATTTTTTCAAGATGTTTATGGTACGTGTATTGCTGACAAAAACAGTTTTCTCTAACATCAGCAATATCACAACTCATTTGTGAGATTAAAAATCAACCTATTAAATAAGAAAATGTGTTTTAACAGCAGGTATGATGCTTGAGAAAATAATTTTGTCCTCTGTATTAAGTTTCAATGATCTGCAGTATTAATAAAGGCAACTCTGGAAGAGTAGATATTAAATGGGTCTTTCCAAGCTGTTAAATAAAAAGAAAATTCATGTCAGAGTCTGATCTGATCTTAAGTTGATTAATGATAGTGACGAACAGAAGGTGGATTTGTGGAATAATCTTTCCCTGTGTCAGCTATGTTGCAGGCAGATGACGAAGATGACCTTCTGGAGGAGAGAATGAGAAGTCCCTTTGGTTCTTCTTTCAGGACATTTAATGCAACTGATTATAAACCTATAGGTAAGAGTAAGAGAGGAGCAAATAGTTTGGTCTGGAGGTTTGAAGGTTTACTGAAAGTTCTGCTTAGTAACATTCACTTCCTCCTCTCCTTTGCATGTGTGGCAAAACAAATTCTGCTATGACCTGTTCTGGTTGAAGCACGAGAGTTGGGTGTAACACTGAAATAGGTTCAAGTGTCATATCCCATTCAGTGTGTGATTGCAGTTCTGGCTTTATTTTCATTTCCCCTTTCCAAGTAGGGCACAATCTGAGATAGGAGGTCATTTGGCCAAGATGTCATTGGTCGCATTTCAGGAAGGGCCTGTTTTGGTTTGGTTTTTGGTTTTTTTTGCTTTTTCATTTTAATTTTGTTTTCTTTTTCCCAACAGCATTTCTCTATGCTGGTAGTTCAAAATGCTGTCAGTTTGGCTTCCAGCTTGCAAAGCTCCTGGAGCTAAGCTAATTGCTGCTATGGACATAAGCAAATGTGGCTTTTGCTATTGAAAGGAGATATTGCGCACAGCTCAGTCCCTTGGTTGCCACCTATCCTGGAAGATTATCTGTTGTTTACTGTGCTTAGAGAAGCCAATAAATGTATTATCAAGGGAGGGGGCACTGTACAGAGCAGGTTAAGAACTTACCTGGCTATTTTTTATGACAGTCTCCAACATTTCTATTCTTTATTACAGGTTGAATTAGTTACAAATGTTCATTTCACTTTTATTTCAGCTGTTGTTTCTTGTCCCAATGTTTTATTATCTGCTTTTAGACATATATTGTTAGATTTTCTCATTCAGCGAGCAT
The DNA here is from genome assembly GCA_008921705.1 of Burhinus oedicnemus. Classification (NCBI taxonomy): domain Eukaryota; kingdom Metazoa; phylum Chordata; class Aves; order Charadriiformes; family Burhinidae; genus Burhinus; species Burhinus oedicnemus. The sequence goes on from VFFE01007184.1 coordinate 163,381, forward strand.
TAAGTAACATGCAGTTAAACCACTGAGTTTGTTTTGTGATGTTTTCCAGCTACAATAGATGTCAAGCGGAATATCTTTGATTTGTGCACGGACAGCAAGGACTGCTATCTGGCTGTCATTGAGGTAAAGGAGCTACGAATAAACTCTGGTCTCTGTAGCCGTTGTTTGAGTGCAATGGTTTTTGTTTCTTTTTAAAACCTTTAGAAGTGGTGATTCTGCAGTTCCTACTGTTATTCATGTTCTAAGCAGTGGTAGTGTTTTGATGATGGTAAAGATGCTGTTAGTTTTTTGCTCTCCACACACAGCAGTTTTGTTTTTCTGCCTCTGATTCCTTAAACTTCCAAACACATTTGCCTCTCTTCTTCAAACACTTCCCACTTTAAAATGTGCAGAGGTATTCCTTCTCATAAGCATAGAGAGAAATGCATTTTTTTCCTATTTATAGCAATAATTTCCTATTAAAATTTGCATTGTATTGAGTAATTGGGAAATGCAATCTTCCTGGGGCTTCCCATGGAGCTTTCCTGTGAATCACTCTTATTATTTGTTTTTCACTTGTCTTCCTAGCAAAAGTCCCAGAAACTGAGGATTTGAACCAAAAATTACTGAGCAAAACTTCTGTTTTGTTAGAGGGGAAGTAAAATTAAACTAATGGGTCCATTTCTTTGCCCAGTAATCTGTTGTCAGTACCCAGTTTCTTGAACCTGACTATGTCCGTGTAGTGACTAATTTAAAATCCTGTCGACTTAATACTCTGTGAACCGCTGATCCTTACAGACCAAAACAAGCGAGTCAAGACTTTGTAGTAGGGCAAGCTTCGTGTTTAACTACTGAAGTTGGAGTTGTCAAGGTTGTGAGGCCAAGATACGAAAATTTTCTTTTAAAGGAGTCATTGGAAATGTTACTTCAGTGCATGTGGCAGCAGTGGTCGCTGGGATGTCAAACTGCTGTCTTCTGGAACTCTTGCTATATGACAGCTTTTAGCATTCTCTCAAGGCATAAGGTTCAATGATATGATAGGGAGGCAAATTTGAAAGGAAGTGGTGTGCTATTAGGTGAGAACTAACTCAAAGAATGTTAAGGATCCAGTAAAGGTTTTAAGTCTACTAGTATACTAGTAAGAGTGTAACTTGTGGATGACAGAAGCAGAAAGATATTTACATCACTCCTGGGCTGGTCCTTGAAAAAAAAAAAAAAAGACTTGTTTTTAGCGCTAATTGTACTGCTGCTAGTAAATGGGAGGGAAGGATTTTGGTAATGTTTCTGTAATTGAGGTCAGATATAGCATTTGAATATGAACGTTGAGCTTAATTCCTGGGGCTAACTGCTATGTGGGCATCTCCCCTTCAGAATCAAGGGAGCATGGATGCCATGAACATGGATACAGTCTGCAGACTGTATGAAGTGGGCAGGCAGCGTTTGGCAGAAGATGAAGAGGATGAAGAAGAAGATCAGGTGAGAAGTATAGCATTAACCTGGTTCTTCAAGAGTAGCTGTTAGCCATCTACATGTGAGAGGCTGCGGGTGTTCATTTATTACCCATAAAGTACAGATGCCTCGTTTGGTCTCGCCTAATGTGAAACGGATCACTTTACTGTCAGCGTAAACTAAGACTACCTATGCAGAACCTGTGTGAACAGTAACTTTGTGCACTGTAAACCAACATAATAATTTGTAGTTTATTTATTAATTTCCGAAGTGTTTCAGTCTTGATCAGAAACTTTGCTGTTTATTCTGCTTGTTTTTTAAAATGTTTTGACACCCAGCAGAGACAGTAATGCTTGAGGTTTTCCTTTTTCAATTCCAGATCTCATATTTGGGCATAACTTGTCACCAATTTGTGAATGAGACACAACTTGCGACTAATGCAGTGAAACTGCACAGTACTTCTACACAGCAAAATGTTTTAAGAATTTTAAAGAAAGCTGTAGGTTTGCATTGGGATGTGTTGGTTTTCCTTCTCACATTGGGATGTGTTGGTTTTCCCACCATTTGATCTCAGGCAACTTGACAAAAGAGCTAAGAACTGCAATAAGTGTAGAGTACACAGTAGCACACAATACTTACTACAATACAATGAGAATTAAAGACAAATTTGTAGCCTTTTGGGTGTCAGGTTTGTGAGATTTTTTTGGTTTTGAGGTTTTTTTTTGTTTGGGGTTTTTTGGTTTGGTTTTTTTTGAACAGGCGAAGACCTTATGCTTCAATTCCCTAAAGATTTTAAATGCATTATTCTCTGTTTTTTGGTGTCTGCATTCTAGTAAATCATATATTTGTATCTTCTGTGAGAAAAGCTGACTTCGCCTTTTTCCAAAGAATGCCAGAAAGTAATATTTTGGTGGGGATTTTTCCAGACTCTGTGGAAAGCTGGATTTCTGACACCTTTTCTGTTTCTGAATCTTCCTGTTGCTAGGTTAAAACTTTTACTTTCTAGTTCAGAAGACTGGATAGCAGATCCCAGGAAAGAGTAATTTTCTTTGCAGTTGGTTGTTATTACAATTTCAGTGTAATTCTGAAGATAAAACAGTAGTTCTGTTTTGCGTCCGCAGTTTGCTGTTCTGTCTGCTCAATGTGCTACAAGGTTGCAGTTGAAGTCTTGGCTTTCTTAGGAAATCATTGGTCACTGCTTCTATCCCTAGATTGGATGGATTCAGTTTAGGAACTTTTACGACGAGTGAAGAGTAGAATTCCTTGAGAAGCAATGGAGGGGGGGAAATTACTGTTCCTTCCAAAGTGTTTCTACTTTCATCCAGTGCTTGCCTCAGGCAATAGTTTCTATTTGTCTCTGCTTCCACTGTTTTTTTTCTCATTCAGTGTATTTTAGTAAGGTTATTCACATTTTCTTTACAAAAATCTCAAAATTGTTTGTAGCAGAAATTGATATTTGCATTGTAAGATGATTAACTAGCAGCTATCAAGACACTGTTTTGTGATATCACTGGCTTAAGTGTAGATCTGCATTTGTATAAGAAGACACAGTCTGAATGCTGTTGGTTCCAGGCTGTAACACTAGGTACCAAGCAGAGGTAAGGTATCTATCATCTATCAAATGTGATTGGGGACACTTCCTGTCTTACAAATAGAGGTGGCCCCAGGCAGAATTTAAGTATGCTAAAAGCTTTTCTCTAAAGCTTATGGAGTATTCAAACAAAGCTGCTCTGGGATCGATTTGCAAGCTCAGAGTGACTAGTTGATACTGCGTAATTTCTGCTTTTTATGGTCTTCATTTCTGGGGTGTATAGATGTTTCCTAGGCAGTAACTTTTAGGGATGGTTACAATCAAGTTTCTTTAAAACAGACTTGGTTTTAATATAAACAACACTTACGAACCCAAATTAAATTCAATCTATATATATTTAGCAAAACATAAACTAAACCCCTCGCTCTCTGTCCCGTAGCTGTTCACTGCTCTTCCTCCAGGTTTGTTCTAGTCTTAAGCGTACAAAATATAGCTTTTGTCTCCATAGAGGCATTCAGCATTGAGCTAGAATAAGTAGAGGTTTTCCAGAATAAAGATGGAATCTCTTTGGCACACTTGTCTGTTAAGGCCAACAAGAGTAATTTGTTTCCTGATGAACAGGAGTTTTCTGTGTATGCATATGCTCACACGTATGTAGGTGTTTACTACCTGCCTAGTTAGTTTCTGTGATTTAGGCTTTGAAAAATTGGAAGTAAACTTTCAAACTTGTTCGGGCTTCTCACAGATACTCTGTAACACCTTCTGGCTAAAAGAAGATGCTTTCTGATCTTTTTCATGAAAGTGGTATGGGGGGAAAGCCATATGTATCTGCATTAATCTGGTATCTCTTTGGTCAAGATTTCCAGAGCAGATATTAATGTTTGGCCCCTATATCTTCACACCTTGACTTTATGCATATATATATTTTTGTATATGATCTCTGTGGGTCCATGAGTACAGTTTTTTGCCTGTACAGAAAGTAATAAGTACTCAAATAGAGGCATGTCTGATGGACAAGCCTTGCTTGGAACTCATGTGATGCAGAATAAAATTGCTTTAAAAATTGTGCTTGAGACAAGTTAAGAGCTGTGGAGAAAAATACCTGCCTGACATTTTTTACTTTAAATTTTGATGCCTCATGATGACGGTTTTGACAAGTGTCAACTGTTAGCTCTGTGACAGATTTTTGAAAAGCAAGAGACTGAGCGTCGGTAAAATGAACTTAGCAGGGGTATTAGGCCTATAGATATCTTTCAATTCCTTCTCTCATTTAAGTGAAGAAACAAAACAACTATATTACACCCTCTTTCTCAAACCAAACATTGTAAAATCAACTGGTCTGTTACATAAATTGCCCTCAAAGTAAATGATAAGGCTGAGTTAGCTGGATTGTGCATGGTACTGCTGCAGTAAATATTTATGGTTTTGTTTGAAATACATAAGAAGAGCATCACTGTAGCTGGGTGCTTCCTTGGCTGTTATACTAGCCTTTCCTATGAGTTCTCTGGAGAGCTGCATTTTCCTAGTTATGGCCAGTAATCCAGAGTTGTCAAGCCTTGTTAAACAGAACAAATGCTAAATGGATATTGATACTCTGTTGTCTGTACTTGCTATGATAACTGAGCGAAAGTGAAGATGTAATGCACTTAGCAAGAGCCAGTTTCTGAGCTTTGTTGGATGTTTTACTCCAAAAAAATATTAGTCTTTCTGCCTTGAACTTTCATGAGTTTTGTGTATTATTTCACTGCTGGGTGAGTATCTAAATGGGTCCATCAGTCTCACTCACAAGTATTTGCAAAACTATGTTCAGTTTATGGGGAAATAGTCAGTGTCCTATTCTTTGTCCTGCAGCAAGATCTTCCTCCTCTTCCTTCTATATTTGCCACTGTTTTGATACACTCCTTCAGAGTTAGACTTAGGAAAAATAAGATGGGTATCTGAGCTACTGGTACAGATGCTGGACCGTCTTTTGGTTGTTAGCCTGCTTATTCTTATTTATTTCCCTTTCTTGGCCGATTAGTGTCCCCTGTTTCACTTGGTAATCTGCTGTCTTCTGTAGTGAGACAGACCAGGAATTTCAAAGGAAATGGTGCAAAGAAAAGTGAACGTACTGGTCTGGCCTAGAAATGGCGTGTGGCAGTTGCCACAGGCTAGAAAAGACTTCAGAAATATTAAGTGATCAGAAAAGCTAAAACCAAGGGAACTGGCTGACCACAGACTAGACTCAAAACTGTGAAACGTAAGTCTGGATGACGTGATCTTCTGAGTAGGTTACAGCATTGTCAGTCTGTGCATTTTTACCTCTTTATTTTAGTTTTTCTTCCCGTATTAGTTCTTCAAGGCCTATTTTTTTTTCTCTCTGTGGTACATGTGGATGATGTTGCATCTGTGAGGCTCAAGTAGCATTCTTGGTTATTGTCATGTTCAGAGAGATCTATGGCTTCAGCAGCAGATTGCTTCACCTAGCTGTCCCTGTCCTATAAAGTGTGTTCTACTTCTTTTACCAGAACTGAAGAGCTGTTAATTATCCTGCAGTGCTTCTGGGCTATCGAAATGGTGATGGTAGGTGTGTAATTTGTCTTTTTGCATTGGTTTAGAAAATTCTAGGTGATGTGAAATGAAAGCTTTGGCGATAAGGCAATAAAGACTTGTAAGACAATCACTATTCTAACATGTGATTTAGCCAGGATGGAGAATGTTTTTCCTCAGTTTTCTGTGTGGTCTTTGTGATCCCAGTTTCTACTTTTATTTTAGGACTCTCCCCCGTCTCCCTGCAACAGCAATTCCACTGTACTTTTATTGCTGTTGGTTTGATATAGGTTTGTTTTCATGCAGATACTTATTTTCTGGGGGAAAAACCCACAAATCTTAATCTATATTGGTACATGTATTGGGGAACCATCAGACCATGGTGGTGCTTTGTCACTACAACCTGCCTAGAATGATTTATGTCATCAGGGACCCTTAGTTTTTCAGGAACTGTTCCTGTAACATTTGAAGATATGGTTTGTTTTGAAATTTTGCTCGAGATGAAATGGTTTACAGGATAATAGCTGGGAACAAGTGATAAATGTCTCAACTGATAATAATATACGTGTGTTTATTGCACACCTTAATAGGAATCTTTGAACTTAGCTGCAGCCGGAGAGGCTAAGTAATGAGGAGTTTCCATCAAATACCTGTTTACAGACACATCTTTTGAACAGGCATCCTCTAAAACATATTAAAAAAAAAAAAAAAAAAAGTTTTCCCAGTACCTGTACTTCTTACCACTTTTTTAGGTAGCAGCAAATGACTGTGACTGCTTCAGCCGCTTTTGCTGTTTCAGAATCTAGTTTCACTAGCTGTCAGTTAGTGCAAACACAGGAGATTCTTGGAAAGGGAAAAGTAATTTGAGTTTTCAGAAGGCTAGACCTAGTATTATGGAGTTAAACCAGCTTCAGCAGAGATAAAAGCATATTCTGCCTGTTCAGTGACAAAAACCAAAGGTTCACTTTCTCGCCTAACACATCTTTCTAGAATTCCCGGAGTAGCTGGGATCCAATAAAATAAAAGCTGCTTCAGCTGTGATAAGAAATGTCAGTCAGAATCTTGAGAAAATAAAGGAAAAAATTCCCATCCGTAGAGGGAGAGTACATTTACCTGCCAAATTTTGAAATTCCCTTACACAGTATTGTTTTTTGTCATGCAATTAAAGGAATGGGCTTATTTTTGTGAGTTGAGAGTGTGAGATCAGTGAGAGGAAGGAAGAGAAGCAGATTCAGAAATTGCACCTAGTTCTGAACTCCTTATATTATTTCTGAGCCTTACAGCACAGAGAATGTAATAGTCACAATTTTATCCTTAGCATTAAGGAATATATCAACTGCGAAGTGCTAAGTTGCATGTGCCTCAAAGAGGACAATGACTCTGGAGTTAGATTGATTATCAGGTACATACAGTCATGTTACAATGAAAAGATTTCACAGGCAAAACCAGAGTCAAGAGTCCCAGTTGAACATGCCAATCCAACAGAGGCCCAGTTACTTTAAAGTTTTTGTTTATCTGTGTCATGGATGCTTTTTCATTCACCACAGGTAAGTAGTCATTGTTAGACAAGCTATAAACCTACTTACGTAGACTAAGAGAATAACTGCTTTTTTATTTCTTCGCTCCATGTTTTGCCTCTGACATACTGTATGCTGTGTGCTGTTTCCTGTATTAAATCTGCACATACCTACATCTGCGTAGAAACCTATGGTAAGATTCATTGCTTGTTACATATAGTAACTTCTGCGCATTCCCAGGCTTCAAAGTTTTTGGCTCTGTGACCTCATTAATGGCTATGAAGAAGCAGAAATTCTAACGCTGAAGCAGCTAAGAAGGTAAAAGTAGGTGCAGCGCTGTAGTGGGAAGGAGATTAATACTTAAAATTAATTTAATGGTGTGATAATAGAAAGTGAGTTTGGACTTGCTATCTGAGGGAAAAGAGGGAGGCTAGGTAATCTAGAATGAAAAATTCCTTATGTGCTTGACCCCCTAGAAGGACAGTTGGCTATATTTAAGCTTTTTCCATTGCCCATTGTTCAGGGAGTGTTAAGAAGTGTGTGGGGGAGGAATTGGGTAGAAACCCTTAAATGACCGAATACCAGATATTGTCACTTCTGAGAATTGCATAGCAAAGGATCAGAAAGTGCCAATATGCTACACAGATGCTGTGGAAGAAACTAGAAGAATTGTCAGAAGATATGACAAGGAGATTGTCTGTGGAGAAAGATAAATTACTAAAACAAGGAGATGCTTATTCCTCTGCAGGGAAACATTCTTCAGTGAACTTGTATTTGAACAATGATCAAATGTTCTTTTTTATGAAAGCAAAGCTCCTTCCCATGCTGGAAATAGGTAGTAATTAAAATAATACTAATAATTTGGAAGAGACCTGCTTACTAAAAATGTGTTTGCTTTTCTGTAGGAGAAACTTGGGGGAGGAGGGTGAACGAGAGGGAGAAGTAAACTAGTAGGTGGTTTCTTGGAAAAGCAAATAAATTGAACAAAATAATGAGACTCTGGGAAACATGAATTTCTTTACACAAAAAAAAAAAAACAAACAACCCCCCCAAAGAAACCCCAAAAACCCCATCCAAACCAAAAACTAGGGAAAATAAACAGTTTATAGAAGCAGATGCTTACCAATAGATGGTTAGACTTAGCTACAAATAGCCAGAATTGAATTAAATATGAGCTGAAAGAGTTGAAAAAGTGGGGAAAGCTTCACTGACATTTGATTAACTGTTTTGCAGGTAGAGAAAATGCAGCCTCATAGATGAAAATAAAAATAGCGACAGTAATAATAGTTAAGAGTAGAGTAATATCATATAGCATGATTCAAACTGAGAGGTGTGATAGAGATTGTGTTTTCAGAGGAAGGGGCTGTTGCTGGGAAGTATCTGCAGGTGAGAGGTGTTGGCTTGGAAGTGATGATAGGAGGTGAGCATGGGGCTGGGGAAGGAGCAGCTGTGAGATGATGACAGCTGAACAGTTCATAGGGCAGTAGCAGAGGAAGTTGACCAGAGAACTATTGACATAAATACTTGCTTTGAACTGTGAATCGCCTCCTAGTAGAGGAAGAAAAAAGTGAATGATGTGTTAGATTAAAAGGTGAAGCTTTTTCTAACAGCTAAAACCATGTCGAGTAAGCAAAATATCAGTGACCTGTAAATCTCAAAACTGAGTTAAGGTTTCCAAACCTAATATCAACAATCGAAAAAGACCTGAGAGATCTTCTCTTGGCAGCTAACAGCCAGCCTAGTGTCAATTCAAGAGATTACATAATCTGCAGTTGAGAAGTTTCAAATTCTGTTCATCTGGTCATGAAAAAATTTTGGATTCAAGAAATTAAAGAAAACTGTAAAATTCTTGAGTGCTTATAAAGCAAGCTGGTATATTTTTATATACTGCAGATCTGCAGTGCTGTAAGCCATACTTCCTGAAAGCACTTTGTACATACACTGATTTGGTGTTAAAGTACAGTGCAGAAATATGTTAAAATAAAAAAAAAAAAAGAAAATCAAAGTTCTGCCTAGTTAACATGTTATTTTGCAGCAGAGTTTGAAGAAGTGAAAGACTGGGATTTTCCTGAGCCTTTGAATGTTTTTTGAGAGATGAACACCAGTGAATATGTTAAGTATCAATAACTTGTACTACCCAAAAAGTCAAATTTTGTGAACTTTTTATGTGCAAAATGAATGGCTAAAGGAGACCAGTGGGAAAGTCCATGATGATGATGAAAGTCTATGAAGTGCATGCACATGTGCGTCAAAGAACAATATGGAAGAAAATACATAAAGCTTCAGCAAGAGCAAAGGGTATTTATTGAGCTCTGAATGGGCTGTAAATACTGGCAACACGAAGAATTAGGTCAAGCTTTTTTTTTTTTGTTTGTTTTTACAGTGCTGCCACCCCTATATATGCCATTCCTTTAGGGGATGTTTTTTTAGTTTTTTTCTTTGTAGTTATAAATGATAAATTAATTGAACTAAATCTGCTTGGCTTTCTGAATCTTTACATGAGATCGCAAACTGGTAGTAGACTTAAGTTACCCGTAATTTGCTTTGAGATGATCTTGAGATAATCCTTTGCTATGTAATCAACTTTTCTGAATCTGTGAGTTAATGTCCAGCTTTTCTTGTACTAGTACATCTCTGTAAATCTGCTTGTATGCAGGCATGTTAAAAAGCTGACGTGAATCACTTTTGCCCTCTTAATCATCCTCAAAGTAGTTCCAGGGTCATAGACTGTGTGTTGAAGGTATTTATTTGTTAGTGTGTAAGTGAATTAGTGAATTTTGGTGAGTTAGCAAGTGTTGAGAGATTTCTCTAAGATGCGTGCTTAAATTAATTGTCCCATTTTGCAATCTTATCCCAGAAGAACTGATAGTACCTGCATCCTGTATACTTGTCTAAAGTGTATAAATGATGATACTATACATTACGGACTTACATTCTTAAGACTTTTTGAGTTAAACCATTACAAACCCTTTGTATAGATGGTCTTTTTCAGCCTAAGCTAGTCTTTATTAGTTAAGTCAGATTAACTCTTTAGTTGAGTCAATTTCTAAGTTAAACTGGGGTCTGTCCCTGTGTGGACGTCCTACGTACATCTGTGGATAGCTATTCTTGCACTGAAGTTTCAGTTTCCCTTATAAATAAGCAGAGTTTTGTTTTGTTCTCTTGTTCACTTTAAATTGTCAGCTTTGTCTTTGTTCATTGCCTTATTTTTGCAGCCTTTTTGCTTTAACTAGGGTGAATCAGGACTGTAAGTATTTATGCAGAGAAGTGGGGCCAGGAAGCCATTTTGTGTATGAAACAGGGTGGGTGTTTCTTAGATTAAAATTGGTTTAATTTCCTTTAAGAGCAGAGTTGGTCATCCAGGTATGTTGATACTATAATGACCTCTGCATTGCAGCTGTTACGTAGTGACATCTGTGTATGCTGGAGATGAAGGCGAGTAACGCTGGTACAGTATTGCGAAGATAACACAGAAAACCCCCAGTATTTGTGTTCACTATAATAGATTATACAATAATAAAATTAATACATATCTATATAATTACAAATTTGCATCTCATTAGGGGCCAATGGCTGCTCAGCTTTAAACTGTTCTATTCTTGGCATCTATCAAGGTAAAGCTCCCTTAAGTTAATCCTACAAGCAACTAATATACCTGAATCACTGTGTAACTAAAATGGGTAGCAGTGTAACATCCTTAATTCAAAAGCTAGGCTCCATTATGTCCCTCAAGTGTTGCCTACTCTATTTGAAAGGGACCGTTAGATTTTGTTTTTCTTTTTTTTCTTTTTTCCTCCATCATAGCCTCAGGTTGGGATTGTTTGTAATCTTACATGAATTACATAGGAAGATAGGGGTTTGGTCTGGCTGTATTGTAATAATAGCACACCTAGCTGTAGAGCAGGCACACAGAAATACCAGGCAGTGAGTCAGAGTGCTGATAACGAGGCAGAATGTTTTACAGAGGGAAGGTTATGAGATGGTCAGTTTGAGATTCTACAGTACTACCCTTGTGCCTTCTGTAAAGGTAACTGGCAGCTGTGAAGTGGTTTCTCTTGGAGAGGGAAGAGAAGCAGAGGAGGAATGCAAGGACTCTATGAGCAGTTCAAGTTCTGATCTAAGCAGCTTTTACAGAGAACAACCCAAACAGAAGAATGTCTTTAGGCATCTAAAGGAGTTAGTGATGGCTAAAACAATTCCTTGATACTGTTTTTAAGTCACGTGGAGCGTGCTGGTCCATGGGTGCTGTGGATCAGTTTAATAAGGAAGGTAAGCACAGGTGCATGCTTGTTTTGCATAGATGTGCACACTGGTTCTTTTTTTGAGCAGCACCTGTGTCATTGTCCAAAGCTCTTGGGAACTACTGATGAGTAGGTGGGAGCTTGCTTTTGCAGGCGTTTCCTTCACAAATCCAGATATGGTTTGGAATAACTGTTCTGCCTGTCTTCCCCTGTGACATTGCACAAGGATTTTTTTCACTGCTGTTCCTCAGTATGCTTGCAGGAGTCATTGGGGAAGGCATGACATTTTCTATCTCTATGTGGATCCCTTATGTGAGATAGTTTTGGTAATCTGATGAGGATACAGCCTAGATACCCATTAACAGACTGGGTATCACCTAGATATGATGGTGTTAGGTACCTGTGAGGAAAGACCAGGTGGAGTCTTTCTCAGCCATATGTCCCACAGACTGGCTTTGGGTGCAGAAGCCCAGTGTGCTTTCCTGAGAGAGATCTCGCCACATATATGCAAGCCTTGTGTTTCTAGACTGGAGTATTGCAGCGTGCCTGCAGAGGTTTGTGCTTGGAGATTGTTCAGAAGCTGATGCAGAATTAATTTACCTGTTCCATAGCAGAAGTATCCCATTTTCCAAGTTCCTGTTTGTGTTCTTTAAAACATGACAAGGTGCAGGTTTTTCACTTCTTAAGATCACTCCTCTTGAACTGTGTTCTGGGTCATTCAGCTCGGTAAGGACGCGCACTGTGTGCGTGTCACGCACTCTCTGTCACATGTACATGTGACTTCTTATAGCCTGGTTTTCACACTATTTCCTGGTTTGCCAAGGACAGGTATAATTTAGATTTCATCTTACTGTTCTTAGGTGGTTTTTAAACGAGTGTGGCCTGATTTTAATTGCCTACTTCAGATTTCAGATTAAGTAATTTAAGATGGAAACATGGAAACATTGATTTTGGTTCTCTAGTCTTCTATTGCTATTTGTATTTTCACAAAGGATTTTTTTCCTCACTGGTTGGTATAATCCTTCAAAGTTAATTTGCAGCTAAATCTACACTCTTTCTGTGTAATTTGGCACTTACTCTTGTCAGCCAGAAGAAATCTTTAGCTTTATACAGCTATATTTCATTTCATCCTATATTTAAAGGATGGTATCGCTCTATATGTCTTGCCTTAAGCTTGAATGAAGATGTTGATAAAATAGTATTTCAATTTTCCATAAATACATTAAATATGAAATTCAGTAGTTTTGACATTTTCTTTTAAGTAATTGTGGGCTAGATATTAGGAAAAAAATGCTTTCAGAAATTCCACAGGTGTGGAAACTAAGAGGGCACCTAACTTATTTCAGAATCCTTTAGGTTTCAACTATGTGGACTCTAAATGACTCCCGCAATACACTTTCTACCTAATGTCTATAGTTGTGTGTCTGTCTCCAGACACTGAAAAACTTGGCTTTCCCAGCTTTTTAAATAAATTGATCTTCTCTCCAGCTTCAGAGTTATTTAAAGACTGAAAAAGGAAAATAAACTCTCCTGCCTTTTTAGTTTTTAATCTGTTTTTCATTTCTGAATAGAGTAAGAAAGTTTAGACATTGGTCTCTCTGCAGATACTGCATAGAACAAAAGTAAAAGTTATAAAGCCAAAGTTTTTATACTCCATTCGATATATTTTATGGAAAATTATGCTCAACATGGCACTGCAGTTTAAAACTGTGAACTGCAAGGAAGATATTTCCTCTCCCAGTGTGTATACAATTCAAAAAGCAATGTACGTGTATTTGAGGGCTCATTGACTCAAAGTAAAGTTTGTAATTGTCTAAACTAAGCATAGACTTTAATATGGCTATTTTAATTTTATACTTAATATAAGCTCTTTCAGAAAGAAAACTGTATGTACCAAACCAATGTTTTTATACTGTAATGTCCATTTAAATAACACAGCACTTCTAGTCAGTAGAGGAGACTTGGCTGCCTTTTGCAAGTGAAGAAACAATAAAATTTGCCCAGGCTTTTTGGCATTCCTTGTTTCTTTGCCTATGACAGATGTTGGATTTGTGTGGGTGTGGTGGATTTTTTTTACAGCACTGACTGAAGAAAAAGTAAGTTGGGGAGATGACAGTAAGGTCTTTTTCCTCCGTCCTTTTAGATCTGAAAATACAGCAGTCTAAACAGTACAGTGTGAGCGTGGTGAGCTTGAGGACCACACTAACCCTTGAAGTGGGTTGTTAAATATCTATCTTAACCACTTCATAATTCTGCAAAATGTGTTCCCTCCCAAAACAAAGGGGCAATTAAGACTGAATGACTTGAGAGCATTCTGTTAGAGAAAAAGGGTGTGACTCTGAGGAGATATGCAGGTATATTGAACCCTTACTTTGAGTCTTGGAGTCTTCCTGGAGCTTGCCTTGTCATGGCACTTTTTGGCCTCTCGTTTGTCTGGAAGAATGCTAGGACTGTAACAGCTACTTTCCACTTAGTTTTATCTGCTAGACATGGATTTCTGGATTTGATTTGTACAATGAGAAATTCAGTTGCTTTATTGAATGCAAATTCTTATGGTTTGATAGAGAAGGATTTTGATCCACAGGTAACTACCAAAGGTGAGACTTCTGAGTTGCTTTAAACAGTTCTGTTCTCTGAAGCTGACTGATTCAGGTCTAGGTTAATAGTATCTTTCCCTACATTTTACATCTCATCTGAGTCGGGAATGACTAAGAGACTGAACATCCATGCTGCATGCTGTTTGATGCACAGTAGAGGTTTTGGTCCACTTGAAACTAAAGCGGTTTGTACAAGACTAGCAACAAAGCCATGGATTAACGGGTCTTATGCATGTCCTTCTCAAGAGTGCATTGTGGTGACGTGTTGATGGCCAAGATTGGAGAGGAGCTTGAGCCAATGGTACCTGTGGTGCATTTTGCAGATAAGACTTTGCAGGCCTGCAAACAATCTAGCATGCATCATGTTCTGTAGTTGTGGAGAGAAAGCATTTACATGGGTGACAGGAAACTGTTAATAATGTGTGATGTCTGGATATGGGGAGAAGTGAAAACTATAGGTATGTTTTCTTTAATTATTCCATTTTACATTTGCTTAATGTCTGCAATGGCCTATTTTTGCTGTCTTTATAGGAGGAAGAAGAGCAAGAGGAAGAAGATGATGATGAAGATGATGATGATACAGATGACCTTGATGAACTAGATACGGACCAGCTGCTGGAGGCTGAGCTGGAGGAGGATGAGAACAATGAGAATGCTGGTGAGGATGGAGAAAATGACTTTTCTCCCTCTGATGACGAGGAGCTTGCCAACCTCCTGGAAGAGGGAGATGAGGGTGAAGATGAAGATTCTGATGCTGATGAGGAAGTCGAGCTGATTCTTGGAGACAGTAAGTGTGTGCCCAGCTTGGTGACCACAGGTGACCTTGTCCTCTCTTTAATGGCCCAACAAATATGCAACATCTAAGTCTTCCCTGAAATAACTTAGCTGACTTTCCCCCTTGCTGTTACGAAAGGCACAAATCATCATGCTTGTTTACCTGTGGCCCCTCAAAGTAATCTGTTGAGAAAAACAGCTCTTATCTGGAAGAACAACTGTGAGTTCTGGAAAGGAAGGTATCTCCTTTCTTCAAGTGCTCCCAGGTGCGTGTGTGAGAACTTAAAGGCAGGCCAAGAAACTCTGTGTAAAGAAGCCTTGTCTGATTGCTTGCCTGTCCTGCCCTTCAAGGGGACACTGGTTGAACTGTTACCTGAGCTGTCTTCTCTGCCTTATTTGTACCTGTAAGGACAGAGAAACATTTTTGGTCCTTGATGCTACTCTTTCCCTTTTATAATTGCTTAAAGTGCAAAACCAACATGGCATTTCTGACTTCACTTCCTTTTTTAGACTGTTCTGAAGCTAACGTAACTTTTGGGATAAAATTTAACTTGTTCTCTTTCTCTGGCATTCCACAAATACAGAGGTTTGAAAAGTTAACAAAGTGTTTGTGTATAAGAGTTCTGAAACTTTTTATGTTGCAATTCAGTTTGGAAAAAGGCTTCACAAGAAAGAGAAGGTGAGTAGGATAGCATTGGGCTTGGGATTTATGACACCAGATTCTCTTCCCTTTTTTGCAGCACAATTTTTGAGTATGTGTGGCCAAGCCACTTAGTTCTTTTTAATTTCCAAGCTGTAAAATGGGGATATTGTAGTTACTATCAGTTAAAAGGTTGGTAAGGATCAGTAATTACAGTGTGCAAGGTGTTTGAAGTCCTGCAAGTGATAGGAGATTAATGTGAGAGCTGAGGTGGGAATCAATCTTCTCTGCCAATGTGCTGGAGGATTAAGCCTACCAGGCCTCTGTTTTGGCACTAATGGGGCTGGCAGACTCATTCATGTCCCTCTTTTGTGTTAGAATGTAGCTCAGTTGTTTATAAAGATGTGGCCACATCAGGTTGCCAGAGTTCTCCTCTGGGGTCAGTCTGCTGTTGTCTTGAAGGTAGCAGGTATGGAATGCAGGGCCATATAGAACATTTACATAGCTCAAATTCATTAATAGCATATTGGAGTTCAGTATTTGGGATTGCAGATAACTTCTGCCTGTCCCAGTAGCTGGCAGGACCTTCTTGACACGACTCCACTTCTGTTTCCTCAGGGTGTGCAGGGCCAGAAGCTATCAAGAGAGCACCCAGAGTGCTGTAACTTGAATTGTCCAAGGGGCAGAACGGCAGGGAAGTTCAGGCCATTTCAAAAACTTCCTGTAACAAAACTAGGTGCTGCTTGACACTTAGTTCTTTCAAGTGTGCTCTGCAGCGCATTACCTATTATGAAATGGCAACATCCGTACACTGTTGATGGATAGAACCACTTGATTAGGACTTTGATCTGGTGTCGCTGTGGAGCTGCAGCCAGTCCATCCTGTGGCTGTTGGGTTGCTTAGCAGCATCTTTGGGAACTTAAAGCAGGGAGTGCAGCTCTGCGAGGCTGATGGTCCTTACACAGGGTTTGATGAGTGAGGTTCTGTGGCTTCTTCTTTGTGACTTCAGCTTCATCTGGCCTGCTTTTGTTTCTCACCCAGCAAGAGCAATTAAAATTTCCCCCTCTCCTTTGCTTATGCTGTGTTCCAGAATTAAAAGTTGTAAGGGCACTGACACTGTTGCAGTACAGATTTGAAGCATGGTGATTTATTTGGAGTGTTTCCTACTGCAGACCCTTGCTGTTCTTTGGAAGAATCTCCATAACGTACAGGGGTGTGCTTCAAAACAAAATAATTCAAAGAACAGTTGAAACAGGGGAGTGAGTAGCTTTGGTTCATTGTGCTTTAGCAGAGGTTTTATTTCCTTTTCAGGAATAATCCATGGAGAACCTTTTAAGTATAAATTTGTCTTCCTCGTCCTTTGTCACCACCTTGGGGAGGGTAGATCTGTTTGTCTTGTCCAAAGCAGTTTATGCATTGTGCAGATCTTTCAAGAGCTTGTTCCTGGGCCGGTGGAGTGTCCTTTTTGAAATGCATTTGTAACATACAGTGGAAGAAATATATGGAATTCTCACCAGCGGTGTGGCTGACTCTTGTTTCCTCTTTTCTTCTATGATGGAAAGTGGCAGCTTCCAGGCAGGTCTATAAGCTTCTGCTGAGCAGTTAACTGCAATCAGGTTTACTTACAGATTTATATAGAGCTCAAAATTGGAAGGTCGTGTGGTGGACTGGAGAATAAAGAGTTAGGAGATCGCTTTTCAAAGCTTTCTTCTGTTTTTTAAAAAAAAACCAAACAACTTTTTCAGCTTCTCTTCTTCTCCAGAGTTACTGGAGTGTTATCTCGCTTGTGCTTCTTTCCCTTTTACTGCATAAGTGTAGCTGCTGCAGCACTGGCTGGTGTTTTGCAAGTCCCCTTACACGGCTGTAGCTGTTTTGGGAGCACTGGTGACCCCTTAGATCACAGTGGAAGGGCAGCTGGCTGATCTTCAGGGAGGAGGGTTGGGGGAAAGGGTTTGTGCCCTCTGCTGCTTGCCTGTGACTTTTTTTTTTCCTAAGGAAAGCATCTGAGAAGGGGTGAACCTTCCAGAAGGCGTTGCTTACCTTGACAGGCATTTTAGAGATCCAGTATAACTGAGGTGGCTAAGAGGAAGTCTTGGTGTCTTTTTTTTTTTTTTTTTTAACTATTTTTAACACCTAGTTAACTGCAGCATCCAATGAATTCACATAAGAAAAAGAACCAACGTCACTTCTAAGGTAAGGCAGGAGACCTCTTGCTGCCAGAGCTGCTACCGCTTCCCTCTTGCACAACTGAGGGAGATCTTATGTTTTAAGATAAAAAGCAAGTGTGTGTGTGTGACTGCTTCTGGCAAATCCTTTCATGTCGTCATTCTGTACTACAACAAAGAAAACAGGAAAAGCACAATTTTCAGGTCATCTTTAATGAGTGCCATGTAGTTAAATTCATTACAAAAACCTTTGGGTTGCTAGAGGTAGGTTCTAGTTGTGAGTGTACATATTGCTTCCCCCTCTGTCAGGAGGTCTCCTTTTGTGCTATGCAGAAGGGAGTGACAGGCCAATAAGAACCTAATACTGAGAAAATCTGTGTCTAACTTACTGTATAATGAATGAGCCCCACGCACATTATACAGAGGCTGTATTTCACCATATCAGGCTGGTGGAACTGTCAAGCTTGCTTTCAGATAATAGCTGTGAGGAATGACTGCCAGATCTGTCCAGCCCCCAGCATGAAGAGGTATTGCACTTAGATGTGCACAGTAAGCTGTGCAGGCAGCTCACGTGCCCGTAACTTACTGCTGGTGTCCTCCCCATCTTCTCATGGGGGAAAAAAATGCCAGCTAATGGAAACTGCACTTGCCAAAGCTGCCCTCCTCTTGACCCTCTGTTTTAACCAGGGAAAGAAAGCTCTGGTGCAGATTTGCTAACTGCTTTTTATTGATTTGAAATGCACCAATGGTGCAAGCTGCCTCTGTCACTGCTGGGTAGTTGCTGGTCTCAAGCAGGTCGTGGCCATCTCTGGTAACTATGAATGTGTTGCTTTGCTTAGCAGCCCTGACAGCTGTGCTCTCCTACAAACCAAACATAACCTACATGTCTCCTTTTCAGCTGACAGCTCAGATAACTCTGACTTGGAGGACGACATAATCCTGTCTCTGAATGAGTGAGGAGTGACTGCCAGGCGGGGTGTTGACAGGAGGAGACGCTCCCTTCCCAGCAGAAGACCGGAGACCAAATTGGAAACTGATTCTCAGCACCCCAACCTTTTTTCTCCTGGGAAAACCTGAGGAACTCCAGCCCATCCGCTGTCTTGGTTTGAGTCCATTTGAGGCTCGTGACTAAGTCTGAGGCTGTACAATGAAGAGACCTGGGGTTAGGCCTCTTTTTCTCTCTGCCTTTTTTTTTATTTTTTATTTTAGGCTGAGATGACTCTCCTCTTCAAGGAAACTTCTGAAGATATTTCACAATATATTTTCTTTGTATAAAGTTCTTTCCTAAAGAACAGAAATAGTTTTATATAAAAAAAAAACAAAAAAAAAAAAAAGCAGGTGTTCTAGTAAAGAGGGGATGAACTTTATATTCCTGTAGTACCTTGTTACCATGGGGTAGGTTCAGGGGAGAAAAAATGTTTAAAATTAAAAGAGGCATTTTTATGCAACTAATAAGTGAAATAAGAGGGTCATGGTTTCTAATATTGTTGAGGAGTGAGAATATTTTTATTTTAAATATGATTTTATTTTTCAAAAAAAAAAAAGCAACAGGTGTTAACACCTGCTAGTGCACCTGTGTGTTTCAGATGCTTTTGTCCTCCAGGGAAGAGCCCCAGGGGGTGTTTGTTAACTGAAAGTACAGGCTGTTTAAAGTGGAGATTCTCGCTGTGATACCAGCTATAATGGGAGACTGAAATCCTGGCTTGGCCTAGTTAGAGCCTGGTATTCCTGAAGATGTGGGGATCTGGGATTGAAGTTTGAACCCTCTTTCTCCCCTCTGCCCTTTGTGGTTCAAGTTTTTTAATCTTTTTTTTTTTTTTCCCCCTCCCTCTTGCCCTCTGTGTGGAAACTGCAAATTGAAGGCCTTTTTCTTTAATGTAAATTGTATTTATTAAAAAATTAAATACAAATCCTGTCTCTGTTTATGGCTGTGAATTGTAGCCATGCATTCCTCTGCCACCCACGCAGAAGCGGTGCCCTGTGCACCTGAGGAGCTCAGCCAGAGAGCAGCTAGGTGTAGGTGGTGGCCCGGCTGCAATAAGGAAGGGCAAAGTAAACAAGGGGTGAGATTTCTGAGAGTGCAGGCTCCACCTGCTGCTCCAGTCCGTGGGGACTACCAGCACTGCATGACACATTTCACAGCGTCAGACATATTTCACAGCGCCTGTGGGTTCAAATCTAACTTGTCGGTTTGCCTGACAGTTTTGAGTTCTCAGTGGGGTTGCGGGCAGCACAGCACTGCATCCTCACTGTGCCGTGTGGGAGCTGGAAGGTGCTGCTAATGCCAGGCTGTGATTTTTGCTTAAACATGCAGCAGAATATCCACTCTGCAGTTCAGCTACAGGAAGTGGGGTGAGCTGTGGAGAACTCTCACCACCTCGCTGGTGTGTGTCAGAAGGCGGGAGCAACACTGGGCCGCCTCATCCATGTGTCGTTTGGCATTAGGGAGGCTGCCTTGTGGTTATACTGGCGGAAAGCAAATGAGGTACTCCTGCGTTTGTACGTGACAGGAGGCTCTGCCCTTAGAAGGGGATAAAAAAATGGTGGTTGAGTGATTTCACAGTACAGCACACAACTGCACAGCTTAGTTCTGTGAGTCAGAACTGGAAGGTAAGTGTAGTCATTGCTTCCTTGCTATTTATTCCCAGATGTTCAGATAACATCCGCTCAACTTTTTACCCTTTCTCTGTTTTGGCCCCTTTCACAATAGGGTTTGAGGCAGAACAGGGAGCTGGAGGCTTCTCACTCCTTGACACTGCGGCAAGTTTTCCACCAAGAACTGTGCTCATTTCAACTAAGGCTCAAGGTTTCATTGCTTGAAAAGGAAGGATTTTCTTTTTAACTAAGAGCAGGGATATCTTTTCTTCCCTGCAGCATCGCATCTACTTAATGCACTTAACCAGGGCTGCTTGTTAATAATTAAAAAGAAAGGTTCTGCTGCAACTTATAATGGATAATTGTACCCTACAGAGTTGATAAAGATGAACGAGTTGCAATTACTACAGCATTTAAGACCAGCAATTGGAGCAGCATTCTGATTAAATGAGGGGATTGAAAATTGAATGTGCCATCCAACAGCTGTGGAAGCCAGCCTCTGCCTTATGAAAAACCATCTTATGCAACTTCACCTTAGAAAATGTGCTGCTCAGGAAGAGGAAAAAAAAATATAAAGCATGTACTCAACTACTAATAACAGAGGGAGATACTGTGCCAGATGTCCATATCTTGTTCTGGCATTATACCACAGCTATAATCAGCTGCATCTGTTGCTGTTTTGGGCCTGGCTGTCTCGGAGAAGTTTACCAGCTAGTTTTGTGAGACAGAACCAAAACATTTCAGATGGAGCTCCTATTTATAAATTTGACTTGAATCTGGGCCACCCCTCCCCTCCCACACCTATCCTAACTTGATTGAATAGAGCCGAAGGGAATGTCCTCAGGCTTTAGCCTGCAGGTTAGGAGGCAGGGCCTAGCAGCCCCTCCATCTGTCCTGGTCACCCACCAAAGCCTGTTAAAGCAGCCCCTCTGCCTGTCCTGGGCAGTGTCTCAGCTGCTCTGCGTATGGCAGAGCTGCCAAAGTTAAATACACAGCTGTGGGGGAGGCTGCCTGCACCCTGTGCTACCTCCTTTGTTCTTGTGGGGGCATCATTTAACAGTGTTGGGGAATGGGGTGACTGTAACAGGCTGGGTGCAAAATGGGCATTCCGCAGGGATTTTGTTGGTTGGTTTGGTTTTGTCAGGCCATAATTCTGCATCTACTTGGGATGGGGGAAATCTCAGTGTCTGGAAAAATCACTTTGTCCCCTGGCATCATGATTTAAAAGCATGGTGTTTGGAAAAAGTCCTATAACCTTCCTGAATACACACTCCATGTTGCGGATGTGATGCCATCCAGTATTTCTTCTCCTGTACAGATGTTACAGACTTTGGCTCAGGGGGTGGGAGAGGCATTTAAATGTCCTGCCAGCTGGCTAAGACATAGCCCTGCCTCTCTCGCTGCAAGGGAGGGGAGCCTTTGCAGGAAGGATACTGCATTTCCTCCAGTCATGCGAGCAGAGATTAGCCCAGCCCGAGCCTGTGCCCTCGCACCGCCATGGTCCTCTTCACTCTCTACCTGGACCACGAGTAACCGCTTATGCCCTTCTTTGCAACACCCTGCCGTAGCGCAGGCTGTGTAGCTGTCCTCCCAGCGCCCTGGGAGGCTGAGTGCATGTCCCTGAAGTGCGGTGAGTCAAAAAAAAAAAAAAAAAATCTCATGTAGGCCAAGGCTTGGAGAGCAGGGTAGAAACCTCCGGGCTGGTCAGTAGTTTAAGCTGTGCGTTAGCTAAGGGGAAAAATCAAGGTATGCGCAGTTCATCAGCACTGGCCATGTGCACATGGTGGGGACTGCCTAGGGCCAGCCCTCTTGTCCGTGTCCCTGTTGTAGTAAGGACAGCCAATGATGATGTTAAAGAGAGGCTTTGTAAGACAGAAGGTTTACTGACTGGGTGTTTTAAAAAAAAAAAAAAAGGCAACTCAGTCTAAACACTAATGCTTTCAGACCACAAATACACCACCCCACACACTGCTCCCACTTCAAGTTTCAAATCACTGTCAAGTGACCATTACGCTGTTGAGATTACCTTACTGATGCTGCTATACTGGGCTGAGACACCCCAGCCAAAGCAACGCCCCAGCACTGTGGTTATACCCACCGTCTTCCAACGTCACTGAGTGTTTCAGCCTGACCAGCTAGGGCTGTGGTGTTCCCACCCCACCATGTATCTTCTCCCCAAAACTGCGTCCCATCCAGATTTAAGGGCTAAGTCTTGCAAGCTGTAAGATACAGGTGTAATGGTATTTTGCTGTCGCGAGCTATCTCCCCTTTTTCAGGCCTGTTTCCCTTGGAACCAGCCAGGATGCACA
Organism: Burhinus oedicnemus; assembly: GCA_008921705.1. Lineage (NCBI taxonomy): Eukaryota > Metazoa > Chordata > Aves > Charadriiformes > Burhinidae > Burhinus > Burhinus oedicnemus. Next base: position 185,707 of record VFFE01007184.1, read on the forward strand.
TGTGAGGGGATGGGATGGTGGACAGGACTACGGGACTGGGGCCTCCAGCCTCAGCACCGTCAGTCTGTTTAAGCGATGGCTGTGCTTCACTTGCATGCTGTGGAGCTGGCAAGGCTCAGGTCATCAGGTTAGAGGGCTGATGCTGCTTCTCTCCTGGGTGTTTTTTCCTTAAACTCTCTGACTTCTCATTTATACCTGTTAATTTGTTTGTAGGAGGGAGAGCTGTTGAGCCTCCATTCATGCACACGTGCTCACAACCATCAGCCGCCTCACTGGGAACAGAAATCCCATCATTAAAAATCTTACCTAACCCAAAGCATGACTATGTTTGTCTTCTAAAAAACCCCGTTTATTATTCACTTGTCTCAAAAGGAAAGTGGGAGATGGGGGATTTCTAGTGGTTCCCTGGCTTTGCCATCAGGCAGTTGCAGCCTTTATCGTGTATTGAGTCTTCTCCTTCTGATTCCTCACATTCGCGCGCCATAATACACATGTGTACACACGCACAGACACACACATACATGCATGAGGCCACTCTGCAGCAGCACGAGCTACAGCTCCCTGCCAGCAAGAAGTCAGCCAGGCATTTGTTACTGCCCCACCACACTGCCTCAGACTGAACGGACACCTCCAACACATAGAATACTCTGACAAAATCTCTAACCACTCTATGACTCTGGCCATAAGGGGTATTTAATAGCACTTGGTTTCAGATAACACTTAACGGTTACAATTGTTGACATTTGGCACTGTCTACATTACAACAGCATCGGGGACTCGGTCACAAGGTTAAAAGTCAGCGTCCCTGTAACCGTGTAAAACCAGGGGCAGTCCAGCTACCCTGCGCCATGCAGCCATGGTGTAGTCAAGGGTACCTCTGTGCTGCCCAGTGCAGAGAGCATGGAGATGTGGCTTGGCTGCTGGGAGCTGCAGAGTTGCTCCTCTGCTCCCCCAACATAAATCGGCTTTCCCGGAGCCCTGCAGCTCCCAGCAGAGGAGCCAGCTCACCTCTCACTGGACCATGCTCACACCTGGACAAAACCCTCCATGGCCTTGTAGCGGTACTCGGGCCCTTACGGACAGAGTTACGTTTTCTGGGGTACAGAAGATGCGTCATCAAGTGAAATACTAACCCCCTCATGATCACACTAACTCATCGAATTTACTTTTAATATAATCACAGTATTAAATGTTAAAAAAAACCAAAACAACAAACCAACCCATACTTGTTGATATCAATACATTATTAAATTAAGCAACCGCTCATACATCATCAGCTGATGATATCCCTACTGTGAAATTGCAGGGTTAAAAAAATAAAAAAGAATAAAATCATCATTAGACTGAGTTATGCTCCCTGCTATACAGGTTTTGATACCAATCATACCTGAGAGCACAGTTTTAAAAGGGCCTTTGGCAGCCGTCAGCAAGTCCACTTGGTCACAGAGACTGGTGCAAGAAAGACTCTGCTTCTACCAGGATTTTGTTCACTTGCTTACCACCAAAACAACAACAAAAAAACCCCAACCTGCAAATTTAAAGAAACTTTAAAATGTAGTGTTTTTTAATCCCACACAATTTTCTGTAAGCCTCCTAAAATCTACAGGCATAATTAAAAAAAAAATAAAAAATATCCCCAAACAGAACTGTGGATTTTAACTCAAATTTGAACTAGATACTGCATCCTTACATTACTGAGCCATAAGAGGTGCAGATGTCCTGGCTTCTCTCCTGAACTGCTGTCTCATACCACAGATGGTAGAAAAGGTGATGGAACCATCCCATCTTAAATTTCAAATTTTGATCTCTAGAGTTTCCTACAGTCACAGACAGGTTACTCGCAGTAACGTAACACATTTCCAGACAGCCAGACATGTTTGTCTTTTTTTTTTTTTTTTGC
>VFFE01007184.1:187626-354565 GCA_008921705.1 Burhinus oedicnemus
GGGGGGGGGGGGGGGGGGGGGAAGCAGAGGGGGGGGAAGAGCAGAGCCGCGCTCAGCAACCCCCCTCCTGCACCCCCCCTCCGACCCGGGGAGGGGGGCGAGGAGAGGAGAGGAGCCCCGCGGTGAGGCGTCCGACGGTGGCTGCCGCTGCGGGGAGCGGCACAGGAGGTGAAGAAGCCAAAATGCAAGAGGGATGAGGGGCGCCGGGCTCCCAGAGGGCGGAAGGAACGTCTAAGTTAGGCTTTTGACAGTACATAAGGTTTTTAAACACTAAAAGTCAGAACACTAGAAGCCAGAAAGTTTGGTTGCAGCTTAGATGTAGGAGTTCCACAACAGCCCTGAAACCTCCTTTATTATATCAGCAGCAATACTTTAATTCTCTCTTCCACTGGATAAATAAAAGGTAGCAGAGTGATTTCAGAGGAAAGATAAGCAAGTGACAACAACAAAAAGCTTTTTAGGAAGCAACAGGACATTAGTACGAGAAATGAGAAGCATAAAGACCCACAATCCAAGGGGTGTCTCCAGGGAATGTCAGGGCAGAGATAGAGGAAAGCAGTCAGAAGGAATTTCCAAGACTGTTCTTCATGTTAGTCTTTTCAAGAAGAGTAAGTCATCTAGGAACGCCAGAGTTCAAGGAAGGTGGTAAGAAACAGAGCACTGAATGCTCTGAGCAGACACCAGAGGAGGTGAGAAGTATTTATCAACCTGCTACTGGCAAATGTAAAAGCAGCTAGGGCTATGGAGCTTAGTTAAGGGCTTGAACCGTGTGTACAAGAGACATCATCCCAGGCCGTAGGACACACCTGGCTGCTCTCCACGACGAGTTTTACTGCCCACTTTCCTAAATATGATATTCCAAATAGTGATTTGGGTGCAGTAGTGCTGATATGCCTGGGAGTTACCTATTTCAAGGCAGATCAGTGGCTCTGCAGAAGCTAAAAAGGGTTAGTAGCCAACAATCATACCCGGGCATCTCCATAAAACTCTCTAGGATGTTCATGGAGAGCAGTCCAGGCTGTGCAGCCTAATTTGGCTAGTGATCTTGGTACAAAACTTAGGACTGAGTAGTTTTAGCATGCTTTTACCCCAAACGATCCATACCCCAGAAAAGCATCAGCATTTCCCCTTATGCTCACAACTCACCGTATTTTAGTTCACAGATCTGACTGTCTTTCTTCTTTAGTTTCTCACAGATCTTTTCCACAGGGATGTGATGACTCATGGGCTTTGATACCTCGTTAATGATTTTGGTGGCTGCATCACTTGTGGCCCCAACATAATAGCACTAGGGGGAAGAAAAGAATGAGGTGGGGATGCATGGAAAAATGCTTCTAAAAGGAGAGTTTTCTATCCGTCTTCTCTCCTTGCTTGATTTTGCAGCTAGATGTTTACTGTTACAGAACCTTTCCAAATAACCGCTACAGACAGGCAAAAACATCTAACTCTGAGCCCAGGGTACTGGGCAGATGTTTCCCATTACACTGCTTTTAAAGCTGTTGTGGCTGGTTGTCTCGTTTCTCAACTTTTAAAAAAATTGGATTGGATTAAGAATAAAGTCTTCATTCAAGGAGAAAGACTTTCTGAGGTATTCCCCCTCTGCATTTCTGATGGTGTCTCTCTGTAGTTCTCTTCTTAGAGGAGAGTTCAGGGCGTTTTCCTTGGGGCTCTTCATTTGCAGATTGCATTCTGTTTTTAGTAAGGGCAATTTAGTTTTCCTTTATTTAGTTTTCATCTAAACAGCTGAAGAACATATATATTTTAACAGCTTATATAGCACCCCAAATACAGTTTAAGGGACAAGGAAGTCCTACAGCAAATAAAAGCTTCGTAATCTGCAGCATGTCAGTAACAGGGAGAAACAAGGTCAGCCAGTAAAATGTGTTGACAGATGTTTTGGGTTTTTTTTCTTTTCTTTTTTTTTTTTTTTGAAGGTGAAGAGGTCAAACTCCAAGTCTTCTCTATAAAAAATACAGGGCCAACTGTAGCCACAGAGCTAGGAAGAGCACCCCTGGGAAGTCATATTATACAAACTCAGAAGCACTAGTTTCCCCTTGTTTGCCAAGTATTCTGCAACTTACTCCCTCAAGAGGCAAGTATCATTGACTACTACTACTACTTACCAGGCGGTTCTCTTTGCCTTTTGCTTCTTTGCAGGATTTCAAGAGCTCCTTTTCAATACTGGCAGGTGTGAACTCAACATCGTTGTCCTTTAGACTCTGGTAGAACCTTCCCAGGAACGTGACACACACTGGAAGGGAAGATGGATGGAGTTACCTGCCACTGCAGTAATCTCGTGGCAGCTCTTAGAGGGCACTTGTAGGGAAACAGAATAAGGGATTTGGAGAACAGAACTTCTAGAAGCTGCATTAGCAGTCAGTGACTTCACACATAGTTCAGTTAAGTCTTTTGGAGCACACATGAATCAACAATATGCCCCGGTATTTTTGGTGGGGTTTTGACAATCTGAGAAAACAGATCCATGGAAGTGTCCAGTGGCTTCTGTACACTGTCCTGAGCGAGCAGCAGGATTCAGCTGAGGGATGCAACACAAAACAGCGCCTCTGTAAAAATGTGAGCTTAGTTTTCTGTCTTATTCTTGCTGCTTTGGGAAGCAATTTGTCAGACCACAGGCTTCAAAACCAGTTCTGATTGAAAACCAACTCTCTCTACATAATCCTGTTACAGACTCCATGTGCGCTCTTTTTAGTAATACTGTATCACTGATTAGCTAGTTGGTTCAGTTCATAGGTAAGTTATTTCCAAGAAAAAAAGAAATTATGTGATCCCACGCTATCTCCACTTGGCATATTTCTCCTCTCTTCATTCCCCCAAGCTTCTGAATCGGCTTCAGATTAAAAGAGGGAAGACTCTTAAAGATAATGAAATTCCCACAAGCGCACCAGCAGTTGAGAGGACAGATCCAAGTTCCTGCCTGTGGGGAGGGCAGGTACGACTGTGTCATTATGCTTTCCCTTTGGCAGCAGTCACTCCGCATATGCTCCAGACTAAGCCTAGCGCACCCGCCATGTCTCGCTGGGGAGGAGGGCAGAAAGCTGTGGTTATCGCAGCACCCAGGCTCTGTGCAACAGGGCAACTGAGAGAGACACTGCCAGTGTCTGATTTCACTCGTTCTGCTGCTCGCACAACTCACCTGTGAACATCGGCTTTGCCTGGACCAAGAGCACTGCAGCCCCACCAGGACCTGTGGATTCTTATGACTTCCCAGGTGTGAGACAAGTGCCAGGCACTGGCCTGCCTCTCGAGGAAAGGCACAAGTTATGTCTTTTATGTAATTTGTTTACCTCAACGGGAAGGGATGGGCAAATATTATTGTCATTAGCAACTGGTATTCAACTCTGAACAGGGACCATGGCACAGGAAATGGGCAAATACAGGAGATCGAGTATGACCATCACAAAGCCAAGCAGAAACTTAGTCTCATTATATTAAAACTATAAGTAATTATCAGCTGGGCCATTTAGGAAAACATTTTTTTGTATGCATACAACACCATGATTTACCTCACATCAGTTTGTCCCCAGTCACAGACACACACTGATGTCCACTGTGCGCTGTTTGGAAGTGAAAACCTTTGGAAAGAATAAAGATGCTGCAGGCAGTGGTACCGATGACTACAGTACAGTAGAGACAAGTTTCCAACCTAGTGCTGGGACAGCAACCGAAACTTCTGATTTACTATGTTCCCTCTCCCTCCTTCTGTCTTACTGTTTCTCTCCCTACAAAACGGAGGAAGGGGTGAGCATTAGTACCACAAACTCCGGACCACTTCCTACAGCCCCACCTCAAGTTTTTCTTGCTTCACCTGGGGAAATCTGTTCAAGATCAAGCGCAGTTTAATTTGCTGTGCAGCTCAACAGCTCCCACCCCAGAGGCTTTGGTGTTTAGGCAGTACGTCGAGGCCCCAGTGTGTTTCAGATCAGCTGAACACCGCTTCTGGCTTTAGGCATCACAGGGAAGACACACGACTACAGCACCCCAGGGGGGTCCCGCGGGACGGCCGGGCCCGGCCCTGGAGAGAAGGGAACGGCCGGCAGCCCCGCTCGCGCCTCCCGGGGCCGGCGCTGCTCCCCCGCGGGCCGCCGGTTCCCCGAGCCGCTCAGCTTGCCTACCGCCCTGGTGGGCCGGCGACGGGACCGCGGGCAACGCTGCCGGCCCGGCCCGGCGGCACTTGGGCGGACTTCAGAGACTTTCCCCTGCCCCGGGAGGAACGGCTCCTGCCGGCCCGACCCCAGCCCCAGCGGCGCAGGGCTGTCACCGCCCTCCGTCGGCGGGGCGGGGGGCGACCGGAGCCCAGCCCCGAGGTCCGCCGCGGAGATGCTCCGCGTCCCGGCCCCTCACACCAGCGGGCGGGCCGGGCTGCGGGAGGCGGCAGCAATGAGCGGCCTGGCCTGGCCTCGCCGGGCCCGGGGGCCGCCAGCCGGGCCCGCCCCCCCTCCGGCCCGGCCTCACTCACCCTCGCACTCCCCGTCACGCAGGGCCCGGCTGCCGGCCGGCAGCAGGAGCAGAGCCAGCGCCGCCCAGAGCCCGTGGGCCGCCCGCATCCCGCCTCACTCGGCAGCCCGCGCGCACTGCGCCCGCCGCACCGGCACCGCCACCACCGCCCCCGCTCCGGCCCCGGCTCACCCCCGCCACCGCCGCTGTCGCCCCATTGGCCCGCTCCCCGCCCAGCCTCCACGCTGCCCCCTCCCATTGGCCGTTCTGCGGCCTACACGGGAGAGTTGGCCGCGGATGATTGGGGGAGGCGGCGGAACGCCGGCGCGCGGCGAGTTTCCCCGCCTCCCTTAGCCGCCATTTTTGTTTAGGGAAAAACGTCCTCGTGCGCTGCCTAACGGTTGCCTGCGGGCGCCATCTTCCAAAAGGGCAAATTCTCACACTTGTGGCTGGGCCGCGGCTCTGCCTTTGCTGGTGGTCGGTACCTGCCTTGAGGCCGGGCTGAGCAGCACCCAAACGCTACGGCTGCCTAGGGTGGAGGCCGGGAGCAGGCGGGCAGTGCGGGGTGGCCCTTTGGGGTGTGCTGAGGTGAGACTGAGGAGAGTGCCCGAGGCGCTTGGGCAGCGCGGGCTTTGGTGCCGGTGGGAGCTTCAGGCCATTCTGTTTTTCTGGGTTCCCTGTGGGCTGAGGGTGTGTGGCGAAAGGCCGGGGGAGGGAGCTTGCCAGGGCAGAGGAAGAGCCGCCTGGGTGGGCGGCCATGGGGGGGGCCCTGCCGCCTGGGGGGGGGGGCGGGGGCGACAGGGACAGGCTTCTCCTCAGCCTTAGTGTCAACACTGGTGGAGCCTTTCACGGGTGGCTTTTGGTGATGCCTGTGCCCCCTGTGAGTTATACGGCCTGAATTCTTTGAGGTGGGACGGCTGAAAGCTGAGTGATTAAATTAACAACTTGTGAATGGCTTGTTTCTGGCTTTTTTTGGTGGTTGTTTCTGTAGAGCCAAGGAAACAAATTAAGATTTATATATTTTTTTAATTCCTATCCCAGTCAGCGTTCCCAAAGCCCTCACAGGATGTGCTGCGGACTGCCTCGAACAATCCCCGACCCCACGACTTTATCACTTCAGTCCTTCTGAAGCTGTAGGCTAGTTGGGGTAGGAGCGCACCCTGTTGATTGTTTCTTGCCTTGTGGGGCTACATGTTTAACTGTACGTGTCCTAGTTTATTATTCTAGTAAAAGAAGGTAGAAGCAAAGTCATGTAGCCCTGTGCTACAGTGAGGGAGCACTCATCTTAGTTTGGTGGGTTCTCTTAGTACAGGAAGACTTAATGAGGCAGCCTCGTTGTTCCTGCCCCAAGCAAAGCCATGGCAGGAGCTCTGGGGAATTTTTCACTGTCTGAATTTTTCTTGCATCAGCTGCAAATTATAAGCCTGACGAGGTGCAACAGGCAACCTAGTTCAGCAAAGGTCACATAGCAGGTCAGTAGTAATTAGGACACCGTATCTTGCCAGTATGAATACATTACATGTGTTTATCAGATAGAAGAGGTGGCTTTTCACCTTTCTAGATCTTGTTATCTCTCAAAATGTGGTTATTAAGACTGGTAATGATATTATTGTCTTTTCTTTTTTTTTTAAATCAGTCCATAATGATTCCTAGCATTTCTCAATATCAGTGCACTTTAGGAAGATTATTGGCTTTTCTGAATTTATGCTGATTGCCCACTAAAGTCACTTAGCTGTGCAGAGAAGTGGTTACTTAAATTGCCCTTGTTTCTTAGCAGGATAGTGGGCAAAAAAGCTGCAAAATGAGGTGGCTTGTTAATTAGTTGGAAGTAGGGCTTAAATTCAGAATTATGAGCATTCAGGAGCTTCACAGTAAGGAGGAAGTTTAACTGTCAAAGGAGTGCAGTTATGAAACAGATCGTCAAACAAAGTAGGAATTTTATGCATTTTTATAGAACAGACAGTGACAGGATAGGAGTGATTTTATTTGGTTTTGGATTGAGAAATGAGTGTCTCCACGTGTTTCAATATGGGATCCTCAAATGGTTTTGAGGAGGAGCGAAGATTGATTTTTTCCCCCCTTCCCCTTTTTATTTTTAGTTTATTTTTCAATGTTCCAGCAGCTGGGAAGGATTGGCTTCTTTTTACCTTCTGCTTCTTTTTTGAGCCATGGCTAGTTTTCTAGGGTTATGTTCATTCCACCACCCTCCAGCCGCTGTCTTTCTCTGCAGCATTAGGGATTGTCATGGCTGAAACCTGGGTGCTGGACAGTGGTGTTGGGACATTCTGACTGTTACCAGTCTAAGTTGGCTGGGTGTTGAAAAGGCAAAGACAAGACTTGCTTCTCCTCACCCTCTTCTCTTCTTGTTTTTATTGTTTAAAAGCCCCTCAGTTGTTAGGGAGGCTTTAGCTCCTGTTTTACTGTCACAGTTTAATGTTTGAGTTAAAACTATAGCTATGGGAGAATATTCATCAACTAATTCCTTCTTTAGAATAAAGAGGAATCTGACAAGAACAAGGAGGGAGATGAGATCTCGTATGTGAGAATTTGAGATAGACAAAATGTGGGTGGAGTTTCACATTGTTACTAGGACGATGCAAAGGGTGTAGGAGCCAGTGATGAGGGTTTCTAGTCCTGTTCTAAATTGTGCAGTTAGACTGATAAAGTATTGGCTTGTCTTCTGGTGAGGTTGCTAGTGCTATGTCCATTATGGTTGCTACACCCTACTGTCCGCGAGGGATAGGGGTGGTTGTGTTTGTTCCCCATGCTCGTGGAAGTGATTGGCTGTGGGTTTGGTTGTAGTATTAGCTAAGCCAAATAGAACTGAAGTGAGGTGCTAGGAGAGTTACTGTGCCAGTGAATGATCACGGATTTAGAGCTGGAGCATGCGGCTGAGTGAGGAGTAGACCTCCGGTGACTTCTGGTCAGTTTTTTCCCAGCTTTCAGTGCTAGTTACAATGATAGTGCAGAGTGCCATGCTTATGGATGGGTAGTGTGCTAGGAATTTAGTGTTGCATGTGACTATTCTCCAGACCATGGGTGGTTTCACAGTAAAGGCTAGGCATTATTCCATTGTATCTGGGCATGTATGAGTGAGAGAAAGGTGAGTAATTTAAAGGCTACCTAAATAGAACGTCCCTTTTCAATTTCACATTTGGAAAAGGGTGATGGTTAGAGAGAGGGAGCTGTTAGAAGCAGAAATTTATTCCAGCATTTAAATTTAAATTGTTTGTTTGTTTTCCCCATTGATAGCCACCAGAGTTGGGATTTCTATAGCTGAAAATGCTCTACATGGAGAAGGAAAAAAAAAAGAAAAAAGAAGAGGAACCACGTAGCTATAAATGTTTGGTTTTGTGTTGGGGGCTCCTGCAGTGTATGGTTTTGGTGGGCTAATAGTACAAAGGGAAGATGTGAGCAGGGTAGGGCTAATCGGGGAGTTGGAATATGATAGCTTTTAAACAGTGGTCTGATAAAAAGAGGTCATAGACTCATAGAATGGTTTAGGTTGGAAGGGAGCTTAAAGATCATCTAGTTCCAACCCCCCCTGCCATAGGCAGGGACACCTCCCACTAGATCAGGTTGCTCAAAGCTCCATACAACCTGGCCCTTGAACACCTCCAAGGATAGGGCGTCCACAGCTTCTCTGGGCAACCTGGGCCAGTGCCTCACTGCCTTCATAGTGAAGAATTTATTCCTTATATCTAATCTAAATCTACCCTCTTTCAGTTTAAACACACCCACACAGCCACTACTACACTCCCTGATAAAGAGTCCCTCCCCATCTTTCTTGTAGGCCCCCCTTCAAATACTGGAAGGCTGCTATAAGGTCTCTCCAGAGTTGCCTTTTCTCTGGGCTAATCACCCAGTCACTAGAGGCTACTGGGGCAAGGGCAGCATGTTAAGAGTGAGCAGGAGAGTTAATTGGGCTTGGTAGATCTGTGGGGATTAGAGTAGGTGGTGCTGTTGGGAAGTTTAACTTATATAAATGGCAGAAGCTGTGTATTCATGGTGGGGCTGCACCTTTGCTGGCTCTGCAGTCTCACAATGCACGTCTGTGTACAGCTGTTACTATGGGTGAAAGGAGTTCAGCTCCAGGTGTCAGTCTGAGAGGACAATGAACTGTGTTCTGTCAGGGTAGAGGTGAAACCAGGTTAGTTTGGTGGAAAAATGTAATGCAGTGAATGAATGCTGAATATAAGCTGAAGTGTAGTAGAACTACTGTTCCAAATTTGGTTTTAATTTATGTGGGATTGATAGTAAAGCCTGTGAAAAGGGAGACACAGTACGTGAATTGTCTTATAATAGTAAAGAGAAGACGTGTAGCTAGGATCTCTTGGCAGGGGGCTATAACGTACTGTGTGCGTAAATAGCCGCCTGAGCACTGTCTGCGTCCATGGTTTGCTAAGAGCCTATACATGGGAGCGTATTTATGCAGAGATGTAGAGGGCTGACTATCAGCTAGGTTACAGTCCTTTCTAGAGGTTTAGTTTCTCCTCTTATCAGCTTTATAATGAAATTCATACTGAGTCACATAAATTGTATATTGAAACTGTGCTGAAGCTTTCTTATTTAGATAAGGAGAGGTATTTGAATGGAGTATTTAGATTTCAATCTGACTAGTGTCCCCTTAGCTTAAATAAAGTATTTGACTTGCACTGAAAATAGTGTTCTGTTGGTTTTAACAGTAACTAGTTTTTTTTTAACTGTTGTTTAAAGCTGAGGGCTTCACATGTTTTGCTGTGTCAAATACACTCAATTTCCTATGCTTGGTTAATAAATGTTTTTTTTAGCTGAATAAAAAAATATTTGATTAACTAAGATTTCCTAGGTTGGGCTAGGAACCGTGTCAAAGGGTCCGACTTATAGTTTTCCAGGTGTCAGGTAAACACTTTAGCTAAGCCACATTTTGGTATTTTAGATGCACTTTGAAGTACCTTGTTACAGTTTATGTCTTCTCAGTATTTGTATGCGGTATGTACTTAATGAAAAGGGTGGCTTGGCAGTTTATGTACACCCCAGGGCCAGCTTATTATATTTTACTGCTAAATGTCTTTTGGGACAAGCTTCATACATTTTTTTTTTGTTGTTGGTTTGGCAAGACAGGATGGGAGAAATGGGTTACTTTTTCCATCTCCTGTACCTTGACCTGGTTTGTTAGTGGTAATGGAAGAAAATGCACATCTTTGAGATGACTCGTATGTAGAAGTCACTGTAGCTCTTAATTACCAAATCCTGTGTTCCTACATGTCTTAATTACTACTCTTTCACACCTGTTCTTTTAAAATTATTTGTATGTAAATACTTCAAATTGAGAAGTTAAATCACTGCCAAAACGTCTTGCTATTGCCATAAAAAAAAAAAAGTGAAATATGTCATCAGTCATCAAATAGCAATCTATGCAGTGAGGTACGTACTGGAGGAAGTAATCACTGATTCAGCTGGTCTTTGAAAGTATTGGCTCAAAACTGTGTATTAAAGCTTGTCATAGACAAGCAGGTCTCAGACTGCTGTTGCATGTATCATATAAATCTACCTAACTGACTGGACTAGCTGGTCAGTATGACTGATGCTTGCTTTAAGAAGTCGATATTAAATGAAATAGTGTACTGTCAGCTAAAAGAACATAATAGCCATAAGGTCCTTTTGGTTGCCCCCCACTTTCTTCACTCACAAAAAACTGGGAAGTGATGGCTGTTTCCACATACCTTGTGAACATTTGGAGCAGCCCGAGGATAACCCTGTCTGGAGGACAGCAATGAAGATACAGCTGTACTGTTTTAATATCAGGTATTAATCTTTAATTCCACATCACAGCAGTCGAGTGTATGGGTAAGGGAAAGAAACCCAAAACAAACGGCAGATATTTACATCTAAAATTCACACCACTTATTTGTTGGTTCTGGAAACATGCTATCACAATATATACAATGAAGTACCTTTAGGACACTTGTACAAATTACTTTTTTCCTTTTAAATTTGATTTCCGTTATAGATAAGATAGCTGTTTTCATTTTATTTTAAACATGAATACACAAAAGAAGTGGTTAGAGGTTTTTGCCTTTTTTAAATAAGCACAGAATGCCAGAGGTTAAAAACACATTTACAGGGCAGAATACCAGTCAGACATCACAATCTATACATTTTTTGCTCAATTTCCTGTACAAATACACAGCATTCAAATGGGGGTATTTACAAAGAAGCATGATCAGAGGAAATTGTAAATATCACATAATTTGTTTCGCAAAGGCTCTTGCTCTCTCCAGCCTCCCCAGTTTTGGCTGATTCTCCCACAAAAGAGATATGCAATATCCCTTACCTAAAAAAGGGTAAGTAAGTAAGCTAAAAAGCAAACAGAGGAAAAGACAGAAGAGTATCTTAGTCTTGCACACAGCAGTAAAACCATTGAGACCCAGCCACTGAAAAGAAGAAATTTGTAGATTCAGATAAATTGTTTTAACTGCTTTTCTTCTACTACTGTAGTTCCTTCTCAATTTTGTTTCCGATGGGGCCAGCAGGTACACTGACAATGGAGACGTTTATCACAGAATTCCACCAATTTTCTCAGGAATGCACATGCTATTTTTTTACGCAAAGAAAACCCAATGAAGGCAAGTACATACTAAGTTTGAATTAAGAGTTAAGTATAGAATGACAAGGTCCTGTTCAAAACATCCTTTTGCTGTGGTTTATATAAGGAATCTTCAAATCCTGCTGGGCAAGTGCAACAACTGCTGTTGCTTCCGCCTACTCCAGGACTGAGCTTGATGTTGTATGCTCTAAGACACCCCACCCTACAGAGAAGTATTAGTTCCAACATTCAAAAAATCTTGGTCTTAACAATAGTCTTTCTATTGTCTGCCCCCTTTAAGGCAAGCACTGAAAAGAGAGGCAGAATACTTGGTAGATACAAGAACAGTAACAGAAATTTAACTCCAGAGAGGCTTAAATTTGGTAAATTCGGCAATTTATTCCGTCCTTCTCTGTGTGGACCTGCCATAAACTGGGTATTCGTATACATCATCTGATTGATCTTCAAACCCATACAGATACACAGTAATGTCAGACTCCCAAAATGGACTCACTGCTGTTGTACAATGTCTCTAATCAGAGCAGGATGATGTTTTGAGACTGGAGCTCCAGTGGGCAGCTTTTCCAGCTGACTGGGACGTAGTCCCATGTTAGTTGCATTCTTGTTTTTGCAAAGTTTTATTTGCAAGCCCTGCTGGTTTTTGCAATAAGGAAGCTCAGTAAGTCACAACATTTACTACTTCTAATCTTCCTGCCAAAAAAAAGGGGCAGGGGAGATGGAATTGAATACTTAGTTCTCTTAAAAACTTCAATTGAAGAATCTCAGTCTGATTGGAGAATAGCGTATGTGAAAATACTTCACTCATTTTTAAGGAATTACTTTGACTTAGCTTTGCCGAAAACATAATTTTGAGTTTTCATACATGTGTTTTATACCACAGATCCGTCTTGATTCATTAACATTTAGGACTGTCCTAATATTGGAAAACTCCCCTTCCTGCTAGAGATGAAACGTCCATTATAGGCCAGGTTTTATTATCATTGTCTTGATTGTGAAAGATATAATGATTACAAGCAGCCTATGTTAGTAACAAAATAGAGGAAGCAAGAGAGACTTTGTTCCAGCCAAATAGGCCATTTAAGAAACAAATCCATAACTTACTGGTTTTGCATGGGCTAGAGCTTGAGAAAGAAAATAAACAAATCCTCTTAAAATCCCCTTCATACAACTGCTGAGTCCAGACAGACTGTCTTTAGGAGAGTTCAGAAGCAATGTACTCTGCCCAGTTGCTGTATTTAGAGGTAGTGCTAAAGGTGACCTGTAAGAGATCTCCAATATCCTTTTTTGCTTCTTTATGCTGTTTGTAGCATGAGAAACTGAGCGGTTAGGGCAAGAATTGAATAGGAAAGTTAAGTGCTATTCCTGTTTCTGACACTAATTTACATGGTGGAGGTAAGTCTCTTATTTGAATGTGCTTCAGATTTTCCAGTGGGAAGAAAGACGGAGGTCTGTTAACATCCTCTGGAGTGTGCTTTGCAATCTGCAGGTGAAAAGGGTTATAAGGAAGGCTAAAATGTGTGTGGGCATGGTAGAGAGAAGGAATATTGCTTATCTAAAAACATTAAATATTTGATACTCTCTTGATTGAAAGCTTCTTGTAAAATATTGAGAATAGGAATAAAAGATTTCTTACTGTTCTTTTTAAAGAACAGATCTTGGCTGTATTACCCACAGAATTTTCTCCTGGTTTGTGTTGTACTGAACTAAGCAAACACTGATTAAAAGGCTTGTTTTGTGTTCGTAGACTTGTACTGCTTTCACCTCTGCATAGTTCTGTTTCTTGGATTTGGTGTGGTGTGTGTGTTGGGTTTTTTTCTGTTTTGTTTTGTTTTGGTTTTTTTTTAGATGTTCTTCAGCCCTTTCTAGAGCTGGTCAACAAAAAAAAAAAAAGGCGGGGGAGGGCTGTATGCCTGAGGAGAAAAGAAATTAACCTTCCAGAAGAGATAAGAAGCAGCTCTTAAAGCTTCTTTATACATTCTAAAGAAGCAAAAGAGGAAATAAACATTTCTTCTTTACAGGTTGCCTTTAAGATCCCTGACTCTAGGGTGTACACTATATACTGGGCATTTCTTGAATCTTAGTGTTATTCTGTCTATTGTGAGAGATGGAGATTCTTTCTGCACACCAGCTGCAGCGAGTTTCTAGGAGGAACTGAGGACATTATGTTAATGGAAAATGATTCTCAGCTCTTGGGTGATGAAAGTTGGTGAGAATTGTGATGTTTAGACCTGAGGCAACGATTGTTGGACATGATGCATTTAAGCCACCTTTTCTTTACTGGCTGGGTCATCAACCAGCTGTGGCATGAGAAACTCAATTTGGTTGGTTGTGTTGTGTGGTGGTTTTTTTTCTTTTTTTTTTTTTTAACTGGAATAGAAATGCTGGTGTCAACAGCCTGCCCGAAGTTGGGCATGGGAAAGGCCTACAATTAGGTTGCAGCTCCAATGGCTACTAACCTCCTCTCATCCTGTAGCACAGATGAATAGCATATGGTTCCAATGAGAAAGCAGGTTGGTTTAGCCAGTGAAAGCAAAATTTAAGAAATCAAACAGTACATAAAAAACAAAGGAGGCAGAGTTTGTTGGAAATGATATCTTGGAAATCAGTGCATCAGCACTGGTTAGATTGCCTCAGCACCTATGAACCAATGCAGGGAGATCACTGCACAGATATGTACAATCCTGCTCTCAAAAGAGCCAATTTCTTCTTAGAATTGCCATCTTTCCACTGCCTGCAGCTCATGCACCTTCCAGCCTGACAGTTCATAGAATCCCTGATTTCAGCAATGAGCTTTCACTTCTGTACAGCAAAGAAATATGTCCCTAGTGCAACTGCTTCTACTCGTGTGCGTCTCAGAACTGGGAGGAAAACAGTTTCAAAATCAGCTTGCCATATTCCCCCCTTTTCTCCCCCTCCACTTAAAATTGTATTTTTCAGCTTCTGCAAGTCTCTATGGCTTGTGTGCCATATGATGGGGTTAAGAAACTGCAGAAGGAATAAACTGTCCACTGCACAGAAAGTTAAAAAACCTAACGGAAAGGTGTAAAAAGAAATTAAAAAGGAAAGCAGCAACCTCCCATGCTGGCCCAATTGCTTTTGTGGGCTCCAGACATAAACTTGCGGCAGTAGAAAATCGGTTTGCTGTTCTCCGAGTCCTTATCTCTCTCTCCTTTGTAGTCAGACCTGGAATGATGATGCAAGCTGCTTACCAGGAGTTGTCCCTACTGCTCGCTGATGCCATGCTCCCATGCTACCCTGGCCTGCTCTTCTTTTCCACCACTCACTGGTTGGGACACTTTACGATGCAATGGGCGGTGTTTGTCATCATCTTCAATTATCATGCCCTCCTCGTTCTCTATGTTTGGTAGCCGGGAGTGGTAAGGTTTGGGGGGTAGAGCAGGAGGGTCCATGGTGTCCTGAGGAATGACTCCAGATGGAGCAGAGTGGCTTCGGCATGGCTGGGATTTGAGTGACTCTAGGACATCAGGCTCAGAGAGACTGTACCTGACAGGGAGGTAGGGTGTCTCTAGGTCTTCGTCAGTGTTCCAGGCCTGGCTGGGGACAGAATCCATGGTGTCTGTGCGAGGAGGTGGTTCAGAAGAATGTCCAAAATTGCTCTCGCTCAAGGAAGAGACACCACTGCTGGCACTGCCGGATAAAGTGGAGTTACTTCCATCTAGACCAGACTGCGGACTGGTGGGTGATGCAGGGATAGGATGAAGAGGCGACTGTTTGGAGAAGAACAAAACCAGGTTAAAATCGACAAAGGAGGCAACACTGCATCTTGTGTGTTGTTCCACATTTCAGCTTTTGAGAGTGATGTTAACAATGGTGCAGTTCCATTTGTGTTCAAAATGTCAATGATTATTGGTTTATATGTGCACTCCCCTGACTTGTATGGACGTACCTCTTGTGGGCAGACAAGTGCATTTAACAACACCAGAGCTGTTAAAGAAACAGTAGTTGAGGTGATAATCAGGGTGCCTGAAATCACAGCCTATGATGCAAAGAAGGAAAGTGGAAAGGCCTAAAATACCTGTAAGTTATTTCTATAGAATTCAACTCTGGAATAGGTTATGAGCTTTCAGTAGGTTTTCTCACATATAAGTTACTAGCAGGTTAAAAATAGTGTTTCTGTATTCAGAAACTGCTTGGTGGGAGTGGCGGAGGGGGTTCCTTCAGGAGCCTATTATTTTCCTTCTACATCCCTCTCTGCTCTCCTGCCGCTTCCTTTTTACCTTGCGCAACGTTCGTGCAGGCAGTGCTGGAGGAGCATCACTGAGCTGGTGATGGAAGGCATCGAAGTGCAGTGAGTAGTGTCCTGGAATGAGACAAGGATAAGAAACGCAGACTTGTTTTGCCTCACTGCAGCAAAAGAGCTGGGGTTTTACACTCTGTAATGCCAGAAACAGCTCCAAATGCTGGTAACGCCACTCCAACGTAGGGCTTCCTTTCTGATAGATACTGTGGAGTGCATCTGTCACATCACAAAATGCTAAAGAGAAGTTGAGCACAGTGATAGATTTCCACCCACCCCTGTTATCAAGGATCTCATGGCAAGGCAACAGGCTCATAAACGTTTGATGTTTCATTTAATAGCTTTGTAACCCTAAATTACTGCTGAAGATGGTCACTGGCAAGAAGCCAGGCCAAGCTTCAACACTCACACACCTAATTCTAGTCCCAAAATACACAAGTCCATATTATTGTAAGGACTGCAAAAAATTTTAAGATTTTGGAAAAAAAATTTAAAAAAAAAAATTAAAAAATTGAAAACTTTGTCCAGTGCTAACCTAGCAGACCAGGAAAGACTTTGGTTTTATGTTTCTGATTGTTTTTCTAGGGGAAAAAAAGGCTAAGGTCAGCTTTCAGATGTTCTAGATTTATCTGTGCTTGACTGCAGGCATTATGCAGGAGGCCTACTGGGCGTTTCCTTACCATGGGGCAGGCTTCGGGGAGGCACTGGTGGGGCCAAGATGCTCCCAACGTGGGCAGACAGGAATGGCAGGGCCTCTCTGGTTCCGCTGTCTAGGCTCCAGCTACTGGGCGCTGCTGGCACAGCTGAAGGAGTGAAACACATTTAACTTGGGTAACAGAACAGGGCATTTGCGGGGCCAGAAGGACTGGCTTTCCAGTGTGCTCTTTAGTAGTAAAGAGACAGATTCTAGGGACTTAGGATTGAAGGAATGGTAGGATTGAAGGCATACAATGACATTGTCTAGTCTACAGTGTGTTAAGTTTATAGGTTGCTTTGTTAAGGAAGCGAGAGTTAGGTGATCATAGTGTTAGTCTGCCCATCTCCCCTCTCTGACCCCCGTGGCTCATTTCTAGCAAATTTGAAGAGCAGTACAACTCTGCTAGGGTGGGTTTTTTTGCAAACCAGTGAGTAAGTAAAAATGAAATCTCACTGATGGAACGGCAGCTAGATGTCAGTTGTGAGTTGTTCTGCTTGGTGGTCAGTGGTGACAGAGCAGGAGGGAATGTGTGGCAGAACCCTCATGAAACACAGGAAGGCCTGTTGCTGCACTACAGTGGCTAAGTGAAGACTGAATAAAGGATATGAGGGAAATTACACTTCAATCTGTTACAAAAGAAATCATGACTTTAAAGCCCTAATTTACTAAGCTACAGAGCTGATAAAAAGTTTTGATGACAAAATATTTAAGGACAGCAGTTTGGACTCCTCCTAATATAAAGTCACCTGAAGAGATCAAGTCTTTGTTGATCAGGAAGGATAGAGAGAGTATGATCTTCGTGACTTGTTTTTTTTCATAGAAATAAAAGCTGCTTCTTTCTAACAAGAATATTTTTCAAGATCTTGAGAATTCTGTCAACCTTAAACATTATTAAAATGCACCTCCCTTTCTTCCAAACACACTGCAAGACTTGATTCATTCTGAGAAGAGAGACATGCAGTAAGTATGTGTTTATTTAAAAACAAATAAGCAATTTCTTTAGATTAACAAAGAAAAGAAAAAAAGGAAAACAAAGTAATTCAGTGAGCCTACCAAAGAAAACTGAGATAAAAATAGCTTTTTCCATCTTCAGTTTGGAAAATGGAAGTCTGGAGAAATAAACATGGAGTTTGACATCTGAAGAGGATTTCTCCTTAATTAAAATGCCTGCAGCCATTTTTGGTGTGTTTCTTTTCTAAAATGACTTTGAAAGATTTCTCTGGGTTTTTTTTTCTCCTTAGCTCATGAGTTAGCATGAACACAGGCTCCCCAAGACCTCAAATTCCCTAAAGTAAAAAAGATCACAAAGTAACAGCTTCATAAGACAGCAAAACCCATAAAAATAAAAGTGTTGTTTTTAAAGAGGCACCCTCAAACTGAGAAAGGCATGCAAAGATACAAAGAATCTTGACAGAGAACAAGTTCAAACCAAGGGATACATCTCAACACAGGTAATATGGCTTCAGATGAATTTTCTGAGCACCCCTGCTGTACACATACCAGAATGCTGTAATTTGCACTACTGCAGTTGGTGTCAAAAGGCTAAAACAGACAGACAAGATACATAACAATGCCAGCCACCCTAGTCTCTCCTGCAGTACACCAGCATCAAGTGAAAAGGACAGAATAAAACCTGATTTGCTTGGCCTGATTGTTGTGTTGGTTGGATTTTTTTTTTTTTGAACACCAGGATGCAGTAGAAGAATGTGATGAAGATAACATGGTACCCCAGTGCATAATTCATTTATACTTCCTCAGTGTCCCCTCATTCACAGCCTTTTGAGTATTTAGGAGTGCTGGAAACCATCCTGAGGTCAGATGATTTTTGAGAGTGGCTGCTGCCTGTTAAACCCAGTGTTTTATCCAAAACGCTTCGGGGAGGAACCTACCCAGGGAGCTTTTAGTGCTCTGTCCTAGACCATCTCTCTCCAGAACAGTGTTCAGTGGCTCGGTGGCCAAGTTTAATTAGCAGGGAACCTGCATTTGAACCATTCTGCTCTGGGCGACTGATATCAATGATATCAATGAGACTTGACTGCTGTCAATGAGAATTACTGAGCAGAGCTTCTGACATGGCAAGGAAGGGGGTGGGTAAGTTCACGGGGCATGACTGTTAACAGAAAACAAGGCAGATGGCATCCTGACTTATAAAAAAAAGATGAGGGTTCAAGGGCTGCAAAAAATGCCTGTAACTGCATTTATGCTACCAACCTGGCTGAAGAGCTGGGATTTCTGTCACACCATCCCCTAAGAACAATTACTAAACATCATCTGTGTCTTTCATGGCTCCTTTGGGCCTCTGGAGGGGATTCGGTCTTTGATCCCCTTCTCTTTGCGTTGTATACTACAGTCTTGCATAATATCGCCCACAAATACAAATTCAAGTATTTTTCCTAGACAAGTAATAAATATTTATCTACCTTCCTTTCCTAGATCTTCCTCCTGTCCAGTATAAAGATCTCACCACCTCTGTGATATGTTCAGTGTAAACTAACACGGCTAAGATGGAGCTCTTAATCCCTCACCCGTAGTCTTAACTCACTGTTGTCATCATTTGTTATTGTCATCAAGTCATCATTCTGCCACTTATTCAGAACTGTATGTTGGCTTTTGGTTTCAATCTGGACTGCACTGTAAGGCTGTCACGTTGACATACTGTATTCAGATTTTTTAAAAATTCTAAAATAAAATTTGGATTCTTTTTTTTGGAAAAAGATACAATTTAGTACCGATGCAAAAATACTGATACAAGTCTAATGGAATGCATTATGTAGGTCAGACTAGAGAGTTGCGATGGTCTTTCCCGGCCTTAAAAAAAATCTTATAAGGTACTATTTGTCCTAGCCACACACAACTGTTGCTTGCTTAGGCAGCCTCCTTGTCTCAGATTTTGACTCATGAATTTTGCCTGCTCCGCTTTTTCAGAATGCTGCCTTTCAGATTAATTTTTTTGAGCCCATCGCTTTGTCCATGGCACCCCTTTTGCAAGGTCCTCCTATTACCAAACTAACTCCTTCTCTTCTTTCATGTTTTTTTCTGCAGAGGCTCTGCCTATCTTTTTCAAAGCAGTGAGTTAAAAAAAAAGCATACATTACTAATGCTAAAAATAGAGAGGAATTGCAAGAAATGTTAATATTTTGAACAATAAATGCATATTAAAAAAAAAAAGCAGTATATCCCATTATTTAACAATATGGTCCAAATCTTGAACTTCTCATTTGCTGCTTTGGAAGTTTTGCTTGATAAAGGCTGCAGGATTTGTTTCAATAACAAAATGCTAAACTAAGAAGGCTTTCTAAAATAAAGAGGTTTGTGCAACTCCACTCTCCTGTGAATGATCTGAAATGACTATAGGTTGGCAGAAGGCGCAGTTAAGTAAATTGTTAATTAAAAAAATGTGAGCGAATGCACTCTGTCAGGAAATGTAGAAGCCTATTCGTTACTTGCTGTAGCATGACCAGAGTAACAGTATTTTCGAAAGCACGCATGCTAACTAGAAAAGAGAGTACCTTTCTCAGCCACAGACAGGTTGGGATCACTGCAAGGTTTGCATGGTCCAATCATTTGCTGGATCAAGGCGCGCTGGAAATTTGGAGGCTAAGGGAGAAGAAAAGTTAGCACAGGAAAGTAGGAAAAAAGCCCTGAGAGAACAGGTGGTACAGAACCCTGGGGCTTTCTATTTGCCTTTTTTAAGCAAAGTTTTTTAACTAAAAAAATCATGGGAAGCTTAGGCTGTGTCTACATTAGCAAGTACTGCAGTGCAATACTAGTGGATCTCTAGAGTTTAAGAGTGCTGAGGACCCACAATTCATGCTGGTTGTGTTCTCTGGAGGAGTTATTTCAAACTAGCTCTAGCCTGGTCTTGTGCCCATTACCAGCTCGAATGAATCACGTGCCCTTCTGGAGCTTACCTTTTGCTTTGGTTTCATTTGAAACAATTGAGTTTGCATGCTGTGAGACAGTTCTCTGGTGTGAACTGAAGTGCGGTAAGCGGGCATGATCAGGAGACTCCCTTCAAAAGTGCATGCCAGGGCCAGATTTTAATGCTTGCATGTAGGCACACCCTGAATTTTTCAATTTGTCCAGAGAAAGTAGCGCATAGGGGCACAGATTGTTTGGATACCCTGTATCAGTACGTTATTTCAGCCTCTTGTCATTTTTGATACCTCTGGAAATCACCATAAAGCTATTTAGAATCAACTTTGAGACTAGACTGCAGCATGGCCATGGTTCTAGAAAAATGAATAAATAAAATGGCATGACTGCTTGCAGTGGACCAGGGCTCATAGAATAAAGTTGGGAAGTAAGAAGAGTGCCTATCTGCAATTTTAACAGTCATTACAATTTCTATCACTTCACTATCACAGCGAGTGGCTCTAAGGGAGGATTAATATCAAAAGTTCTGTGTTGCCACTGAAAATGATCCTAGGTTGTGCTTTCCAAAAATAAAAAGAGAAGCTTTAAAGTGGTCAAAAATAGTAAAAATAAACTCACAGTTTCAGGTGGTTGAACTGACATAAAATAAATTGCGTCTGCTACCTGTCCATTTTCCATGATAGCTGTGGGATACATGGCACTGCTAGGTCGGTCCCGATGGGTTGGCAGCAACATCATCATCTCCCGAGAGTGGCGGTACTTATCTGGTAGAGAGGGAGAGCCTGTAAACAAGTGAGAATAATCACGTACACGTGACAAACAACAGCCATGTCTCCGCATGCCCAGTGATCTAGTCCTCCTTTGCAATTTGTTCAGACGGATGATCTTACAGGACTCAAGAAAACATGGTGCCGAGCCCACTAAGCAGCTGTTTGTGGGGTGCATAGCACGAGGATGAAATACGAAGTGGCTTGTTATATACAATTAAGGACATACCACACAAGGTGTGTAAGATGTATGTGTCCCTAGTTGTATGTTGCAAGGTGCTTCCTCTTAAACAAAAAAGTGGGCATCTGTGTGAAATCGGCTGCTGTGCTGTACAGTGCCTAATGCTCCCTTGCCCCGTAAAGTATTGTAGAGTTACAGAAATGCCATAAAATTGTGCATTTTAGGACTGAATGTAGAAGAAAGGGATAAAAGCTTGAGATACACCATTCAGTAAAGCAGGAAGCTACAGGAAGCTACTTCATTCCTCAGCGCTGGTAGAGAGAGCCTGAGGTGTTGCCATTTAGTTGGTGATACCTTGGTTAGCTTCCTCTTTGTTAAAGCAAAACAAAGCCCAACAATAAACAGAATTTTCTATAAATGTGGGTGGCACTTTGCTTTTAACGCCACTGGGTAATGTATAATTACTACAGAGCTTGTTGGTATACTGAGCCATTTTATGACAACAGGACGTTTAGCAATGCTTAGAGTTACATAGTAGGCATATGCTTGACTTAACTATTAGCTATCTGTATAGTTGTCATTTAAGATACTGGGGTATTTCATGTAAACAGCTTCCTGTTGTGTGGAATTATTTGGGACTCACGGCCTTCAAGATGAGTGCCACAGAAGAACATGCCTTCTGATATGCAACAGCTGACAACGGATTTGCCAGGAGAATGATTCCCATTAGTGACTTCCTAAAGTCTGATACTACTGATACATGCATCCCTTGGGATGCACAATATTAGGCAGGAATTGATGTTCTGAAGCTGCTGGAGTGAGCTTTAGTTTGCACTGATTATTTCATTGCGTCACAAACACGCGCTTAACAGATGGCAGCACACAGCGCATTACAGAGCCATGCCGGCTTTTGGGGAATACATGCCCCCTTTTGCAAACTTTCCACAACCACACACATTACCTGAACAGCACTCCAACGTATGAGCAAAGGCATTGGTGCTGGTTAATGCAGCTTTTACCCCAGCAAAAGCAAACATGCAGTTTTGGGGACTGATATTCAGCACACAGTGGAAGGAACAATGTGTCCAGCAGAATGCAGGATAAGGTCCTACAATTGCAACAATTCCACCAGGGGTCGCAGATCCCAGATTAATCTACACCCCCACCCCAACATGAACAGCTGCAGAGTATCTGCATTCTAGTTCCGAACTCATTTTCTCCCCAGACATAAAACAGAAACATAATCAGACAACATTATTTGCTCTTATATACAACATCAGCTTGGAAAACACAGTGTTAATGCTTTATGCTGAGTCTCTTTTACTCACACATCACAGATAGTTCTGTTTCTGCATGACAAATGTAAGGATGCTGAACTTTTAGGTGTGCCCAGAACTATATCACAGCACAACCTACACTGAAAAACTTTTCCCTTGTCATCCTTGTTCTTTTGTATCCAAGATGCAAACCACCTCTATGTGCCATCAGTTTATATGGGATTATAGTTTCCACAGACCTTGCATTGCATGACCTGAAAAATCCCACGTGCTAAATATGGTGGCAGAGTCTAGTTTACAGAACAGCTCTGCTGTTTGGTACCTAAATTTATAAATAACTATAGCTATAAAGATTGTAACAGATTATGCCAAGTATCCAGTCTGCAAAAAAAATAAAATTAAGTACTGATATCTCTGAATTGTGGGGCACAAGTGGAGTGGCTAGAACTAGAAGCTTTTATTAATAATCAAGCCTGCTTCTTTGGACAGATAGAGAGCACAATCACCATGGCTCCTTTCAGGGACTGGCAAAAAACTTAAAAAACAGTCAAAAAAAGCTTTTAAAAGCTTCCAGAGCAGCCAGTGGCCATATAAAATGCTGCAGCATGTTATCAGGGCTTATTCCTTTTAGCTTGTAGTGTGGTACACTTGATGTGTGCAGCACTGTACATACTATTAATGAGAAAGGAAAACCTATGCTGAAGCCAGAGGTAGTTTTTATTTTTTTAATTATGAAAATGTTAATCCACTTGTGACAAGTACTAGTTTTAAGGAATTAAACTGAAAATTAATGTAGTTAAATTCCAGACTCAATGAATCTTTTCTCCTGATTCATCATTTTCATTAATGTTATGAAAGTGCACTCCTGCACCAAATTGTAACACTTTTGCTATAAGAAGGAAGTTTTTGATCTAAGTATATGGGTTCTTGGCAAAGTGCTGAATAAGACACCAGGACTCATTTTGTACACCTTCAAAAGGGGGCTGTATTGAGGAAGCAGCAGGGATGCCTTAAGAGGTGAGTCATCAAGTGTTAAGTGGAAGTTGCTTTTAGAGTGCATCAGAGGAGTCCCAAACATATTTTAAATGAAATTACTGGAAAAAACCTAACCCACTTTTTCCAGGCCTTTTGGCATTACAATTTCAACTTAAAGAACACCGGCTTACATAATGTTTAAACTCCAGTAAGGTTAGAGCAATGCTTCATGAGTCACCTCAAATGGAGCCAAAACAAACTCTGAATTTCTTATTGATCCTTCATACAACGATGTTTCTTTCTTGATAAGGAGGAAGCTCCACAAGGGTCTAACCCAGTGAAAACTGAAACGTACATACTTGATAATCTACAAAATAAAGTAACTAGTAATGTCTTTATTGTTAGCAACAGAATTAGAAAATTCTTACTGTAATCTGATTACAATTCTACTGAAGACTTTTGCTCTAACTTGTGTATATTATAACTAGGGTAAGGTTTGCTGCTGTAATCTGCTGTTCAGTGATGTGATCAAATCATTAATTGACTGTCTTGATGACTATCCTTTAAACAAAATGTTGGATTAATGGCTTTATTATTTTCTTTGGATGAGCCAAATAATTTGCTTGTGTTGCTGTTTTAAACATTAATGAAAGGGTCATTTTTTGGAAGTGTAGAATTAGAAATAAGATTTAATTCCTGCTGGATTCTTAATACAAATGGCCATGGCTTCCTTTGGTCACTAATGGAACTGATCTGTATTATAAAGATACCCATCTCCTCAGAACAGTGCTAGTAGCTGCGCTCCCAAAAGGACTCTGCAGTTAAAGAGAGAAGGTGGTGTAAGTATCTGCATAATGGGATAGATAGTGGTTTTTCACCTCTACATTAATGTTTGAATAAATGAGAGAAGGATTTAACCATCTGACCAGAAATCGTAGATAACCATGCTCAGGTTAAAGCCACAGGTGACAAAGATGTTAAGTTGATAAATTTAGGTGGCCTGTCTGAAATTAATTGTTGGCCTTTGTACACTTCCCATGTGGAAAGTTATTAACTGCAGCATCGTGACTATCGTAGCTTTGTTGGCAGTCTCAGCAGAAAGGCCAAGGATTGGATGGGTCATGGTGACTGAACTATCCTCTCACCTCTAGAGGTGGTCCCTCCAGGACAGAGATGAGGCACATTGGTGGGGGCAGCGTGGGGAAGCTTGCACGGCTGCCGCCCATGCTGTATCTGTTCTGTGGATAAATAGAGGGCTTCAGCCTCCAGTGTTGTCAATCCAGCACCTTTCACCAGCACTAAATTAAAAAGAATATAAATAAATACAAAAAAAAGGAAAAAAAAAAAAAAGGATAGAGGTGCATTGGCAGAGCTGCACATGTAATGTTTGTGAAGTACCTTGCTCCAGCCAGTGATACTGGTCTCTCATTTTCACAAGCATCCAATTCACCCAATTAAAAAACAAAACAAAAGGAAAAATCACCAAGGAGGAAAACAAAGCCGTATTAACCACAGTGGAACTTAAATGTAAGGGCTTTTTCTTGTTATGAACAACTCCATTCCAGACAGCGGTGTCATTCTAACCAGAATAGTCACTTGCACACTGTGAGACACAGAGAGCATCTGGGACTTCACTAGAAGTGAAATCCCATAAACACAGCGGGTAATGTCTGAATGCTGTGCTCACCTAACTTAAAAGTGAACAAAACTAGCAGAGAAGAAATGTTGCATCATAGGCTATCAAAACACATTAGTAAGAGTGAAGAAGCATTTTTCAAATATTGAAATATTTCAAATATTGAAATATTTTTCAAAATCATTACTTCTCTTATTGTTTCCTCATTTGCAGTCATTTACATTGTCTAGTTCTCATCTCTGGGAGGTGCTGTTGGCTCATCCGTCAGCACGATACCCTTTGTATCATTCATCACTTTGGTTTCTAAGCAACAGCAAAGAATACAGTAAAGAGGGAAGTTGGTGATGCTGTGAAGTCATCAAGCTCAGAAAGACTGGCACAGCCTGTCACTGTGAGCACTGGATTTTTAAAGTGGAAAACAGCCTGAAACACTATGAGCACCAAAACCCCTCGGATCCCCCAAAAGATTCAGACCTCACGTGCCAGCTGAGCCACATCCATTTGAGGACATCTTCCTGACATGACAAGCCCTGTACTCCGTTCCATCTTGCCTTTCTTGTTATGCCAGTTTTGTCTTGTTACCTCACTATTTGAGTTGTCATTATTTTCCTTCCAGCCCTTGGTAATTAGTAAAGCTATTAGCCGTTATTTGAAGATGTCCACTTCTCACCTTCCTACTCCATCTGATCCTTCAGTTAAAACACTTCGATGCATCCGTGTCATAACAACAGCCAGTCAATTAAGATTTTACTGCAAGATTGAGCAAAAAAAGCCCCAAGCTGGCCCGAGAGAAAGGGCCCTTGTCTGTATTCTCTGTCCATAAGGAGACATACAGTTCCCCTGTATGGGGAAAAAGGGGTAGGATTTAAATATCAGCCTCTATCTCTGACTATATCCTGGGTACCTTCTTCAGATGCCTGTGAAAAGAGGTGTAGAAATTTGTGAACCTGCAACTGAGAATCCAACATGAGAGGGAAAGAAAACTTGAATAGAAGTTACCAAAGTCAGGAGATTGCACGGAGTGGTTTTGCTTCAGCTCTGAGGCTTGGGAATAAAATGATTAGCAATGTCAAGACCAGCTACTGTAACAGCAAAAGCAATATGAGTACCTCTAGAGTCTGTTTGTACATTTCTTCAACAATTTCCCAGTGGGGAACCCCTTCTTTAACTTCAGTACTTAAAATTCCTATCTTTCAACATTCATTGTATACATATGCTTTTGTATACATACATTTCTAAACTGCCTCAAGTTCTTTTCTTTGTGCCATAATTGCATTAAACGTGTAAAATGATTTTTTTCTTGCCTTTGTCTTCACGATCTCTCTCTTTTATGTGCCACTGTACCAAAGACTATTCTTGTTTTCCTGTAGATTGCCTGCCATGATTTTGTGGCAGAACAATGGAAATCATTATGAAATTCAGCTGCCTGAAACCAGCATGTATTAGAGATACATTCCAAATGCTGCTGAAAAAAAATTATTAAATCCATTTCTGGAGAATGAAAAACATTTTTTAAGAAATAATTTTTGAAGAGGCATTTACAGCTCCAAAAGAGAAACAGTGGTGTGTTTCCGTGTGGGTGGTCTTTCACCAGTAAGTCAACAACATTGCCAGGCTTAGGGGATGCTTGCAGGTCCAGTTAACCCTTCATTTGGGTCCATTCATTCTTACCTCGAGCACTGGAAGGGGCAGAGTTAATCATCTGGGATGGTGCCGAGTGAGTAGAGCTCAGGCTTGAGGTGGAAGGGCTAGCCTGGGACGAGGATAAAACAGAGACGTTGGTGACTGAGCCTTGGTACCTGGAGTTAGGGTAAAGAAGCTGCAGGAGGCAGAGAAATCACCAAGAGAGAACTGAGCAGATCAGTGCATTAGATATTTACCTGTCTCAGACGACCCAGTGCAGCCTCTGTCTAGGAAGTAGCTTCAGTGCAGGCTACTTAATCTGCACTCAGGACTGTGGGACGCATCTCACCCTCCCACAAACCAAGAGCAATACTAACTGTGTACGTTGAACAGGTCAGATGCTGACTAAAATCTCACTTTCTGAAAGCAACAGTATGATCTTGGACCACAGTATCAACTTTCACTGTACAAATACAGAAGATTTCTTCCCGAAGTAAACCTGGCTGAATTACTCTGTCATCCTTCTTGACCAATGTTAGATTCCAAACTATTCAGTTCTGTGAGAAAAATATCACAGGACAGATCCAAGTGTGTGTATAGGTAAAGTGTACTCTTCCTAAGTATAACCCTGCAGAGCATGTTCAGTGCTGTTTCTAACAACCGCTCCTGGCTGTGCTGGAGCTGTACCTGCATGTGGTACATATCCTCAGCAGTCTCCCCCACAGAACTGTCTGTTAGGATAACCAGGTTTCCCGTTTCGCTGGAGGTGTGGGACGACAGAGAGGATGAGGAGTGTCGGACTGAACCAAGCAAGTTCAGTGGGCTGGAATAAAAACAGAGACAGAACAAGGGCATCATCATTTTTTGAACCAGTATTTTAATTTGTGAAGCCTGATTTTTTCCAAGCTAGTAAGTACCTGCAGTTACCTACTGCTTTAGGTCACCTCTAGATGTCATACACTTTTGAAAAATCAAGCTGAATAAGCCTAAACAAATCCATAAATGTGAGTAAACATGAACGAAGTGACAATAAGGTTACATGTAAGACAGCATAATATGCAGGATGTAGAATTTCAGAATCCTAAGTGAGGTTAACATCACGTCATGACATTGGGTGTGTGTTTGTTTATAACAGAACATTCTGAAACCAGTCTCATTTTTAATGCTGAAGTAGGATGAGTGGGAGCAGTTTAAAAAAACATTCCAAAGGAAGCCAAGCACAAGACACACAGGTCAAAATACAGTTCCCCTTATTGCATCTGTTGGGCTGCAGCATTACAGTTGAAGGCAACTTTGTAGCTGACAGTAAATTAATAGAGTCTGGCTGGCGTGCAGGCTGCACCTTGATCTCACTCATGAAACTAATTTTTTCTTTGTCACTCTGAATCACACACACACAAATACATATTTTGTACACTATAGAATCTCCCTAGTTTGCCCTAAGAACTAAAAAAGGCTTTACAAAGTGAGGAATTTTGAGGAAAAAAAACACCTATCACCCAGACACCAATTGTCAACTGCCAAGCCACTACAATAGTATAAGAGCTACTCAATTTTAACAGTAAAAGGAATTTCACCATCCTGGATTCATGTACTCAAGACCAAGTTTCCAAAGCTTTTCACGCCAGGCTTTAAAAACAGCTAAGCTAAGAGAGAAGAGAAATAAACATGGAAGAACAATTACAATTTCATAACTTTAGTGACATTCCTGTCACTGTTTTTCATACTGGCATGGCTATGTACATTTTCAAATGAGTAATTTTGGCTGGATACAAAAACCACTGTTTTGCCGTGAAAATCCCGATTTTCATCCTCAATTATTATGTCAGTTTTTATAGATAGGTATTCAGTTTGAACAAGCATCCACATTTTCAGATGTTTCTGTGAAGGCCGAGCCATTTTTTGGTATTCTGATCAAAACACCTTGGCAGCCTTTCTTATATTTGGGTTCTGATTTGATCAGAATTATAAAAAACAGTGATGTGAACATTTTTTGATCCTTAAAAATGGGTACATACCAAGTTGGGTCCTAAAACAAGCAATAAAATTTTCCTTTAAGGACCCATTTATTTGCTGTTTGCATAACAGAAGTAGGAGAAGTTGGAACCTCCAAAGTCAAATGGAATCTGGAGATCTAAGTGGCAGACGTGTATTTCTGCCTCTGCAGTCAGTAAAGTGATGGAGTAAGCCATGGAGGAGTTTAGCATTTGCTGCAAATGAGATTTCTCAATTTTTTGATTCCAGTCCTCAATCAAAATAATTAGCACTGTACAAAGACAAAAGGTACTTCTGCCAAAGCTCATCCTGCTCGTCCTGCAGTACTGTTAACCACTTCTTAGATCCTTGAATCTTAATACAAGAGTGCGCAGAGATCCTAGATACTTCAGTAGAAAAAGCCGAGGGTACCTGTGTCGATGCACCAGCTTTATGCTCTCTGGGCTCATAGGTCCATGTGAAATCAGGACATTGCTGCGTGGGGTACTGGTGCCAGAACAGGCTGGACTCAGCTTATCCAAACCAGGTAACTCCTGCAAAGGAAACATACTTTAGCAAAGGTGGTCATGGGAATTTTTTCTTTGAGTTTTCTTCTCAGGAAAATCCTGATCTGTTTCCATGTTCTCTACAGTTATCCTGTGTTTCCACAGGATAAAGAGCTTCAGTGCTTTACAACCCTATTTTCTGTTTATTTCCAATGACACTTTCTAGCCACTATTTCAGGAATTTGGGAGTAAAATAGAGGCATAGTGTGGCCCAAATTACAGCCACCTACATTTTTCAAAAAAGAAATGTAGACTCAAAAATACAGATCTTGTCCTAACTCTCAAGAAAGGTACTGAACTCAAAGTGGCAACTGCGACCTGTACGGATCTCATATGCTTTGAAGTAGAAAGGCCATGTTTTAAAATTCTGGTGCTGTTATTTCTGGCCATCCTCCTAAGAATGGAGGAAAAAGCCTTCAAGTTAGAGGCTACCTTAGAAAATACATAATCCAGTTGGAAAGCAAAGTGCTAACACACGTATTTCAAATCATTCTTTTACATTCTAGAAAGATATCCTTTAGTTTGATTGTGATCATGTTCAAGATAGTGTCTAGTTATCCATAAAGATTTCACTATACCAGGAAGAGGAGAATGCACTGCAAATTTCTGAGATCCGCCTGGCTAAGATGTCTCAAGTATAGTTGTCACGGAATACTAATGTACAGCAGAGCACACACAGAAGAAAAGGTATCATTACTAGAGGGTGATACTTGTACTTCTGGTATGTAACAGGTGGTGTGAACCATCCTCTGGAGGCACTTCTGTTGGCTATATAGAAACTATAGACCCATAATGGTGCAAGTACTGACCACCAGAGCTGGATGCCTAAAGTAACCAACAGGAATTTCTGTTGCTGTCTATATAAAAACACTTCTGGAGGGCCTAATCCATGTCATGTTACTCCAAATTATGGCAGTTCTTTCCAAGATACCAACATCTAACACTTTCTGTTAATCTTTCTTCCTCTGTTTTATATCATTTTCTGCTACGTAAGACAGTTAACTGAAAATTAAGCTTTTCAGTTGTTTTGTGATACAACAAAGAACATACAAATACTAAAAATTCTGGTTTAAATTAAAGGCTAAGTTAACAGACTTATTAGGACTTCCTTCTTGCACAAAAACGAAGAATTCTTTTGATGATTTGGCAGTCCAATAGGTTCAATCAATGCTGTATTGGCCGAGTGAACCTTATGGCAACTGACAGAAGTTTAATCATAACTCTGAATGATTCAAAATGGGAAAAATGACTAATCAGCTTACATGGTACAGACTGGATCGCATCATCTGGAACTGGTCTATCAGTTTCTTATGCAGGGGACGCATTTCTGGGTGTACAAATTTCTCATGGACTGTCAGACCCACTCCTAGGACATGTACCTGTTAAATAGAAAACGTAACATCACAAACCCAAATAAATTGTGTCTAAGAGACAGAATAGAAGCCTGTCCCACAGTTCTGTCGATGTGCAAGAAAGTACTGTAAAATATGCCATTGTTCATTTACAAGACTGCTGATAATGAAGCAAGCCTAGGAGACCTGGCAAGTTCATATTACTTCAACAAGTACTTTAAGCGTGACACAAGTACATTTATGTCACATTGGATTACTTTTGTTAAGAGATAACTGTAAAAAATTACCAGATTGATTGTCTCCAGAGTGAACAGCATTACGTCCTCACACAGATAATTCATTGTGACAAAGAAAATTCCTTCCACCCAGTGTCAGAGAAGGGGTCAAAGTTGCCAGCAGAGATTTCTAAAAGGAGTTTCTGATAATTGAGCTGAGCAGTGGCAGCGTGGCATGCATAGTCACTCTTTCTGTTGCTCATTACTTATTTTTAAAGATCACTTCTTCAAAGGTCAAACATACAATATTAGTGATTGAATGAGATTATATAAGCTCTCAGATGAAAGAAAACAGTAGTGATAGCAGGCTTAAGATGTATATAATTCCCTACATGATCCAAAGTCTGTACAAACAATAACTAATTAATCTTCAAACATCCTCTTGAGGATTGAAGGGAGATAAGCATTATCTTTATCTTACAGATGGGAAATCTGAAATGCAGTCAAGTGATTTGTTGAAGAAACAGCCCTAGTAGCTCTATTCAGACCTGGACACATTGTGTAATGGGGTTATCCTGGTTTGAGGGGTATATCTTGCCAAACTTTCAGTTAAGAGGGATGCGATTTTCTGATTTCACTCCCATCAAAGCATCCAGCTAGCTTTATCTACCAAGATGTTTCATGGAGACACTAAGGAAAAATAAAACTGCAGATAATATAAATAGACTTTAAGTTTTCTTATGTAGCTCTGCCAGTTTAATCTCGAGCCTGACCCATCCTATCCTGACTCTGGTTGCATTTGAAATTTACTGGGAAGACTTAATTCAAAATGCTAAAAATGAATTACAGGCTTGAAACATGGCAAGATGTCTACTCGATAATAAATGGAGACAACAAAATTAATGTACTTTTAGCTAAGCTTCATCTCATATCCCGTAAGGTGAATAGCTTGTTCATAAACTCCTTGGCCATCTCCCCCCTCTTTTTTGTTTAAATGTACTTTAGAACTCCTGTACCACAATTCTTTGCTTCTGAATGAATCAGTTGGATCTGGTATGTTTAGATTGACTGCCGATAAATTTAGACACTGTAGCAATGTTCTTTTTGCATCTGAAAAACTGTACCTGTTCCTGCATGAGTTCCTTGAGCTGTGTGATCTTCTCTGCGTCTCCAGGGTGCTTTGTGATATAGTCTTTATCAAAAAAGGCCTGTAAAAAAATTTTAAAAAGCCTTCTGCTTACTGGAAGCTATTTTGTTGTAACTTGGTGTCAAAGGGTAAGAGGAAAAGGTCCAAAAATCTTAGGAAAACTAAATATATTAAGCTAACAGCAGCAGCTCAATTTTACTGCCTTTAGCACTCTGGGATCCAGGTAAATGTACAGTACGGTTTTAGCAACCTTGATGATTCTGTTGAATCATGAATGTGACCAAGTTTTCCCATGTGACACTGATGAGCAATACCACTAAGCCTTGTATCACCCAGTTATTTGAATTTTATATAGCTTTCCTCATATAACTGCCTAAAGTTAAAGGAATTAAGTGAGTAAAGTGGTAACTCATGTAAAGGATGAAGAACATTCTCTTCGCAGCTCTGTAAGGAAGATATTTCCCACACGCCTGGACTGGTGCTGCTGTTCTTCAGTATTTGACCCTAGACTTTTGCAATGCCAAGTTTAAGGAACAGCTTGCCAAAGATTATGCCAGATAACATACTGCGCATACGGTCATTCTAGGGTTACACTGAGTCTGAAATTAGGCTAGCAAAATAATGGTTGAGTACCATGAATTAGCAGCTTTTCGTGATTACAGGCCTGATCATTCTCAATTACTATGAGTCCCACTGCCTCTATTGCAAAATGGATTTATAATTTAATCTGTATAAAAAAAATCTGCTTCACTCTTTTACCTGCCAAGTCAGGATTTCTAGGTAAGCCAAGTTTCATTCTTGAGAAGCCCCACTGTCAACTGTACCTACTTCAATGTGATATCCCAGCTCCACCTTTGGATCCTCCTGTTGACGTATGGCTATGCAAGCACTGATGCAGAATAACCAAGTAGGGGTTTTAACCTCATATTTAGATAATGTGCATGAAAATATCTTATTAAGTCATACTCTCTTTGAAACAGAAATGGAAATAAAATTGAAAAAAGATGATACTAAATTCAGATGCAGAGTCTGGCTTACCTCCTGGTATCGTGCAATTCCCCCATTAACAGCTGCATCAATCACTCCATTCAGACACATGCTGAGAAGATTAATGTTACCATGCATTTGTTTATGCTGGTACTGGCTTATCAGTGTTCTCAGCTCCTGGTTTTTGTTCTCAACCACTTGAATGGCATTTTCCAAAGGACTGACTTCAACCTCAAAGGCAATAAAATATACTTTAATTCCATGGACACTTCACTGAGATTTATTATCTTCCTTGTAATGAAACGATACTCTAGGATTGTTCAGTGATCTCTCTTAGTTTTTACTGCTTTGTAGAAAATTGGCTACATTAACTTCACTGTTGGCAGTGCTATATTTCGGGTCACTGAGTTGTGATAACTTCTTTCTGTATACTGAAGACATGGCAACAATGCAATTATTCTATCTTTTTGTCACTGTCTCCACTGTCATGTTCCCTCACATAACTCCCATGGTTACATTCAGCAATTATTTAGATTAAGTGGTGGAAAAAGGACATACTTAATCATTGCTAAACTTCATCATTTTAAATTGCAAGATTTCAGCCAAAGGAGTTTTAAGTTGCGTATCCCATGTCCTCAGTAACTTATCACTTTAAACGCCAATTACAGAATTATGAATGTTACCAGTTCTCTTCTCTCCACTTCAAACCAACGAGAGATCCCAGGCAAACTGTGAGTCAAGGTCAGAGTGGTACGTTCAATCCACAAGCTCTGCAGAGAGTAATTGAGGATGTGAGATACACAGTGAATCACAATCACATCATCTGCACTCCTGTACTCTTACTACCGGTGCTAAGGGGTTAAAGTTCAGAAAAGAATATATTAACCTCCCGAATATTAACTTACTTTGCAGAATGTAATGCTCAAAGTTACTTGAACAACAAAACCAGAATTTGGTATGCTCTAACATTGGAATGCTCTAACATTTGGTATGCTCTAACACATTCAACATTTCAATTAAATTTTAAAGGCTGACTACCAGTTCTGTCACAGGAACCAAGAAGACATTATGGACATGTATGGCAGTAGAGAAAAAAATTCCAGCCAAACAAAAAACCCCATCCTTGCTTCAAAATGCATTTCTCCTGGCACTAAAAGAACTCACCTTTAAACTGGACAATGCTTTATCACATCAGGTGTGTAACCATTGGACTCAATAGCTACTTGTTACTTGAGTTACTATAATCAAAGCAAGGTTACTTGAAAGGCTGTATCAGCATAAAATAACAAGACGATATTTGCCTTGAAGAGATTAACACTTAAACACTGCTTATGTGCTACTTCTACCTTAAATTCATTCTCCTTGTCCTTTGGGCCCTTGTGGAAGGGCCTGTCATAGCGGAATTTCCGAATGTTGTTG
Organism: Burhinus oedicnemus; assembly: GCA_008921705.1. NCBI lineage: Eukaryota > Metazoa > Chordata > Aves > Charadriiformes > Burhinidae > Burhinus > Burhinus oedicnemus. Next base: position 221,621 of record VFFE01007184.1, read on the forward strand.
ACTCGGTAAAAGCTCTTTATGCGATCAGGGACACGGTCCATTTGCAGCACATCTATATTGTCTGGGATGGGAGTCACTGCATAGATCTGTAAATCTGTAAATTATGTAGTCAAAGAAAGCCACGGGACATCAAACAGGAAAGCTATCTCTACTGTGGAAAGAAATGGGATGGTGAATTCAGAAAGTCACGCTCCTCTTTGTTTTCCAACACTCTTCTTTTGCAAGTAAAACAACAGAATACTAGACTAGAACTACTAGGACAGGCTACAGAGTTACAGTACCTCACAGCCAGATTAACCAAAGAGGAAGATACTTGAGGATGCAGACAGTAAGTAGGAAGACATCCAAAATATCTACAGCAGGCAAAATATCCAGTTCCTATTAGTTTTAATGACAGCTAGGTGCCTCACTTGTGCAGGCACTTTAGTAGATCTTGATGTGTTTAGGTACCTAAAGATCTAATATTTACCTTTCATAAATTTCACCTTAGATACTTCAGCTTTCTCTACAAACCAAAGTTGTCCTAATTTCATGAATTTACAGTCCAGTTTAACCTCAGTGTTACAGACAAGATCTCTGCAAGCGTAAACAAACCAACTAAAATACACATGCAGACAACCCCTGTGTCTATGAAAGTATCTGTGTTATATAGCAAAGAGGAGTGAAAAGCATGTGTTATGAAAGACAAGTGGAAACACCAACCAATTTCAGGAGATTTCACTTGATTACAGTGTCCTTGTGGTTACAGTCCTTGCTGTTGCCACACAGGCCAAACAGTGGTGTTCTCATGACTAAAATCTCCAGGTCTCTGCAGACCCATTAAATGTTCAGTCCTTAAACGTATATAGCATTGTATTGGTTGCATCAAATCACAGTACAGATTACCAATGAGAAGAATGAGATACAAAGCCTCAGATATGAGAGTTCAGCAGTTTAAAAGAAAGGGATACTGCAAAAAAAATATTACTACTGAAGTGAAAAATAAAGACAATGGAAAATAACACTTTGGAATTCATGTCTGTTCCCAACAAAATGTTCTCCAAGAGAGAGTACTGGCATTACTTTTAATGACACAAAATGTGCATTATGGCAATGCTGTTGGTAAAGATTACAACATGGATGTGACCAAGCATGTGTGACCACGCACAGCTATTTCTCTTACACATTGAATATGACCTCTCTGACAAGACATAGCGCAATGAACCAGTTAATGTCTACTGTACACAGGTGTATGGTTTTGTCCATATCCAGCTCTACCTAAGACACTTCGGAACTGAGGTATCCAAGTTGATGACCTTTTCAATACCTTCCTCCTCTGTGCTCTACCACAGTTATTTTAATCGTAGTTTGCCGTTTCACTGAAGGATACACTGGGCATCACACTGCAATATAGAGTCATCTGGGTGGTTTGGATGCTGCATTGCAATGGCTTGTGGAAACTCACTCAGCATCCTCTGCTGGAAGGCTTCCAGCCTCTCATAGTCATGGCCCCGACATACGTATTCTTTGTTCTGCAAGAAGGACAAGCATAAATTAGTCTCCTTAAAAGTAAGTTAAATTCTATTGGCTTTTATCTCACTTCAAATTATACTGCTTCAAAACCAGAGATAAATGACAATGTCAATATGCTAATGTAAGAGTAAAATATGCATTTAACACAGTTGATATATTTTATTCCTTCCTTTTTCTGTACAATGTATTTCATCAAGAAGCAATGAATAAGTAGACTATTCCACTGATCTTCCAACAGAAAGATGTTTCTGATCCATACACACGTAACATTCAGTCCTACTGTCTTTTCTTATTTGTTTTTCAGACAACTGAAAAGGGGCTATTTTTTAATTGGACTGTACTGAAACATATCGACCAAAACTTAAGCCTAAGTCACCAGCTCGACTGTTCTACACTGGGAAAGCTGCTGTCAAATACAACTTACACCAGATGGATACAAGTCCTGAGGATTTCATAGAACAGAGGGAGATATATGTTTATCAATTTCTCAGTTATCCTTAGAGAGAAGTTGTAACAAACTGTTCACAAAATCATTGTTTAATCATTGCTGTACTGTCATAGCCATACAATCCTCCTCTGATCATGCTGAGCAATATACATCCTCAGGAACTCCCCTGTCTGTAGTGGAGTAATATGGAAAAGCCTTACCAAGAATTCTCAGTGGCCGCTTAGCAAATTCCCCTTCAGCGCTAAAAGCACTTCCCTCTTGATGAACAAAATTTCATTTCTGCCAGTAATGGAAAGCTTGCATTTAGATACGCCTCTTGAGGCATTAAATCACTTGTGCAGAGCTCTTGCATGCTTTTTGAGCCATCTCAAACTTGGAACAGCAAAACACAGGATTTCTAAAGTCCTCAGTGTCATAAGATTGTATTCCAGTGTCTTAACTGTTTTACCACAAAACACCATTTTGATTGGTGTTAATGTCTTCTGATGTGAGACCAATCAAACCAGGCAAATTCTCTGATTCTGGTAGTTTTAACTCTTGCGCACATAACAATAACTAGAAATAGAGGGAGATGTTTCACCTTCATAAAACAAAAAGAATCCCAGCAAACAAGAACAGTTTCCCCCATTCTACTTCTTGCATTTAGAAGCTGCAGTGTATGCAATAATGTTTTGCTAATTGCTCTGGAAAAGAGTTCTGGCTGAGCAGTTCTTGATTTTGTAGCAAAATCAAAGAGAAAGCAGCAAAATCCCATCATAAAACATGGCCAAGGAGTGCATTTATCTTTGGTTTTGCATTTCAACTTTATGGAACAGATCTCATGTTCCAGCTGTGACATCTGTCACGTTGTATGCGTCAGTCACGGCAGCCAATGAACTGGGAGAAAAATTGCATGATGAATCTTGACAGTTCAGTCTGTAATGCCCAAACTTTGCAGCTATTATTAAATTTGGAGTGAGTCCATGTTTGAAGGTGAATCTCTTCGTGACACTTAACTGCATTGTCTATTTTAGTTTTTGATTGCAGCAGTCCAGAAAACTGTAAGCCTATAAATAAAGTTATTGTGATTCTAAAAATAATGCCCTGAAAACACCTCAAACCTGAATTTAATCAACTGTTCAGACAGATGCCTACACAAGATCTCAGAACACAACTCGTTAGGCCTTACTTGAGCTTCTGGTAGGTGGAAGACATGGACAGTTTTAATTTACTTATGTAGGAACATTAGAAATAGATGCAGAATTCATAGAAACATGAACAATGAATTTTCTAGACAAAGGGTCTTCAAAATCAAAGATGTAGAAAGAAGTGGTTATTTTATGTCTTAAGCTATATAGCAATAGAAAAATAAATGAGAAAAGAGCATGGAGTTATTTGATCACTTTAAATCACTCCCATATCCATTTGAAAATTTTAAATCCATGTAAATCTTTTTCTTCTCTAGAATAGCTGCTTCCAATCTCTTTACAGTGTGATCCACGCTGATGTGACTGCTAATGGGCTTAGTCTGTGCTTCGCAATGTGTATGCTGTATGGATCATTAGAGAGAGAAAGGAGGAGGATGACTTTTAATGAGATTGCTACATTAGTAATCTCCTATCAGAAGTACTGCTACCAAATATAATTGCAGAATTAACAAGGATTACAATTATGTACGCTCATGTTCTCTGTTAATGTCTCCAGCCAAGTATCCATATTGTTACACTGTTTTGGAAAGAGTAAGTGCTGTGCACTGAAAACTTGTGCAGTTTTAAAGACATAGGCCATGCAGGATCCAACATAAAACAGTAGGATCCATAATATAATAAGCTAGATTCACTGATACTACTTCAAATGTAGGAACACTTATGTGCCATAATGATGATGATGTCATTTGTTTTCTGAAATAACTGTTGTTAGATATTAAAAAAAGAAACTGTCAGTTTTCTCTGGAGATCTTCACAAAAGGGTAGCTACTGTTTCATACTGCAACACTTCTCATTGCCTCAGATTCTGTTGCATGTGCGTTCTACACACCAATTCAGGCTGCTGCATTATGGCACCTTTGAATAACATGAAGCTACCACTTTATCCACCGGTATTTTCACCTTGATTAATTCCAACTTGCCTTTACTTCCCACCCCATGCGTCCATTAAAAGACTGTAATTAAACACCAATGTTTAAATACTAGTTTAAAAACAAAACAAAACAAAACAAAAACCAACAAAAGAACTTAGTAATCAGAGGGAGAGTGCCATTTTCAAAATGTGTACCCCATGGGAAAAAATGGTACACAGTTTGGCTTTTTGTAGCTTCTTACTGTATAACTCAAGAGCGGTGCCATCTCTTGTCAAACCATTCTTCAAGAGAATGCAAAACATGCACCTCCAGTCCTTGAAAGCATGCTTCAAGTTAGCTTGTCCTGTCAAGCTAGGTGGCATCCACCATCAACTTTTAAACAGTTCTTACAGCAGTTGTCAGGTTATATTCCTTTCATGCTCCTAACTAGCAACAAGACATCGTATGAACAAGTATCCATTTTAAGTTTGATTCCTCATTAGGAAAAGAAGATAATTTCACTTTTTAAATGGATTGCACAGCCAGCTGATCTGGTATACACCAGCAGACAATAAGCTCAAAGTGAGGATGCGTCCAGAGAAGTTGCTAGGTTTTTTGTTGAAGAGAGAGGAAATTTTCACTTGTAGATAGTGTAAGAGAGTCATCAGTCTGGTACTAGTGTCATTCTGTCATGTGGGATTTTTTAAAGGCTGATAATTTGAGATGGTGAAAATAGTTGAGTAATGACCCAACATTGCTGCAATACAACATTTTGCTTAATATAGAGGCAATTTGTGCTGCATGTGCAGATTGCCAAAAATACACATAGGCATGACTCAAATTTCTGATCTCTGTTCCTAAGAACATTCCCAATGGACCACATCCTTCAGTTTAGCCAGAAAGCTGTTTCTGATAGTGGAGGCGTAAAAAAATAAGCTGAATGGCAGATACCTTATCTCCACAGCAAAAACACAAAACCTTACCTGCTACTCTGAGCCTGGTCACTTTGTCATATTTTACATAAGTCTGGCTTACCCGCAGGAAAAATGGGAATTTCCGACCATAAAAACCAACTCTGAAAAACTCAGGTTCTAAGCGCTGCTGTTCCATGATATTATCGTAATAGGTAGCTTCCATTTTCTGCGGAGGAAGAAGATAGCTACTATCAGACCCTTAAAGCTGCACTTAAAACATCAGAATCTCAAGACACATTAAAATATCGCATTACTCTCTTGCCCCCACAATTTTTTTATGAAAAGACCAAAATTCTTTTAAAGATAAAAATTATTAATTAAACAGTCTACATGGTGGAATAGACTATAGTACCATCATACTCATTTTACATTTTTGGAGATGACATATGAAAATTTTTCTGTTGTATATCATTTTAAATTAAACAGGTCTTGCATGTAATTTTCTTTGCATTGCAAAATTAATGGCAAAACTAAGATTAAGATTTGTGTTACCTGGCTTACAGTGTCCTATTCTCTCCTACAGCTCAAAATCTATACCACTGTCTGGAAAATTGTATCAATTCAGTTGAGTTTGCCTTAATGTGAGTTAAGGGGCATGAAAAAGGATAAAAGAAAATTAAATCTTCTACAGCTCTGTGCACCAGTAGGTTTAACATGGAAGAAAAAAGGGGTTTGGAAAAAATAAAAGGACTTTTCTCTAGTTCCAATTATTAGTTTTGTGGCACTGTGCTAGCATTTGTATCAAGAGTGGGATTTCAAGACCCCTTGCCAAACTGTATCTCGGTTGAAAGGCTCACAGGAATTTCAGTATAGCAAAAAGACAGCTTTTTAAAGAGAAGAATCAGTTTGACATCATTGCTTCCACTGCAGGGAACCCCAACAGCAGTTTTGACTTAGAATTTTGCATCAAGGTTTTGTTCTCAGTTCCAATACATATTAACTCCATTTCTAAAATAGAGAAGGTCCCAAAGTCATTGTAGGAAGAATAAAGGAATGTGTTGAATGATGTAAATGGCACAGAGAAAAACTCCTTAGAGTGGGGAGAAATTCAAGTCAGTTCAGGTCAACAAAGATTTAGGGAACTTGAACAGAAAACAGATCACACAGGTGAGCAAAAAGATGCGGTGAATTGGTTATACTGATCAGCTGAGATGCTCTTCAACTGCCAGTTGATTAAATCCAAGTCATAAAGAGGCAGGAAGAATAGCTAATTTACTGATGTTTTAGGAAAGAAAGTCTTGATGCATGACTTGACTAAGCCTTTAATAAGTTAATTTGCTCTTCATTCATGATCACTTTACTAATATGGCATTTCCTGTACACCAGGATAAATTTTCACACTGGTCTATTTTACAAGTTTACAATAAACAAATGTACAACCAACATGGTCACTCGTACTCTCTTTAGGGCCACTTTGAAGAAAACAGGTTCTCCAGGCCTGCAGTTCATGAGACCTAGTTAGATGCCTTCAGATGACAATAAATTTTACTTTTAAAGAGAATTTAAATGACTCTGTGTAAGAATACATCCACATAGTATAAATCTTAAATTTGGATATATGCATGCTACCCAGGGGATGAAAGCAGATGAACTATTTTCACATTCATAAAGCTTTTAAATAACAACCAGAACTTTGATTTTTTCTGATTAAAGCACGATGCTGCAAATGTGCCCTGATTTCATCACGTGTTTGATTTTACTGGAGGACCAGACTTGTAAATTGACAATAATGCTGTAAATGTTTGCCTTCTCCATTCTTTCTCTCTTGTTCCTCTTCTGTCAACTGAGACACAAGCTGTCTCTGATGCTTTTGCAATTAAAATGAAATATAAATATATAATTTTTAAAAAAGAGAAAAAAGATATTTTATGCAAAAAAATGTATAAATATCCAGTTGCAATAGCAAGCCCAGCTCCTATATGTGTGCTGTCTCCATATACTTGTGGGTGTTTACTGCTAGTAGATGTAGGAATTACTTCAGTGGACCTACAAAGTCATCAAAATGAATCAATGGCAAAGGAGTCACTGTAAATGCATGGAGCTGTACAGGGAATATTATTATTTTTTAAATTCAGAATGTTCTGACAAGACAGCAAAATTTCTTGGGGAATGACAAGGAGTCTGCAAGGAGAGGAAGTGCTGGTACTTACCCGAATCCAGCTGAGGCTCTGATAATCATAGAGACTTTCATACTGTATGGCCAGTTCTCTGCACAGTGGGATTCCAAACTCCCAGCTCTGTGAAACCAAAGCAAATCACACTCACAGCAAACAGAATGTTATTGCCAACTCAGCTGAGAGGAATATGGAAACTCAACTTTGGGAATTCATTTGGTATGAAATGGCAGGGATTAGATGTGAAAATGCAATGTGATGAAACAGTTTCCATTAAATATCAGATTAATTCCTTCACAATGGTAACAGAGGCATATGTTCCATTGAAATTAGACACATACACTGCTTGTTACTGACAGTTCTCTCATGAGACTGTGAACTTATTTGAAGAAAGATAATACAACTAACAATTTTTCTTCTTGTTAGACACCGCACCTTCAACCCACCCCCAATATCTCCTTTGCTTTCTGCACTAAAACTCTCTGGAGTAGGGAGCTAGGGCTTAGCTCTCCAGCAAAGCACGCCCCTTCCCAGGGCTGCTATTCCTACTGAAAGCACGAAACTGTCAAGCAATGGGAAACACTCAAATACAGAGACAAAACATCCTCAGAACTGACCTGCATTATTGCACTGAGTAAATATCCACATTCAGAAATGAAAGCAAAACTCATTTCTTCAACTTACAGTCTGCGTACAATAAATCTTTTCTAGCACACCATACCCGTCGCCCTCAGAGGTAAGGAAGAAAGAGACCGAGTTTGGGCACACCCACATTGAGAGAAAGACTCCTGTTACCTCACTTTTCGAGTGCTCATTTTACACCCTTGAACTGAAATCTCCTCTCCCATCATCTTTTACCCACATAGACTGGAAGCCTTTGGGGGGAATGGCTGTTTCTTACCATACTTATGTAAAGGATCTAGAACACCAAGGTCTCAGTTGAACCTTTACTGGATTAACTTTTATGCATTACTGGGCTAACTTGCCAGTTGTTTTAACTGGGACCCTGTTGTAGTGAAAACAAAATTAATGTGTTAGACTATCACCTTACATTTTAAGAACATTAATAGCAATATTGTAAATTATTGGTTACAGTAATTAACAGTAATTATGTAAAATATTAGCACTTAATATGGAAATAGTTTTTCTGGTTACATGTACCTTCACTTAAAAAAGTGAATCTTTACACTGTTTAATTTAGTGTATTAAGTACTTTACAATGCTTCCCTTTATGCACACACGTTTGTAGTGTCTGTTCTCTCATACTTAATACCAGCAAAGCTTTTTTTTCTCTGAATAGCAAAACCAGTAAGTGTAAGAACTTTTCTATAAAACAAGGGATGGTTTGTAAGAACTAAAAAGGCAAAAATAATGTTCCTACATCTCTTTAGCTTCAGTTAATTACAAAAACTTACATAAGAACTTGCTAAATAAAAAATTATTTCAGAATCAATTTAGATATTCTGATAATAGCTTGGGATGATGGGAAGCCTGAGATTTATTTAGATAAATACAATACATACAATAGGAAATGAACTGAAAGACCAGTTACTTGAATACTCAAAATATTACTCAGGTTTTTGTGATCTCAAATTAACAGGATTTTTGCTGTGGGTTGTCAAAGTCCATGACATAAAAATTAATACACTGAATTGGGATCAACAACATTAACCAGTTAAGTGTTTATATTTGCAAACACAAACACCATTGCATTTTATTTTTTTTTAGGTTTCAACATACTTTACAGAGATATCATGTAGATTTTCAGTCTTTAGCTGATCTGTATTTATGTGAAAGAATGGAAAAATCTCTTCTAAAAACAGCTGGCCAGAAAGAAATGGCTTTTGTCACACAGTGTGAGCGGAGTCTCACTTCCAAATGGGATGCTGTGACTAAAGTGTACATAATTCTCTAATCTGTCTTCTAGATAGAAGCAGAAAGCTGTCTGTCTTCCCTTAAGGTGATCCTAAAGATGTAACCTTTTCTGATGTGAATTAAATTTACATGTAACTACATCTTCTTTCTCTTTATACTAGCTCTTCTACATGTACCCTGGTACTATTCCTGTCATCCTAACTCAGGCTTTCTCTCTTTCTTTCAGTTAGATTTCCACACAGAGGAATTCCACTGTGCTAGCTGAATATTCTGTAGATACAAGATGAGATACAGAAGTGAAGAAACACAATATACAGGTAACTTCTTAGAGAGAAAAGAAAGTTTTCAGGTATTTGAAAGGAAAAGAGAATAAATGGATATCTGAGTCACTGGGATCCTCTGTTTTAAAATCTGTGATGTTAATGAGTACCATCTTCACAGTGTAGAAATTTAATATGTAATTCCATGTGCTACGTAAGTGCTACTTCCCTCTAAAGCATCATTCTTCCTCCTCTTCAAATAATTTCCTAATGTCTCCACTGCTAATCTCCCCCATTACTGCTTTCTCTTTTGCTGACGTCTGATCTGTTTGCATGTTCTATATTATGTCCTTCACTTGAAAAGCACATTCATATGATATCTATTGCAGCTTTCTCCTGTGGCACCAGCAACTCTCAGTTGAGTGCTGCTAACTGCACACAAGGAGGCACGGCTAGAGACAATCAAGATTTATGAATGCAGCCTTTATTTACTGACATCCCAATGTGCAGATTTCTTTTGGAAATATGATTCAAATGAGAGTGCACGAGAGAAATTAGTTCAAATGTTAGGTATGGAGCACATGATTAAAAATGAACTGCTTTGGAAATACAGATTTTGGTCTCTCACAGCACTTGACTGGCGCTAAGAATACACACTGTGATGCTGTGATGGGAGCTAGTCAGAATTTTTAGTTAATAAAACCTAGCAGTGAACTGGACAGAAAAGGTTTGTGTAGTTTTCAAGCTGTTGCTGCCTAGAAGCATAATCAGTCGGGCTCAAGCTGTTCCATTCACAGCCTTCAACTAGAAAACCTTGAGTTTTAACAAAGAAAATCATAACTGTGAATTTAAAAAAAAATAAAAATCTTCATTTAAAGTTATGCACTTGCACACACTGCCAACTGAGCCACAAATCAATTCAAAGCATAGCAGAAATCAGTAGGAAGGAGCACAGGACCAGAGTGAAGGCTAAAAGGGCTTTGGAACACCTTGTTCCTTCCCAGCACAGGGCTGCTGCCAACAATATTGAGAATGGAAGTTACTCAATTCTGCACCCCACTGCAGCACTCCAGGTTTGCCATGGGCCATGCCACCACTCCTCGCCCTCCACTGGCACGCCCTTTATTTCAAACTCACAAGACAGTCCTGTGGCCATAGTTTTCCTCCATTCCTGTGCTCAGAAAATTTTCCCATTAACAAATGCAGAATTTTTAAACGCTTTTCATGGTGCTTTGACCCCCTTAACTTAGTGGAAGATGCCAGGAGGACATGAGAAACTTAACTCCAGAAATGCAACTGAAAGACATAGAACAACAAATTCCACTCTTCAGGACCTGAGGAGGGACCATCTTAGGGTAGCGCAGAAAAAAACTATCAGACGCAAGTTGAGGGAAACAAGTTTTTTCCATTCCCTGAGCTGTTCCCTGTTACACAGCTATAGAAAGAGTCCTGAAAAGCAGCAGGAAGATTTGGCTTCTCAGCATCTTTCACTTCCATGGTTTGAGTGACACACACACACTGCTTAAATGGATTATTTAGTCATTCAGCTACCATTTATAATAAAGGAGGATTAAAACAGAAAGTCAAGTAACTCCAAAAACATGCAGTGGGGAAAAACTTCAAGAGGTTAACACTCTATAATCTGTTAGGAGTTTTATAGCAAAATTACATCCGTCAAGTTTTTATTCCCCCCTTTAGTGCATGTATGGATTGCCTGTTTTTGTCAAAACTACAGGCTCACTTGTTTCACATAGTCTCTTTATCAACTTTGTCTAGTCAGACAGTACAGTACTGCAATATTTGCACAAGTCACTAATTTATTTTTTTAAAGTGCAGTCTGACAAACCCTGAAAATTTCTGAAACTAAAAAGAGAACCACATGCAGTATTATTACAAAAGAACAACTCTCGTCAAAAAAACCCCAACTCTTCTTAATCACTTTCTCATAAATAGGCCATTTCTTCCCACATATGCAACTTTCTGTTATCAGGGATAGGAAAGAAATAGCTGGAATGGCAACCCCGTATGAACCAAATCACATTTGTATTTAATGCCACTGTCATTGCCATCACAGGCAAAAACAACCCTGAGGCACACATACAGATGTTATCTTCCAATAATGTAAGCTGTAGGAATCTTTCTAGAGAAAGGAAAAATTTGAAAACATTCTGACAGATGGTATCACTTTTAAGGTTCACCTCTGAAATGTTTCCAAAACGCCATGATGCAAGGGACTGTGACACCTACGTCTGCAGTAATTTAAAAAAAATAATTGTTGTAGGAAAAACATACCAAATATGTGAAATTGAAATGTATTGATTTTCTTCTTGTGCGATGGATGGAACTGCACTTTAATTGAAAGCCACTTTAAAATAACAGTGACACTAAAAAGAATTAAATCTTTTTTAATAAAGGGACTCCTACAGTGCATTGCCTGCCATTTACTTCTATAGGTTAGAAACGAAACAAGTCTTTCAGTGAGTCGTAATGCAGCAATTTGCATAGACAACTACAAAATGCAATCCTGCCCCCCAAAACTAAGGAACTGGCATTCGTAGAGCTCTCTGCCATATCAGGTGTTTCAAAGTTTGGCTTAAAGGTACAAAAATGTTTTGTTTTTCCTGTTGGCCTACCTAAACTAGTTCCAAACGGTATGCATAATGAAATACCCATATCCATTTTCTCATCTGTTTTTTTTGCCCCAAGAAGCAATTTGTCAAGTTATAAAACCTTTCAATATAAATTTACTTCCAGACTACTGAACTGAGATGATAGGCTTGCAAGCTCTAAGTCAGTCAGAAAAAGGGAAGGAAGCTGCTGGAAGAGAGAAGAAGTTGGCATACCTTCCCTTTGTTGAAGTAATGGATAATCTTACGGCACAGACCTTCCTTACGTTGCCACTCTGACTGAGATGGATAATGCAGGAACTCTCTCAGAGGTCTGTCCTCCCACTGAAGCAACTCACAGTACAAAAGCAAAGTAAATGCAGCCTCTGTTTAAAATGCAATTATTGAACACTGAATCAATGACAACAAAGAAATGCATCCAGTAGGTCACTAGATCTGTTTCTTAAACGGTCTGGAATTTCTGATTTACAGTTTGAGAAAAAATTCTGAAGTCTTAGATGATCATTCAATTATTCAATTAACCTGACTTTTAGATACAAATCTGTCAAATTTCTTTGTACTAGCTACTGGATTTAAATGCACAGTCAAATATTCAGATACGTAACTAGATTTGGGGCCTGCAGCTGTAAACAGAGCTTGGACAACATAGAATTAGAGTTTATACAGTTTCTATGTGCTCCCTAAATACCACAATGCAAGGAAATATGGCAGATGATAATATAACGGTGGGTTTGTGATTTTAATCTTCCTCTAATTTTGATTCTACTATTGTCATTTCTTTGATCAATCTTCCACGTAGAACACTGTAATGTAAAATCTGGGGTGTAACAGAGTAGTTGTATGGTTGTGTGGGCATAGTCATATATTATTTGAGGGAACGGGCTGGACCTCAGCTTCTTAACCTCCCAACCACCATAACTTAATCATACAGATCTTTTTAAAAGAATGAATCGGATGTTGGAATATAACATTGGGAGAGTCAAAAACTTTCCCCAGGATTTCAAACAGACCCCATATGATGTCCTTCTAACCTGTATAGTTCTCAGCCTGTAAGTGCATGTCACACAGCTTGTGGATGTAGCGGATGTACATCTCCTCCTTGTTAATTTCGGATTTATAGAAATTCTGTGAAATTAAAAAGAGAGTTGTTATTGAGACTCTTCCTTCATTCAAGACAATCAGCAGCATCTGTGTATTGGAAAGAGAATACATTATTAGCATAAAAGAAAAAGAATAATTCTTTTCACATTCACTCTGATTTAACCCATTAATTTTATCATGTCATGAATTTTTTTCAAAATGAAGGTAGTCAAAAGCTGAAAGAAAACGTGAGAGAGTTTGTAGAGCCTCTGTCACAGGGATACTCGGAATGCAGCTGGACAAGGCTCCGAGGAACCTGACCTATTTGGCCCTGCTTTAAGCAGAGTGTTGGACCAGAGACCTCCGGGGGATCCTCACAACCCCTGTCGTTCTGTTCTGTCATCCCAGTGCTCAGATTCTGAAGCTACGCTTGCCTGACACAGATTCCTATCCCAACCTTTCCCATCCCCGTTTCGACAACATTGCACAGTATCACACAGAGATAAAGGAAACATCTTTACCATAAGGTTAACAGTGCAGCCAATTTTCTTGTTTTCTGTTTCATCTCCTTTCATACAGTCCCTAAGAAAGCAGAGCAATGTTGAAACATGTATCTGCAAAAAAAGCCCTTTTAAAATAAATTTGAAGCTATCTTATCCTCCAGAGTTTCCTTGGATCATAAACAACAGTTAATCATATACTTTATTTTACAAAGTTCCTTTAAGAAAAATGTCCCTATTATGGTGTAAATGATGAGAACTGTGTGTCCTTTTACACACCTGCCTCTGAGAACAAGCACCTGAAATGACTGCTACTTCATTTCTTACAAGAATCTGAACAAAAATCAGATAATAGTGGCCAAAAATAATCTGAACGAAATATCTACTATAAAAGTGAGAAACTATTATTTATCCAGATGTTAATGTTTAATGGTTTCCTAGTCAAAGGATTAGCTTTCATAAATTCAGCTATCCAATGCAGTGTTGGCACGCTGAGAGATACAACCTGAGTAATTTAGACTAGATGACTAACTTTTTCATAGGTAAGTTAAATCACAAAATTTATCTTTAGTTTCTGGAATATTTTAGAAATTATATCTATTCAAGCAGTACAAAAAGTTAAAAGCTTCAGAAATTATTAACCTTAAATTGAAAAAGTCACATTCATTTCTGAAAGAGGCAATATTTTTAAAGCAGTGACACAAACTGTCTTGAGAGCTACTGTGTGAGCTAGCTGGCAGCTGGACTCCAAGCCTGTCTGTTTCCAAGTTCCAATGCAGTTCCCTGTTCTGTTCTGGGAATGAAAAAAATCTGCTGTGTATTAAAAGAATCAATTAAAACCTGGTATCTGTTCCTCAATTAAGCATGAAAATGTATATCTGTGCATCAAAGTTGTATTGATAGCAAATTTCATTAAGAAAAAAAATAAAATCAGCTCCCTTGCATTCTCTTTAAATGCGTCTCAGACACCTGGTCTTGCACAGTAGTTGTACAGCAGCTGTTGTCAGGAAACAAACAGGAGATTGGATCAAACTGGTAATGATAACAAAAGGAGTAAAATAAAAAGCACAGAAAAGGATTTGGGATTGCAAAATACCCAAAATACCCACAGGTTTTCACCTGTAATGAGCAGCAGAAGAAAAAATTATTTGAACTCTTGTCAGTAGGTTTAAGATAGATATGTTTGGGGCAGTTCTATATAGTTTCAAATCATCTATCATTCCATAAAAACAACTCCGAATATATATGTCTGTGTGCATATATGAAGTTAAAATATTTTCTTGTGAGTCAAAGCTCAGCTGTATTGACACAATAGTCCTGCAAACTTCAGTCTAAAATTAAACAAAAGATGCCTAATTTATAGTGGAGTCTTGCACACACGAATCACCAGCTGACATGGCAGACTTTCCTCAGATGAAAAGTTTTCCAACCCTGCGGGTCTAGATGAGGCGTTCAGCACATGTTGGTTCAGCGAGGCATTTGAGATCATTCTTGCATTTAGCATCTATTTTGCTGAATTAGGCGAGATCATTTCAATGACAGAAGGAATGAATCATTTAGCAAGCTCAATAAACCTTAGTACAAAACTACAAATTAAAAAATTTCTTTATCTTTGCTATTATCAGGAACAAGCATACAAGAATGAGAATTGGGGCTCTAGAGATGTGGACTTAGGATCTTTGCTCAGAACTCAGCAGCAATGAGTTAGGCTTGCTTACGTAATACTTCCCATCGGAGAAGCATACAGCTTGATAAACAATAAAAATATTCCCTGTAGAAAAGAAATTTGGTACTACCTCTTTACAAACTTCTTAAAGTTAGAATGTATTACTGTTGTTGCCAAATACCTATAGTCAAGAAGACGCTCCATTAGACGAGTAACTGATGTAACAAAAGAGATTCCAGTCTCCCGCCATGTTTCCTGCTCAATCTTCTCCAGCAAACTGTTTAGAGATGAAGAGACAGTGGATGAGGCTTCCAGGGAAACAGTGTAGTCCATGCAGGGAGCTGCAGACAACTTGGTTTCTCCCTCATAAAGCAAATTTTTAGAATTACTATCTTACCTGGGATAAGGCCCAAAGAGCTGGGTTCTACTCCAGGCAGCATGAAGCAAAGACAAGGAAATTACAGAATTGACAGGAGAAGGAAAACCAGCTTCACATTGCCATTGAAAATCTATGAAAAAGAGCAATGCTCCTGGCAACAGTTGATTCCCATGTTATTACCTGTAGCTTAAATACTGCTAACAGCAGTCAGAAGTTGGAAGGGAGTCTAAATCTAATGCAAATACCTCTTCTTTGCTCATCCATCCATAAATTTCCATCTCTAATCAGCAACCAACCAACTAACATTGAATCACAATTTTTTTAAATTGTAAATAAATAAAGGCAATCTTTTCCTTCTCAGCAAACTAGTCTATACAGAGAGCACCTCACTGAGACAATTGTGAAGGACAGAAGGCAAGAGTGAGAACACTGAAAATTGTATTTAGAAAGTGAAAAAAGAAAGGAAATTTACATGCTAGTTTCCTGAAACTAGATCTCCGGTCAAAGAACTTGCCACTTTTATACTGGCAAGAGGAAAGAAATTCTGTTGGGTGTCATACATATCCTCACAAGAGGCAAACTCTTCTGTACTGGAATAATTTCCAGCTAAGGGAGCCAATTCACTTTTCAGCAGTATAACTGAGACAGTAGAATTCAGGATCAACTGTTTATTTCACACAACATTTATTAACTTTGTGGGATTGTTTCCTCAAAGTTCACATTGTTCTCAGAAAAGTCAGTAGCAAATATAAACTACAAGGTTGCTGGACTTCCAGGCTGTGTTTCTTGGTAATTCATGCCGTCTCTATCATCTAAAAATAAGTAATAAGCTACAGTCCCTGAATTCTTAACATTTTGGGTAACAAACTGGAGAAAAGGCAATGCGCAATATTCCTCTTGCCAGGTGACTAAAAAACCAAAAAGGATAGATATTTTATTTCCTTTCTCCCTGAAACAGACTTATGTTATCTTTGCACATAAAGTGCCAGAATTCCCAAGGCTGAATATGCACAAATCAAAATTGAATACATTTACATGCTTCCTAAGTATAAGCATGCAGGATGGGCAGGCTTATGTATCTTGAAAATGAATGAATGTGCAATTGTAAATTCAGAAATGCAAGTATTGGTTCTAGTGAAACAAAGGTTTATACCTCAAACTGCTAGCATGCTACTGGGGGCCACATAAAATTGTCTGAAATATATGGCTAAAATTCTGCTAATCATCTCTGTTGTCTCACTGGAATATTAAAAGATTTAGGGTTAACTGCTTTGGACTCTCAGAGTTCAAAATAAGTTCTTTTGAAATAAACTAGGATCACTGGAAATAAAATTTGGAGACAGGTCAGTGATCAAAGATCAAAGTGGAATGTCAGATGTAGTCTTTAAGTTTATCCCTATGAGTTAGTGGATTTTTGGTGTGAAAGGGAGTGGAAATAGGGGGTCATGTTGGACTCTGGAGGAGGCAACCTGCAATTGTTGGGCCAACCAAAACATGACCTTCAACAATTGAAAGAAGCAAAAGAAAATGCTGAGGAAAATCTCTTTTGCTCTGACAAGGCCTGACTTGCTAGATAGTACACTGTTTCTCTAAACAACCCTAAGGCCATGAGTTCATTTATTGCTATGTAAAATGAATGGCACTGGCTCCTGCAGCAAATCAATTTTTGATGGGAGGATGATAACTACTTACCTGTGCAGCCTTATATTAGATTTCACAGAAAGAAGACAAAGAAGAATTTAGGTTTTTATATTCTTTTCAGAACTAGAGTGACGTATTTCTATTTCACTGAGCCATGTCACGAAAAACTGCCAGAAAGCCCTTTACTGCTTTCCCTGAAATCAGCACTGCGGCTGCAGCTGCGCAGATCGCTACTCCGGCTCTTTCAATGACCCCGCACAACACAGAGTGAGCAGAAACTGGCATAGCTTACAGCAGGCTGAAGAGTTCCCTGTAGTTCTCATCGCCTTTTCCTTCAGATACCAGGCTGTCCAGCTTATCAATCAACTCAGCTTCCACCTGCATGAAGAAGTGACTGGTTACAAATTAGCTGTTCATGTAGAAGACAAGAGCTCCAAACACTAGGAAGACTGGAAGAATATTTTATTTCTCATGCCCTGGGGCTGCCCACTTGTATGTGTGAGTGATTTATTTCTCTGTGGCTCAGTTGAATGGACACACTTTTCTCATTTTTTTCCGTGAAACAGGAGGACTAAAACTAAATTATCCTTTTGCTTATCAGGATCTAAATGAACATCCTAGGGGAGGTAACACTTCTTCTTCACAGGAATTTCTGATGTTTATTCTTTTATCAAATATATCACTCAGACACACTTTCTGTGAACCAGTATATCAGATACACTATATCCTGTACTGTAACAGAATATCCATGCAGAGAAACTAATTCACAGCGTGATCGCCACTGCTCTGCTGTGATGGTTCTGCTGGTAGGTAATTGATTTCTAGTCATCCAAGCTTCATTACATTGGAAGATTATTTGCTCATTAAACCCAGTTTTGTCAAGCCTCTCCATGATTATATTATGCGTTTTCTTTTCATACTTATATAAAGGGCCACAACAGTATCATTATGTTCCTCTTCCCTTACAAAGGTTTTTGAGTATGTATTAATTTTCCCCCAATCTAATAAGTCCTATTATCAAGTTTGATATCAGATATTCCCATAAAATAGACTCTAGTGCAGAATCAATGTATCTAACACGAAACAAAAAAAAAATTTAAGTAGCCTTGGAAATCTTGTAGAAAACATACTTTCAGTACTAATGAAGACAAAGGTTCCTAAAGGTTGAAACTGTTTGTAGAAATATAGCTTGTTTTTATTTAAAGACAAGCCTAGTTTGAGTTTCTCGGTGTTTTTCAGCTGCCAAATTGCAAAGGATGTAAAGATGAGAAGGAAAAGCAAATCACCCAGTGGCACACAAATGGAATTGGTGCTCTTGTTGCTGAAATCCTTAAAGGGAGACCTGATTTAGTCCATGAATCAGACTGTATTGTTATCTAGTATCACTGAAAAAGAACCTTGTTAAAACATAAGGTACTGAAGAAAATAAAAAAAAGGGCTTGAAAATTAATTTCCAGGATTTTTATTTTTTCTGACAACCAATTTTACTCAAAAAGCAAAGCAAAGTTCAAAATCAAATAAACCTACCCTCTCTTTGCTTGTGATCTACAATGACTTTACAGAAATTAGTAATGCATCCGTCCAGCTCTCTAGCATTATACCAGACAATAAAAAACTTCCTGGTTCCAGCAGCTATTGTTAATAGGTTTTAATACATCTTACGCTATTTAACTATTTTATTCTCACTAATAGAGATGAACATTCTGTCTTTAATCTTAGAAAGTTACGATATATGCTTCATAAAACTGTGGAAATTTGCTTCACAGGTAAATTTAAGAAATATTCTTGGAGCTGTAGTTCAGAACACATTAGTGATTATAAAAATTAAATTAAGATCATGAAGAGTTCATATTGATACAGAAAGTATAAACAGATCCAGAAACTTAAGATGAATGTAGGTACTTATAACTGTAAATTCCAGAGCAGGGACTGTTCTATCGTTATGGTAAAACAGCAAAAAGAGGACCATGATCAAATGCTTCTGTAATAATAATGGTAATAATAATAACAATAACAATCAAGGGAGTTGAAGGGGAAGAAAAACATAAGCTCCTGGTAATACTTTACCACACAGCCTTAATAGGTCAGGTTATGGAAGAGGTCTGTTATTCTCAATAGATTAGATCTGGCATTTTAATGAGATTGTGGATAATAAATAATCACATGAATTATGATAATTCAAATAAAAGGATTTACTACCTCAGAGCACTTATCTGCAGATACTTGCCCCCAGTATTGTCCCAAACACAGCGACAATGAAGCACTGTCATCTGAGGATCCAGTCCATACCGATCCTTCATTATTAATACTTTGTACTTCAGGGATCTGTTTTGCAGTGGAAAATTTAAGCAATTCTCTGACCATGACTGGGCACCAAAATGATGAAAACTCCTCTCCCTGTTTGCAATCAAGAACTCACAGCAGGTGGAAACTACAGAACTGGTGTTGGGCATAACCATTCCAGGAGAGCTGCTACAATTTCTTAAAGAATATACATTCCCAAAGTCTGTTTCAAAGCATGGTATAATTATTTAATTATACAATACCACTTTCTAGCTGGAAACTGAAGATAGAGAAGCAAAGTATTTTCATAAATACCGGCTAAATCTTTACATCTCCATTTTTGCTTCTCACTTTGACACATTTAATGGTTGATTAATAATCTAAGTGGAACCAATGAGAGCAGTGAGAGCCCATTACTTAAAATTCTTTTCTCTTCCTCATCTCCAATGTGATGAGCACTTTTGCTCCTCTTCTGCATGTTCATGGGAAATGTAGCCTGCTGTGAAGTGCACTGTTTAAATAATCTGGGGAATCTTGTAGTAGTTTTGTGACTTATGCTGCAAACTTTCTGTTTTTATATATTCACATGACAGCTTCTTCACAATCAGAAACGGATCAACAGATCAAACTCCTTGCTTCCAGCTGGACATCGCAGATAGACAGAGCAAGAAAAAGAATACCGCAAATGCTTGGGAAGCGACTTCACCTGTTTGAAGTTGCCATTCTTTCTCTGCTCCCAGTCCATCATGTCATGGAAGATAGGGATCATGATATTCCGGACTTCTGGTTGTGGAACAAGTGTAACACCAAGAAAGGGGCCAATCATTCCGGGAATAAAGTGAATCTTATGCTCACCTGTACAACACAAAGCAACTGTAATTAAATAAAAGCCTTCATTATGTGCCACTGAGAAAATGGGGAACCCCTGCAATAATGACATATACAAAGTAGTAGACACGAGCATTAGAAAATCAAACGCATTCTTTGCCTGAAAGGACTGGAAAAACATATTTACTTTACACCATTCCTTGCAAAGTCTCTAAGAGCATTTTTAATTTCACTGTGAAAGCCTTCAGCAAAAATTATCAGTGCATTTTACTTGTGAAGAAATTCAAACTGTCAAAAATAGCCAATCTAAAACATACTAACCAGGGGGAAAAGAGGCCACAGATACTTCTAATTTATGAAGATTTTGAAAGGGCTGGTGAGAACAATGGTATTTAATAGAACATATTTAGATTTCAAAGAACTGCAGAGCTCTTCATCCTCGGTACTATGGAAGCCTCCATTTCATAACTGACCTTGACTAAGGACCAAATGGCATTGCTTCTCAGCAACAGAAACTCAAGGCATTTAGCTAACAAACTCTTCTGTGGCATGCTTACTGTGCAGTTGAAGACAGTAAATCAAAATAGCCATATTTGCAACAACACTAAATGGTAAATATCTGTATCTACATAGCTATAACAGGCTTCTCACTTCCCATTTGAATTTGTCCAGCACCGTTTTCTGGTTATTTGATCTCTGGTATATTGGAGAGCCTTCTATTCTCCAAACAGATGCTTAGAAACTGTGATCAAGTCTGGTTGTATCATCTTAGTTGTGCAAGACGGGTCAGGCTTATTCAGTATTTTATAATGAGGCATTTTCTTACTTCTCTAGTCATCTTCCTGACTGTTCTCTGAACTCTGTCTAACTTGCCGTTGGTTTTGGGGGTTTTTTTGAGCTGTAGAAGGCAGGACCAGGCAAACTATTCTAGAATCAAGTGCACTTATGAAAAACTTGTGGCAGTAACACCATCCTTCTTCTCTTACTCAGGATTCTTACATATTTTCTCAAAGATTATGGTGTCTTTTACTCATGGCATTTTACAGGTAGCTC
This sequence comes from Burhinus oedicnemus, assembly GCA_008921705.1. Taxonomy (NCBI): domain Eukaryota; kingdom Metazoa; phylum Chordata; class Aves; order Charadriiformes; family Burhinidae; genus Burhinus; species Burhinus oedicnemus. Next base: position 242,899 of record VFFE01007184.1, read on the forward strand.
CCATTCAGATGACTATCAGCATTATATGTTTGTAGTCTCTATTTTCTTGAATAGCACTCCTACCTATACTCCTACATTTAAAATGTACATATTTGGCTTTTTTAATATATTGCTTGCAGCCACATTATCAAGTTATCCAACCTGATTTCTATCATTCCTTTGCCCTCTTAATAATTTACCAGTTCTCAGAACCTTGTATCGTTTGTGATCTCTATCAGTGAACATTTTTTGTTCTCCTCTAGCATACTACATCCTTCCTTTATCCTCAAACATTTCCATAGGTATTCATTTTTGGTCCTCGATGGAGACAGAATACTGGCCTAGCTGGACTTTGCTCTGATGCAGTACAGATGTTATTTGGCTCTTCTGTTAATAAAATCCTGAATTACCTAAACCCAAGACTGCTGCAGTGCACTTCTAAAACCACAAGTCCTAGATGAAAATTCTCCGTTTACCTTTTGAGACCTGTGGTGAGATGTATTTTTCCCCATCTTGTAACATGCTTAATTTCTTAATCAAAATACATAGGAAAAGGTCAAATGAATTGCAGAAGCTGCACTTTTATCACAACCACTGCATTATTGTAGACAGGGCTTTTGTGAGTTTTGGGTTTTTGTTTACTTTTTTAATTTTTTCTTTTCTTTTTAAAGTAGTAACATAGAATTTGTTATGCATACCACTACCAGAAGACACCAAAAAAGAGCTTTATTGTATGCCACTTCCGGGCTTTATTATCAAACACACGTAGCTATAATTGTGAATCATGACAACTTTGGCTTTTGAATCATCTACAAAATTATAAAGTTGGTTATAGCTGTGAAAAATTAAATTTCTGCTTTACAGCCATGGATCAGACAGAAGTCAGAGAGTAACAGTGTATCTCCATATGAACCTGACTGCAGCACATTTGAAGGGATTGGAAAAAGCTGACTTTATATTTCCAAATACATAAAAACTGTCACTGATGTGTCAAAACAAACAAAACCTGCCACTGCCACATTTGAGAAAAAAACATTCAAATTCATAGGAATGTATTATTTCAAATAAAAAAGTATGATGAGACAGTGCAGAAGAGAGTTTTTGGTGGGAGAAGAGAAGTGCTTCCTGGTTTTACAACTCTTAAGAGAAGCTCAGTATTCTATGATGCTAAAAAAAAAAATCCAGCAGAAATCCGGAGTTACTTTGGCTTTGGTTGTTGGGGCAGAGAAGGAAAAGACATACCCAGGTTCTGCCACATGCTGAAGAGCTCATACGCCATCATCACTCTCATGTCTCCATATCTGAAAAACAGGAGATAGACAACTGCCTCGTGGAACAAAAACCAGCAAGGTAGTGATGTTTAAAAAAAAATAAAATAATCAAATTCACTTTTAAGTCAACATAAGAATATCAAACAACTCAACTAATAACTGAACACTGTATTAGGACATCTACTTATTTATTTCCCAAGCATTTCCACATCCCAAGTTCCATAGGAAATTACAGGGACTTGTGGCAGAAAAAGTAGTCTAACTTCTAAGACGACCCAACCAAACATGTTCTTACTTATCCAGAATCTTCTTCCTCTTAGCTGGTGTGGCATTTTCTAGTTGGAGACTTGGCTGGTTTATAAACAAAACTGCCAGGCTGAAGTAAGAGTTCCACACCTGTGACACAGGAAGGAAATTTTATAACATTACACTCCAAAGGATAAGTTTAACAGTAACAGTTTTAAAAAAGTGTAGGAAGACAAATGTTCCTTTATATACAGAATGAGACTGTTCCTTCTCGTAATAAAGACATAACTTAATCAATACGTATCTTAACTACTGAGTAACACTTTAGGATACCAATGGATTATTTAAAACCTGGTAGGAACTAAAATTAAAAACCCCAAGACCGTAATGCCACTGGGCTTTCCTCTCAGCACCGGAGTTCAAAAATGAATCAAGTTGGTGACTTCAGCAAAGTTTTAAATTGCTTTTTCTGTAGGCTAAACAGATTTTATCCCTCAAAAAACCCCTGAGATTACATTATATGATGAATGAGAGCCCTATAATTTAGTCAGTTTTCCCAAACAAACAAGGCTTATGCCATCATGCTGTGTGTACACATGCCTAGGTACACATCTGGCAGCTTTTCCGTAGTAACACTGAACTTGTTGCCCATTTTCAACTACATCAGACATAGGGAAAACACTCTCTGAAAATACTGTGTTCCTCCAAGCTTTAAGTCAACAGCCAGAAAGAAAGCCTCTGGGAGAGGAAGATCATGAATGCCCCAACTTCAGGAGAAGCATGCCCTGAATTTACATTTTACTAGCCATGACTCTGTAAGACAGCATGCTTCATTAGCTCCACTGCTTATGAAGGTACTTGTTTCCTTTATGAGGGGCTCAATTTCCTTGATCTGATATCAGTCTCTCTCTTCTACTTCCCCTCAATTCCACAGCAGATTCAAATTCCTGACTTTTATCAGGTTATCTTCCTCATGGATACTCAAATAAATGCTGTAAATATAATGCAGATAACAGCTCTTGTTCCTTTGTTACTGCTAGTTTAAAAAGATGTCATAACATTTTCCCCGTATCAATTCTTACTTTAAAATCAAAGTCCGTTTCCGTGAAATTCTTATGCAGTGCAGAAGACAGGTACTGAACTGTTGTAACTATGATACTGCAGTCAAAAAAAGAAAACAAAAAAAAGAACATTTGAATCTGGAGTATAACATATTACAGTGGTTTGTGGTGCTGATTTTACTGTATGTACAGAGACGGGCATTCTTCATGCAACCACTGCTAGATTTGCGCAGAAGTCACCTATCTTTCTATGTTTTAATGAACAGTTTGTCCTAGGTGATACAAGATTAAGAATTTTTATCATTATTGTAACTTCTGGGATTTAAACAGGAGCATTTAAAATCCTGTCTATTTTGTATGGCTGGGCCACATTACCTCCAGTGAAATGAAAGAATACACTCATCTTTCTCCTATTTTAAGCAGAAAGTGATTGTTTTTGGTTTGTTTGGTTTTTTGTTTGTTTGTTTTTCTTTTTTCTCCAGAGAAGAGCAACTCAAAAAGTTTGAGCTATTTTTGTTCTTGGCTATACAACGGTCCTTTATCTGGCTCACACTTCAACTCAACATATTTGCGAGTATTTTGCCAATTCTGGATTCCCTGGTATTTTTTGTAGGTGGCTAAATACATCTTAGTGAAAGGCAATCAAGGCATGTGGTAAATTCAGGAATTAATAAATAGCATGTAGATAAGGCAACAATAGTATTAAAAGAAACAGTACATCTCTGATTCACACGGAAGAACACTTCCAGTAACACTGCTAAACATACCTATTAGGTTTACGGCAAAACTGTGCCAAAGGGAGCTAGGTAACCTACAGCATCTGAGGGAACTATGCTTTTCATGTGGATTTTTCTTTTCTTACAGATCTTCATTTAATCTTTGCACGTGAAATACTGAAATCCACTTCTTTCGCTTTTCATTAGCACCGTGAACTCGCAGAGCATACAGCTCAGCTGAGCAGCCTTTAGGAAAACTCCCATGGTGTCTTCTTGTAATGGGAACCCCTCCAGTTGTCAGTTAGTCAGTAGTAATTCTATAGCTAGTTTATCTAAAGAAACAAGAAACTAGTAAATAATTCCAGCCACCCTGTGTTCATCATACTGCTGCCATTCCAAACAGCATAGTACTTAAACCATCAGAAGCAAGAAAACGAGATAAAAGTAAGCATTAAAATGGTAGATGACAATTTAATTGAGAAAAAAACTCTGTATGTAATGCACTTGCTGTCATCACTAGGGTCTGCTCCTCCTTTTCTAAAATAACCGAGTCCTCCTCCTAGGTACGTTAAGGAGTGATGTTTATGGGAAGAGACAGACATTTAACGTAGTAGTTTACTGAGAAAGGGAGTGAGAGGCCTGCCAGTTAATACCACTTGGTGTGGGTAGCTGTTCCTCGCCATGTGTTATGATAGCTGCTGTGCCACTCTTATGCTTGATGCAGCTACTTCAGCTTTGGGTTTAAACTTTTAACTCTCTGATACCTCTGCATATTGGTAGAGTTTAAGAAACAGAACGAATACAGAAGTCCCAGTTTGGTCCAGAGTGCTAAAATGACTGTAGCATGAGGATGAGCACTCCAGAATTCCTGTTGATCACCACATCTTGGACTGATGAAACATGCTACATCACAGGTTTTAACTGCCCAGCTGAGGAGAAAAAATTCTGATACAGAACATCAACAGTTTATACCTGCTTCTCTACTTACTTGCTGGTGAGCAACCTCATCACCATCCAGTCTCGAGGAAAGACACTCATTTTCATCAGGTTCCGAAATACACAGAAAATCTTCAGGAGGAACTCCTATCACATAGGGAAAAAAATTTTAAAAATCACCAGCAGCTGCAGATTAATCTGTTTTCTTGATTATAAGAGAGACAACTAAGCCAAGTGTGCACCACTTGAGCTTTGTGTCACTAGGCCATTCATCTGAAAACATGGAAACCACATATATTGGGATATGGCTCTATTAATTTTGTATGCATCTAATATGCACTAAACAAGTTGCATCTGTCCTTTAAATCTTAACTTCTACAGTGAGATGAAAGACTTCCTTATGTGCATCATCGTATATAACTTCTCATATCATCATCTAGAGTTCCGGTGTCAATTTGCAGCTATTTTCACATATACTGGAATCATAATCATTTATTTATGCATTCAATTAATTAAGGTATCTGTCCAAATTTCTTTGCAGTTATGTCACAAATTGGACAAAACCCCACACACTCAAATCCAATAAAACTCCTAACATATGCTTTTAAAAATAGTAACAGAAAACCCCGTTTCTGCCAATATGCAGCAGAAAAGATGTCTTAAACAGATTCAAGCTCAATATTTGCTTTCCAAAAAATTCCCCAAACCTGATGACATTTCTGTTTTTTGACTACCTGCACCTCTATCTCTACAAAGAACAACAGTGAGGATAAAACATGCCTTGCAAACTATGATTTTGTTGCTTTGTTTTTCTTCTACACAAAATGAAGATAGCACAGAAAGTGGCACTGTAGATCTCTTCAGAACTGTCCCACCATTATGCCTTAATTTTGGGGAAGGGAGGGGGAAAGATTAATATCTTGGTGTAACTGAGCTAAGAGTAAAGCATCAGAAGCTCCTTGACTTTTGGCCTGATTTTTTGCCTAGATGTAACAGTGATAAGTGAACATAATGCCCTTCCATCCAAGAAAAAAGTATTAGAAATATTATTACAGCAATATTTGAAGGAAAAAAAAAAAAGAAATATATCTTACTTGGTCAATCTATAGTTGGAAAACAAGTTGGGTATAAAAATCTTTAGCTTCTGTGACACTCATGAAATATCCTTAGATTGTCAGAGATATAGCAGTGTGTGTTCTTATGGGTGTAAAGACAAATTTCAGTTCAATGACAAACTTTTTCACTGGTCTGCCATAAGAACTGTAGTTTAGATACCTTTTAAAAATACCTATTAAAAATTAATATGAACTAATGTACCAAGTAATTTTCCTATAAGCAATTCAAAAGTTACCTGAAAGGCAGTAACCTCAGATAACTATCAACCTGAGATACATTGAACCCTGCAACCTAGAGGTAAGAATTCTATCATCCCAAATTTATCTCCCTGATTTATTCAGCTTCTCTATATGCACATGAAATATTTAGAAGCTGAAAGCCTATCCAGAGAGGATTTCTCAGTGTTTCACCATCTCATTTGTTACGGCAACAGAAGTTCCTGCCATATTGTGATCTTCGCATTGTCCATATTTTATGGAGTGCCATGCTAATCAAAAGCATTTTATATAAAATCTTGTCTCTATTTATGAAAGTATTCTGCCTTTTAAACAGACTGTTGTCAGAGATACCCCTCTTTCCTGTGGAAGTTGAGATAAAAAGTTGGTTTCCGCTGTTTTGAGATGTGCCATGTCAAAATGTCAGTGGCAAAACAGCCACCAGAGAGGTCTGTACACCTCACCAACCCCTTCTGTTCACGAATAGCCATAATTTAAGTTAACATTCACAAATTTGGGAAGCATGCAGCAAGTGGAGTAGTAACGTTACTTCTTTCCCAAAAAAGATTTTATCTGCTAGAGACATTTGTATCCCCTAAAAGGCTTGACATTCTCTTTTGGTGTAAAATCAACACTCTTCATAAGTCACCTCCAATGCATATTGAACATCTAGAAAAATACTATAGAACAACTGACTTTACATTCGTGGAATTAAAAAAACCTGTTCCTCTTGACTATATTCTATATGGTACAATAACGATATCCTTTTCTGTCTAATAATATCTATCTTGGGACTTTATTTGCTGTTATGAAGATAATTGAGTTCCCTGTAGTGTTAAATGTTTTTATAACACCTCTTATTATAAAGGTGAAAGGAAGGTCCATGCATAGAATGCCAGTGAATGGGAATGGTTAGCAGAGGAAGTAATGCTGGAGGGATTCCCCTCTACTCTCTCATTCCGAGTGAATCACCCTACAAACACGATGTTCTGTTCTGCTGTACCTTTAGTTCATCCTTGCTTTGGAAGTTGTCCAGTAAGTGCTGGAAATGAGTGTCTGACATCTGACGAAGCAAAGATAAAAGGCAGGAGACATATTCTCCCTGTTGACCAAATGAGAAACTATTTCATTCAGACAATCTGAAATTTCATAAATAAAAAACTCAACCTGGGGTAAGGTATAAAGGGAGGGGTCTGAAATGGCCCCAATGCCTATGAGAGGGAAGCTGACATGCACAGAGAGTAAAAACACTGCATGTTAACAGTTCCTGAATTCCTGTTCGTACATAGGAATACACCTCTTAGAGGTTCCTCCACAGATGCCAGTTTTAAAAGTCTTTTAACCAATCTTGTAGTCTATAAAAAATAATTTAATAATAATAATTAATAATACAGACATTAATGAATTGCCTTCCAAGCATGCAATTTTTGACAATCACCCTTTTTAGTTACTTAATATACTATGTCTATCAAAGGTGTGACTGCAGCTCATGCAGACATACCAGGAATTATTTAAACTAATTGGCTCAGATACTCAAAACAGTATAGCAATGACAGCATGGGATCAGTATGGGCTACAAAAAATGTCTGGAATCTTGTAAATATTTGGCTTATTTGTGTTCACCCAGTTACGTGCTGTTATAGCTACAATACTAACAGTATTCCAGTAAGATGTTCTGAATATAGTTTGGGTAAGCCTACATGAGCCACAATTACATTTCTGGCCTGCAAAGCAGATGCACCCTAACCAGTTACCACAGTATCCCAAAGTGTTTTCCAAAGATGAGCTCCCCCATTTTACATATCTGAAAGCAAAGCACAGAGAAGTTAAGCAATCTGTCCAAGATAACAAGGAAGGCAGTGCCAAGAACGTAAGGAGCATGTCTTTTGACTGCCAGTCCGTTGCACAACACTATTTTTTTCTGTGACAATGAGCAATTAATTTGGAAAATATACAAACTACTTTCTAAGCAGTATCTAATAAGATTCTACATATCACTGTGAAATATGTGCTGTAAAATACAAACTCAGAAACAAATTCATGAATATAAATTCAGGAACAAATATAAGAGATTTTATACTTGGGACTGTCCATTCCATTTTAATTTTTTTTCTAATTGGCTTAAGCATCTACCCAGACGCTTTGACATAAGTTATTCCAATAAACTTTACAGGGCTGAACTTCATTAGGAAAAAAGGTGTGCTTTTATGTGTGAGGTGGAATGTGATAAATAACAGTAAGTCAAATGGTAGGAGTAAAAGGAAATTGAGATGCTACTGGACATTTGCAAGCTAGCGCCTTTCTTATTTTATATCAAAGAACACGTCTGAAAACTACTAAATGCCTTGTTCTTTATTAGGATTCTACCATTTATTACTTTATCTGAGCTAACGTGTGTGTCTCTTGTGTGAGAAGTGTACCTTGAGTGTCCATCTGCCCCCAACAATACCTCTGAGGTTTCAGCCATTTGATAAAAAAGCAAGTCTAAAAAAAGGGGTATTCTGAACAACAGCTTAACATCATATGTTGGGCAAAAGCTGCATTAGAGACTCTGCCCAGCAAAAATAGACTAAAATAGGCTAGAATAGAAAAGGACAACAAATCCGGAAAAGAAGAAAGCTGAACAGCAAAATTCTATTCTTTTTCTCCTCTTCCATTGCGTGTCAAAGAAAAAAATTTCTCCCCTAGGCTTATGCTGGCAGTGTGGACAAAGTGGTGGCTTTTCCCTCTTCTTCCACCAAGCTCAACAGCTCACTTGACTTAGGATCTGTTAATTACTTTTTCAAAAGTATGTTGTGTTTCATTTGCATGGAATAATCAGCGAACCTGGACAGAAGCTCTCCAGGGTGTTAAGTAAAGGGACTTGTCCACTGGGAATGATGGTATTCTCAGTCTGAAGAATCAGAGCCTGATACTCATATAGCCCTTGGTGATACCTATTTAGGGGTGAGGCCCGAGGCAGGTACCCAGCTAGCATATGCCTCAAGTTTTAAGCAATAACTCTCAATCACAGCTGCAAAACCAAACAAGAAAATAACCTGGGAATCCACAAAAGCTTCCTGAGCTCCACTGCTTCCTGCAGACCTCACAACTGCAAAGAGGAAGGAATGGATTTGTGGCTTATTAAGGGAAAGAGACAAAGCCCTGGGCATTCATGCAGCAGAGATGATAATGAGGTGCCGGTGGTGGTGAGGGACTGAACCAGAGGTTAGAGAAGCAGGAAATAGAAACTGATTGTTAGTTACTAACGGTGATTTCTGCTGTGCACTGCGGGCAACGCTGCCCTCTTACCGCCTCCTGAGACTGCGATTTACTCATGATTGTAAGCAGAGTTTGTAAGAGCACATCCAGGAGGCTCTCCACCATCATCTCAACCTCCTCCACGACATCTCCCTCCTACAGTAAGTGGTGAGCAAACAGACAGTTAGAAACTGGAGAGAACAGAATTGGCAAAGACAATTCTGCTGAGTCAGCCATACCACAAATACTCGTTTTGCTAGAGAGCTTCATAATGGAGGTTCAGAGAAGTACAATCAGATTCATCATAGGTACCAGATACTGTTGTGATGCCAGTGTGTGTGTGTTGCCTTCTCAATCTCTGATGGAAACATTCAGGGTCACAGCCATAAAGGTAAATCTATAATCAAAGGTCTGCATACACTGTAGAACACAATGGGATCACATTATGTTCAGGAACCTTTATTTTCTGGCAGCGTTATTTTAGCTTATTACCATGATACCTTTCATCTCATTCCTTTCACACCAATCCGTATGTTGTAATTGGAAATACTCATTGGTATGAATTATATTTAGTACCATGAACTTCCTCCTTTAGAGTCAGATGGGGAAACTTCACCACCCTGTGTTTGTGAGCATTGCTTTAAATGATCAAGTTACCATTTGAGATCAGAGTATTATGATCATCAGAGCTGGGTGTTTAAACTCAGCAGCAATTTCCAGAACTAAGTGTGATTTCATTGATTAGATAATTTTAGAGTATTCTCTTAACGTGAATCACAAAGTGCTAGTTACTGTCTCTTGCAGAACTGCCAAGTCCTAGAGCTCTGTAGAGCTTTTGAACTCCATTGACATCTAAGTTCTGGGCTTGGATGAAGAAAATTAAAGTGTCAAACCTGGTAAACGTGTATGCTTTTTTCCCCTCCTAACAGCAAGAACACTGTGTAATCAGAATGCTCTGAGTCACACACACAAAAGCAGACTCTCAATTCAGATGTTCTCCTGCTGACAGAAAGTTAGCAGAATTTCATTTTTAAAAGGATTGTCAAAAAACCTGTATTAACCTATAAAAATCCCTGTGTCTTCATTTTACTAAATCAGTGGTGGAATTTAAAAAAAAAAAAAAAATCTAGCAGGAGATTACCAAAGAGCTGGTCTTAATTATGGAGAAGATACTACTGAGGATCCCAGAGCAGATAAGTAGCTCCTTCTGCTGTCGTAGGTGAAGGTGAATGTGGTGAAGAACTACAGGCAGCAGGATGCGCCGGGACTCTGAAAGAAGGAAAACCAGATCATAGTCATTCCAAGACAGACTTAAATTTCAACCATCCCAATCAGCAGCCTTTTGGTATCCAAACTAGCCTACTGATATACAGCATGTTTGACTAATTGGTACAGATTGTCATACACCACACTTCCGAGAACTGTGTCTAGTGAATTAGCAGTGCATCATCTAGTTTCAAAAGTTCATAAATGCAGTATACATGATGTTCTCAATAGTGACACAGCTTGGAAACAACAGGTGTGAATTGGTACTTTCTAGTGTTGATTTCCTCTGTGCAAACCCCTCCTCACTTCATGTTGCTTTCCAGCTCTGTTGTCTTCTCCAATATACGCCACAGCTTCTCCAATATACGCCTCTTGGAAACTGGCTAATTCTACTTTTAGCTGGCTTACAAACCTTAATCTTATTAAAGAAGGGAGAACAGGTAGCAGCAGCAGAAAACAGTAGCCAAAACACGAAAAGAGATATGGAAAAAAGTGGCAAAATGTCAGCAAAGGGACTGACATGAGAGATAAAAGGAAAACAATTCATCACCATATGGCAGGCAAGAAAAAGAGAATGTATCTTCCTTTAATTGGAAGACTTGAAGAGTAGGTAGGGTGGGTGGCCAAAAGATAACTTGGGAAACTACACTCGTCTTCCCAGGGGCAGACAGGACATGGGAGAGATTGTTGACCTGGGAGTATCAGCTCATGCTTCATGGGATGGAATATGACAGGGATCTACCATTATGTTGGGTGGAAAATGTGGCATCTATACAGTCATAGCTCCCTTGCAACGCTGAAGCTTTCCTTCTGATTTTTGATGCTGTAGCGAGATGTCATGGTGCTATGCAGCAGCTAAAAGCATCACACTAGGTGCAAGTATCATTGTAAAGGAGAAATGAAGATTAATGGGAAGGACTAAAGCCCTGGACCCCGTGGGTAAAGTTACACCTGGCTTTACTGAGAAGACAGAAGAGAAGTTTTTGCCCATTAACTGGCACCCACAGAGCCAAATACTTTTATCAATAGGTTCAAAACACTGTAATTAGATAAAATGCACTGCCTGTTTCACAGCACCTTTGGACTAAGCTATTCATTCTCTATGCTCTCCTATTTTTTTAAATTAATTTCCAATTTAAGAAGAAAGATGTATGTTTATAAACAAGTACAATAGATGGTTTAAACATGATTTTGTGTTGTTATCGTTCTCATCGTGCACTGAGTAGAATAATTTGAGTGCACTAACTTGAGATCCTCACTACAGGGAAGATAAGCCCAATGGTGCTTTTTATCATCCAGTATTACCTTAATAACTTCTTTCATTCAGACCTTTATGTATGAAATAAACTCACCATCTTCAACCCTTCTTTGTTCAATTAATTCCTAAAGAATTACTAATATGTCGAGCTAAAGAAATAGTAAAGTTATAATGTAAAGATTAAACATACTTTAAAAGAATGTGCTAGGTTTCTCACATAACTATCTCCCTGTTTCTCTTTCTTGGACAATAAGCTTGCTGGAAAGGAGGTTACCTTCCTATCCACGACAAAAATAGAAGAGTAATAGAAAGTATCAAGTGAGATTTGGCAGTTTTAATAATTGACCTGATTTGTTAATGTACATATTTTTATCAAGCTTTAGTAACTATAGTTTATCCATGATGGATTTATAAACATTTTATATCACTGGAAAACTTACAAAGTACCCACAGTGAATATATGCAACGACGATGCTGCCAAGACAAATAATCACCAAGATTATTGGCATTCAGCAGTGAATTGTTTGCAACAAAGCAACTGCAAAATAAACATAATGTGTTCCTACTCTTAGTTAGCAGCAAGACAGCCTCAGATACCTCTGTCTTACCTGAGAAAGAGAAGAGGCGGCTGTCAACAGTTCGTGCAATAGACTGGAGCTTAACAACATCCATGGACTGCCCAATGTGCACTGTGCTGGGCATGCTGCCCAGGGTACCCCTCACGAACTCCGCTACTTCCTGCACAGTGAACATCTGCAGCAGCTCATCAAAGATAGCGGGGAAGGAGTTCAGCAAAGCAGCCTGAAAAAAGTCAAAGAAGAAACTGAAAATTTTGAATTCTGTAACTGCAGCTAAGTGCAGTGAAATAGAAACAACAGTAAAACTGAAGTAAGGGTCTGCAAAAAGCTGCCGAATAGCACACTGTGGCTGGTGTTAATGTTTTGCAACACCTAAAGTTCATAGTGAACAAATCACATGTTGTATATAAAAATCAAGTGCTGCTGCAATACTGTCTTACGATAAGTTGAGCACATACATACTGTAGAGCTTCAAAAGGCTGTATTTTAGGACACAGCTTAAAAAACAAAAAATTGAGGTACCAGAGAACAGCAAATAGTCCATTTTTGTTGACTTACTTCTTTCAATAAATATAAAACTTGGTTCTTATTAGAGAGTTCCATACCAATTTTTTGTACTAAGCAACCACCTAAGACAGTTAAAACTCTTCAGAAAATGTTCTGAAGTAAAGAACATGTTGACAGACCCTTAACCATCGCAGCGCTGTGTCATGTGATGTTGCAGTATTTCTGCAACAGGGGTGGGGTGCAATTTCGCGTGAAAGAAGCATCACATCATGCAAGTAAGTGTGCACGTGATTCTTGCAATAATGGATATTTCCAGAAAGCTGGAGCTATCCTTGAAGGTGTTTCTTCAAAGTGCAGAAACAGTATCAGCACAGCAACAAGAAAAATCAACTCTTCGTCTCTTATTTCACACATTTTCAATTTATTTCTTCATAGCACTAGAAAATTCCATGCATCGCCCTATCCTCAAGTTCCATAGACTTGGCATCATACCTAACAACTGCCACACACCTCTAATGTTTTAAAATTCTTCTCCTTCTCCCTCTACGTCCAACCTGTTTCCTCATTATAACTATTAAAATTCCTAGATGGTTGCTTTCTTGAACTGCTGCAGAGTCTGGTTTTGACTCAGCTGCCTTACTCCCACCCACGGCAGCCCCAGCCCCGCTACCCTGCACACTTCCTTTCCTGCTTTTTCCACCTCCCTTGTCTGAAGCTCTCCACACAAACCACCCTGATCTCCTGCAGAAGCTCAGATTTACCAAACTTTGTTGCAGATCTCTGTTCAGCTTTGCCCTTCCAGAGTCTCGCTACCAATTGCTATTTTCTTCTGTTCTGCAAGTTCTCCTTTTCCTCACAGATTCTTTTTGTTTTCTCATTGCATAAACACTTCTGTACCTCTCCCATGCTGGCTCTAACACCTGGCATGCCTTTCCTAATCCCATATAATCTACAGTTTCCTTCTTTGCCAAGACTTTCCTCAAAGCATCTTTTCCTTCAAACAACAGTGATATCTATTTAATAGTCTTTGAGCAAAGTCTAAGTTATTTTTACAACTAACACTGTAGAGCCCATTAAATTATTCTGAATATAAATTTACCTCTTTCTTCTTCGCACTCGTTATCTCTCTCAACATCTTGTCTTGTTACAATCAATTCAGATTACACAAAAACTCACATAGCCTCCCGGGTGTTGTCACCTATTTGTTGCTACATACATAAAATGTGCTAACAAAATAAACAAATATGAATCATTTAAATAGCTCATGGTACTCTTGGAAGGCTGTAACAGCCGCAAATCCAGTTATCATCTTTATCTTCAGGATAACACAAGTGAAATTACAGTATCAGCCCAAAAAATCCTTACAGGAGTTTTCCTAAACTTATTTCTAACTATTACTATAAAGCAGGAGGATTTCTGTGGTGACTTAGGATACCCAGCAGTAATCTAAGGATGCATGGGATCTCTTCAGGAAGCTTTGGAGCTATCTTGAGGAACAGCTCCTTCATCAGTTCCTTGAAGGGCTCTTTTTTGTACAACACCCTAAAATATTCTGCAACATTACTCATGTCAAACTAATTGCCTGGAAGGAAGGACATAATCAGTTTTAACCTCATTGCTGGAAAGAACTCTACTGAGATCTCTCTAATATCCTGGGTGAGAGGACAAGCGTGAAGAAAATTATGTTTGCTAGGGCCTCAAGCATTTCTGTAGATATTTAACAGTTGTCCAGATTTCCGAAAGTAGTACATAATCTCCTCGGCTGTCCTGAACAATTTGACTTGTATAATCTTGTATACGCCCTCAACACTGTGTTTTCAGTGCGTGGATGCCATAAGCTGTTCCATTAATTACTGAAATATTCCACATTTTCTAGTTTTAAAGTACCAGCCACTTAAACATTGAATTCCAGTTTATATGCAGGAAAAGAGGGTTTGGGATAGGGAAAAAGGATTAATTGGGAACATCCATGATAAAATACTTGTGCAGTTCTGAGGATCGTTACTTACAGAATTAAATGACGGCCTTGAAGTACCACCACACTTTTGTGGGGCACATGTCCCAGCTCCGCTCGCCTGCCCTCCAGGCTGAGAGGCCTATGGGGCAATTGGGATCAAGGGGCAACATAGTGGCAAGGGGGAAACAAAAAGTAAACTTTTCAAAGATTAAACAAGGACAGGCTTTACAAATTACAAAAGTCCAAAGTAAGAAATACTGTAGTGAGAGGAGGGGAAAAAAAAAGAAACAAAGAGGAAAAGGGAAAATAACCCCATCCTCAAATCTAGTCTCCCTCTGTATTTTTGATCAACACAACTGAAGAAAAACCCTAAACTGAAGAAGAACTCTAAACAGCCTGCATTCACAAGATGCTGTTTCCACTCTCTCTCACTTTGCCTGCAAAACCTGTGCGCTGGTTTCTCAGGTTCCTGGCTCATCTTATTATACTCAACTAATGGGTCATTAAATAAAAGATTAGAGCAGCTTGCTACGAAAAAGATGGCATTGCTGGCAGCTTCCCTAACCAGTGGAGTCACTCTGTTTTGTGGCAACAGTCACAGCAACTGCTTCTTTGGCAAACTACAGTAGGTGTTCAAAACATCTGTAAATAGTAAATTAGTGATTACAAATCACCTTCATATCACCAGGAAGTTCCAGGTTGTCTATCTGTGGTATTGTCTGAGCTGAGACACACACCTAACGTTTGACATAACTATTTAAAACTTTTAAACACAAAAGTATGTAATTTAGTACAGTGATCTTTAAAATATGAAACAAAATTTAGCAACATCCTTACTCACTTTGAGTAGTATCTTAAGCCCACATGAAGTCTTCATGAAGCCATCTGGGCCGTATTCAAAATAACATACTAAATGTGAGTGTGGTTATCACAGTATGCTTGCAGTCAGGCTGCATATGATTCTGACCGCAATCTTAGAGTATGCTGGAATTAAGTTCATCTGACTGTGAGTACATCAATTGAACTTCTCTACTGTGGTGTTGCTATGACCCTAAGTATTGACTGGAGTTACTACGATTAAGGATTTTAAATTTCTTTAGGCCAACCATACAACGTACGAATAAGAGGCTTGAAAATGCAGTTTACTTTTGTGAAGAGCAGAAATTACATTCTCATGTGACCAGTCACTTTCCTCTTGAGAGTCCACAGTTCAGCTCACCTGTCTCTGTGAAGTGATGCAAAGCTACTGTCTAATAATGTTAATTGGCTATGTCATTTTCCAGCGTCATCAGCTTGTTAGAGGGAGAAAACTCTACTAACCTGTATTTAATTGTCATGTGTCCATATATACTACCTGTGCAGAAAACAGCTGCCTTTTGGTTTGCCAGTTAAGGTGTAGAAAATAGCAAACCTGTGTGAAGATGAGAGTCTCAGAGCTCCTGCTGTCCAAGCTGAGCACAAATCTGATGGACTGGAAAAGCTCCTGGATGCTGGAGCGGAACTGTTCCTCCTCCATTCCACAAGTAGCTCTGGAGTAAAGGATCCGAGATTGGACAATGAACTTGAAAAGATATTCCAAGGCCTTAAGGAGCAGGAGAGGAAGGAGATTAAGATACAGAAAAAGAGAGAAAGAAAAATAAAGGAGCTTTAAAGAGAACCAGGAAAGATTCTAGGTGCGTAACAACTGAAGTCTTCAGCTTTAGAAAGGAGAAAGAAAAACAGGGGTTTTTTTAAGTTATATAACTCAGTTAAGGAAGAGCTACTCATAGGCAAGTATCCCTTCTCAACCAATAATCTTTGTTAATAGTATGTCCCACTAACGAAAAAAGTATGCATTTAAGTCAAATAGACAAATTGAGTTACAAAATTTGAGGAAAATCTCAGTGAAGAGACAAGACTTGTAGTTTCCTCATGACTTGGCACAATGACTGTAAGTGTCTGAAGAAGCTGTTCTCCTGTTTTCATTCAAATTTTACATTTAATTACTTGACTTAGCTCATCTAGATTAAGATAAGTGGACTGTCAGTGGAACAGAAGAAGGGTTACCTGGAAAAAGGAGAATCTGCTTTTCAATATGAACACAACGGCAAGGTTCACCTTTATTTCTGGCAGCTACGTGTACAAACAGAAATAAATGTGGATGCACAGAAGAAGACAAGAGCAGCATGTGAAGCCCTCTGGCAGCCCATAGCAGTATCAAGCTACTGTTGCGAGTATCTTTTTATTTTGAGCTGTGAAAGTTAAAGCGTCTTTCTTTTATCATCACCTATGAAACCTGGAGCACGCCCAGCAGAGGGAGAATAACCTGCACAGAAGATGGCATTTAACACCATTATACAATGTGTGATAGAAGCTGCAGTCCTGATGGACTGGCAAATTGGATCTTCTTGTAGTAGAATGATAATTTGCTCTACAACGTGTCTAGATTAAGTCTCAATTTGCAATCTAAACATCTTTAACTAAAATTTTGTAAACGGCATTATTCAGAACTCCATTTATTTGGCACTGTCAATGAAGAAAAGTACTTTATTCTATGCAGCCTTTAACAAGCTTACCAATCTGGGAAAGGTTCTCACAGACACTAACATAGCAATGTAATATTCCACACAGCAACAAGGCCTTTTTGATCATTTGGTATACACAAATGTCAACACTGAAATGTACTAAATATCAGTGACATTTAGACTTCACTCCTTCCCTTGGTGCTTAACTTCCTTTAATACACCATTAAAGCAGGACTAAGGGAAGACATGATGCACAGTTTGATGATATCCTCAAAATTCAGCCCAGGAAACAAACAGGCTGGAGCTCCTGTAATCATAATCTATGTAGAAACATCAGTAATATTCCACTGTATTGACTGGAAAGTATTCTTGTCTGCTTCACTTTGGTTTGGAAATGGAAAGTTAATTCAAATACAAATTTTGCCCTCGTCAGATATTTTTGAATACGTAAGATGTCCCTCATTGAATCACCACACTATATGCACAAACATGCAATGTTATGTTGTAAGCTTTAGAAATGCTACAGCTTTAAGGATAGAGAATGGGAATGTGAAATTCCTTATAAAGCCATCACAGATTTCAAAATGCCACTGATACTCAGAGTCAAATTTTATATTTTTTTTTTCAGGAATGATGGCAACTTTGGTAATTTGGCAGTACATTATTTATACTTCTGTACTAAAACATCTCCCAGTGAAGCTTCCTCACACCGAAGAACTTCATCAGGAAATAACACTTTATATTTCTGGATACTTTCCAGACAAAGGTCAATTGGTTCACAAGAGTCAGCTCTTCAAGGTTAGCACCTCTGCTGCAAACACCAAATACTGCAAGTCAAGTGCTTGTACAAGCTGTTTTATAGGTTTGGTATAGACAACCGTAATTCTAACCTGAAAGCTCATAACTTTAATGTGAAGATTATGTTTTGCAATGAATCAGAAGATTTATGTATGAAATTCTGTAATTCTCTGTTGAAAGTGAAATGGCAGGCTTTCAGAGACACTCCACATCCTTAGCACAGACAACCTAAACTGTTGCCTAGAATGAACTCACAAAAGCAGTTACCTGAAGAGTTCATTGTGTTTGCAGACACATGGCTGAGATAGTAAAAACACAAACCAAGTCTTGTTAGCACAAATCAGCACTTGGACTAACTCTGACTCTTACTACTTACAAAATCACAGATATGATGCATATGCCTAAAGACACAGAAGCACACTGAAAAAAAAATTCAAGCTGTCTATTATGTTTGGCATGATATAAAAAAATCAGTATCAAATTAAAGGAAGTTTCTTAAAAACATAGTCTGTATGCACGTTCACACAACAGGCGAGCACACACCACTCACCTGTGACCAGCAACCTAAAGACTCATGGTACCATCACATGCAAAACTTAAATGGACAAACAGCATCACAACCTTATTTTGTCTCAACCAAACAATCCCTAAATTCTACCAGTGGTACTCCAGGAGAGACAAAAAAAGGAGTAAGAAATGTGCATATAGATAACGCATCTCAAAGAACTTCCACTTACTAATGAGTAACCTTCCTTTCTTCTCTGAGTGACTGTCCATGTGCATGTTCACTCTGAATACAGGAACAGCACATCTCAACTTGCACAGATTACCTGGTGGTTGGTTGCAATGTCCCAGGAGAATTAAAACCAGAAGATCACTATGACAAAAGCAGCATCAGTTAGAAGCTTCTGTGATAACACAGGTAAAAAAGTGGATAAATTTCTGTGGTTATTCTGCAGGTCTAATGGATAAAGACACTCTTCAGAGATGCTAGTGTCACTTGAGCCTTCAGGGATTATGCTCAGACAACATTTGATGGTTTTACTGTAGCACATTCGGAAATGCAGTGGACAGTCCTGGGGACAGTACAGCTGCATGTCTGGATTCATCTGCTGTAGAAATGAATTCAAACAAAAGGCAAACCATACTTGATGTTCAGAGTATGAACAGATGAATCAACCTTGTATAGATCTGCTTTAGGAAAAAGCACAGATTAATTTCCTAACTCAAGAAACCCAAAGATTACTTTAGGAAAGGATCTGGAGTATGTAGAATGGGCACAGTGTGTATTAAGAGGATTAGCTCTGAAGGTCTGAATCTCTTTCACTGTCCTAACCAAAGTGAATAAAAGACATTTTCAGCAGTCTATGAGTATCCACTTCACCATTCAAGAGCAGCTAGCAAACTTCTTCCTGCTACCGTCGATGTGTTTTTCCCAGAGAACAGCATACTTACTTCAAGTGCAAGAAGCATCTCACTATGCAGTTTAAAGAAAAAAAAAAAAAGTGCAAAGGTTCAAGTAAAGGTACCAACTTGAGACTTGTGAGAGCAGATAAAAGACCTAGGGCAAAGTTCAAGGCATCAGCGATAAAAGAAGGAGCAAGTCCCACGAACAGGCTGACCAGGGTGGAACAATTATAATTATATCGGCAATTTTCTGGTATTCTTAGAAAAGGTGAGACTGTAGAAAATGTGAATCACCAAATAAGGTAATTATTTCTGAATGAGATAAATAAATAAGTCCAGAGACAGACCGGTCTTAAAAGCAACAGACTAACATTTCTTTTTTAAATTCAGGGTGAAGAAAACAATTTGGAGGAGTCCCCAGTCTCAAAAGGCAGGCTGAGAACGTAACTCCAAATTTCTCATTCACTAGCTCCCTGGCTGGGATGGCTCGGAAAGTATGTTCAGGGTTTTGTAGAAATCAACTGGGAAGACTGACCCTTTCTGTATCACCAATTCATGTAAAGCCCCATAGTAATGGTATGCAGTACCTCAAAGTCTCTAAAAAAAGCTTGATGCATGTTCTGTGTGGTTCAGCTCCAGAACACTGATATGAAGATGTGACCTCCTGAGGAAGAAAAGGTCTTGCTTTTTCAGGGGGTTCCTCAATCCAGGCAAAAACCACCTGTGATTCTGCTACTGGAAGATAACCAAAGCTGAAAGGGCATCTCCTAGAGACACTTCATAAGTTTTGCCATGACTAGTAGGGAAAGCAAAACTGTGGAGCTATAGGTGGACACTTCATTACAGAATTCTCCAGGGAGACACAGGCTGGATGCAGCTTACATGGAGCTTGTTATGGGTATAATAAAGGAACATCATGCCATGTGGTAGAGACACCCTTTCAGTTATAGTTCCCCCAGGTTTCATAGAAGTTTTTTGAGAATTAAGAGCAGTCTTGAGGGAGGTAAGTCATTTCAGAAGTAGTCTAGAGCACTGCTTGCTAATGCAAAGGTTGAAAATCAGAATCCTATGAGGCATCTGCATATCCATCATGAATGTATATGGGCAGTCAAGAGCCAAAAAAGAGTGCAGAGATATTTCAACACCTGCTTTAGAGTACTACGTTTAACAGCTAATTCAGGGAAAAAGAGATAGAGTGCTATCCTGTTCTCCGAGTTGAAGAGCTACTAATGCAAGGAGTGTAGTGAAGACACCCAAGACCACAGAAACTCCTGACAGCCAAATATAGTACTAGTAACAACATACTAGCAATGATAATAGGTTTGGTACAAACTTGTTCCAAATGCCCAAAATAAAATCTGGAAACAAAGAAGGAAATCAATCACTTTCCTGTAGGGGAAGAAAATAAAGACCTTACTTTGGGCTTCCAAGATACACCTGCAAAGGCAACTGTCTGAGTAAGATATGACAGCAGTGTCAGTGGTAGAGGATGCACTGTTAGGTCTGCAGAAACTCTGGTGGTAATTATAATTCCTGTGCTTGGAAAGGCTTGGGCTGTCAGGTCTTCAAACTGACCTCGCTTACAGAGGGAACAGCTACTTTCTAAGCAAACACTTGAGATTCCCAGTAAGCAAACAGCTGCTGTGGAATCCCTGAAAGAATGTACCTTGTTCACAAACAGCATGTTGAATAACCGAGCTTCTGAAAGACATTCTAGCACTCATATTTTTAATATTTCTGAAGAGGACTGCTAAGAGGTTCAAAAAAATGCAGACCACATAGGGATGATGTCATACATCTCTGTCTGCTGCACTGCATACAGCACTACTGAGCGGTTTGAGAGGGAAGAAAACTTTCTAGAAGTCATTCCAGCTAGAGATCTTCCTCTCATCTCATAATTTTAACAGATTTCTTTGTAATTAAAATTAAAAAAAAAAAAAAAGGAAGCATGAGAGTGGAAGCAAAAAGAAGGAGAAAATTGGTAATTTCTGGACAAAACATCTTTGTCCCACTTTCACCATTCTCTATGAATCTGTGGTTGAAAAATATTACAAAGAGGAAGTTTCCAAGTATGTGAATATCTACAAAAGACAAAGTAAACACTGCTACAATGCCCTTGTAAGTATCAGGATGTGACCTTAACAGGAGGATCTTGAAAGCTAGTTGATGGTGGTGATGCCGTAACCATTCAAATGGAACAAGGGTTCTCAAAGAATAACTATTACTTCCTCAAAAATATTGACTAAATTAGACTAACGGAGGAAAACAAAGAACAAAAATGTCACAAGAAGAAAGAAAAAGCCATAATAAAGTCTGAAACATATGCCAAGACAGAAGCATAAATTCATTCACAAGGAACAATCTTCTGTATGAGTGCGTGCTTCACCTGTGATACGCTTCACCTATTGGTACTGATGTGAAAAAGTGAGAAAAAAAAAGTGTTAATCTCTGCCAGTGCTACTAGTTCTAAAAGCGCCCAGACTCAAATGTTTGGACACAAGCCTACTCACAGTGAGAAGGTACAGATGGACACTCAGTCAAAGGAAAATATCTTCCTGCATATTTGGAATCTTGTATTTATTTACTTGACACAGTATCTTTCTGTTTTACAACTACACATGGTAAAACTAATACGTGATTCTCTGATTTCTCTGTAATAGCACCAAAAATATTCCCTTTTTTCCACACACAGTTTGAAAGCTGTGCCTTCCTGCAAGGTCATGCTCTCATCATGGAACTGTGATTCAGGTCCTGGGCAATGACAGTTGTTAGAATTTCCATCCAGTGAAAGGCTCATTTATCTGCTTCTTAAAATACTCCAGAACTTCAGTCAGTAATCCAACGAAGCTGTGCCAGTGCCAGAAATGAAAAGCATGTCTTTGATCCACAGCACCTGTGCCTAATACATTTAAAATAAATGCTTCTTGAAGTGCAAGGTGTAGACCACACAGACACATATATCTATGTGGTCAGTGCATATAAATTCCATGTAAGGCCTACTTAAGTTCTCCATATGGCTTCAGAAGGGTTTAAGGACAGACAAATTTCCATTTTTTTCTGCACAAGAATGAATCTCCCCTAAAATTAAAATTTTGGCAAAATAGTAAAAAAAAAAAAATAAAATTCTGGTTAAACAAATAAGAAGTCAGCACCAGACTACCCTTGATTTTATTTACAGCTTCCCCAGCCCTTTTGTAGTCACAAGTGGAACAGACACACAAATACTTCCATTGGATACATACTCTCATGGCTTCCTGGATGTGGTCTTGGCGTACAAGCTCAGCTGAACGGTCCATGTACCACTTCAAACATCGGATCAGCTCCCTGAATATAACAGACAGTGAAAAGAGGAGAAATCTTCAGCACTATTTTAAAATTAGTCAGGCAACAAACATTTTGGGGTTTGGGAGAAATCTATAAAATAGTCTCATTTGACTCCATTTCAGTGGTCAGCTATACCTGTCCTAGCTACTGAATTTATATAAGTTTCAAAACCAGAAAATAATTTCTTCTCTGTAATTGACTTAGACCATGAGGAACCTAAGAGAACATCAAAAAGATGTTTTAAAGAGACAGCTTTGATAAAGGCATGCAATACAGTTCTAAGACCAAAACATACTCTCTTTTTTTTTTGGTAAGAAATTCCAGATCTCCTCTAAATAAGCAGTTTTTAGAAACTAAGATCACAAAGAAAATACATGCATCTATTTTCTGAAGTACAGAATACCATTTGGACTAACTTAAACAGTTGTATTAAAAACACCTTTTATTGCAGACATCAGACTACCAAAAATCATTTGTTTTGTCTGGCAGAGGTGATACTTAACACAAAGCAGAACACCTTTTTACCCTCTGAACATGACCATGCATTCTAGTGTTGTATAGTCTCTACAGTTTTTTAGCTGCCATTGACTGAAGATTTTTAATATATTTTTTATTTTCTACATATATTTTTATTTTTAATAATGTCAATGCCTCAAAACAATCAAAACCAATTATACATTGTTTTTAATAGTTTACTGTGGCCAAAGATAGAATATTCTCAAATGTAAAAAGAAATGGCCAAAAAGGAAGGAAAACCAAAACCCTGAATGATAACTGTTACTGCTTTCAAAAATCTGTCTTCTTGTCTGAAAAAGCAAAGCTCAAAAAAAGAATACTAAAAATAAGGCAGAATCTTCAAAGTGACAGTGAAAATTAAGTTTCTGATCTACTGAAATTACACTTTTACTCTAATCAAATAGAACATCATCTTATGAGAATACCTGTCTACTTTGGAAGAGGAAATTACAATTAGTTCTCTAAGCTTTCACGTAAGTCTCATATCCCAACATCCTTCTTTAGACAAGAAACATATATGCTCTTGGTAGCTCATTAGCACAGACTGATAATGAGTTGTTGCTGAGTGACAGTGTCTCTTCAGTTAAAAAACAAGAAAGTTAGATTTACCAGTTCAGAAAGGCAAGATAAATTCCAAAGTCCGCTCATTCTTAGCTACAGGTGACATTCAGCAGCTTTTCTCTGTAACCGTGCTGGCATACTTTCATCTGAGTAGTTCTACTTTTGCAAACCACTGCTAACAGGAAGGTTACGATTCTGATGGTGACATCATTCAAAGCTTCCTAATACCATCTCCTGAAGTGATGGATAAACAAAACCTACTTGTAAGCCAGTGCTCCTGCAAAGTGCTTCTGAATGTAAGTGTCCATCACAGGTCGAAAATGAAAATACTTGCTGTCACGCAGCAGATTTATGATGAATACCTGTGGGAGATGGAAATGTGAACCCATACTAAAGAAAATTGCACATTGTTGCTAGGTTTCTATAAACAAGTGACACAAGCTAAGGAACACTGAAATACATGAGTTTCTTTAAACAGTCAGTACTTCTGTTATTAGATGTTACTGTTTGCTTCTCCCAAGTGATAGCAAATATTGCTGTCCTCCATCTGTTGAGGCTATTCTGCCCTCCTCACCCAAGATTATTACAGAAAACACAGGGCTGGATCCAGCTGAATATTCCGTATTTCATGGAAGTAAAATACGAGCAACATGATAATAAGAAACTTAAAACTAACTGACCATGAGATAAGTAACAATTCAGCAGCTTACCAAAGACTGAAAGACCAACAGACCATACTTTTCTGTGTTGTCATCCAAAACTACAAACAACGTGTCGAGAATATCTTGTAGGAACTAAAACGATATGAACAAACAAAGAATTTCAAATTCAGTTTTATTCAAAAGAAGGTTATTTCCCCCCTGCTTTAATTATTTCACACATGTTGATATCTTTGCAAAACACTTGCCAAGGACAAACCACATTCATCCATATGATGCGACAGATTTTCGTTTGTTTTTACTAAGAGGAATTTTTCTCTTTACAAGGAATATATCTAAACAAAAATGAGAGAAAAACAAAAAATAAGAAATATGTACCGCATGCCTGATCTGGAAATATAACTGAGTGTTCCTTCACTGTAAGCTGACTAAAAGTGCTGCCTAACAACAGTGACAAAACAGCTTACTTTCATTCTGGTATCATTAGAGTGTACCAGATACTGTTTGTCATCAAATTTAAGACTTGGAAGCACATTAACCGGTGCTCCAAATTATGTTTACTATTGAAAACCTTTGTTATATGACAGAAAGTAAAGCTATTATAACAAGCATTAATTCGGTCAAGTTACATATTGCCAACTGTTTCTTTCATCTGTAACACTGCAGCTTACTGAGTGCTGACAATTCAGTGATTTTCTTTCCTGAAAGCACAGTCCTCAGAAAGGATGATTGTGAAGAATGCTGAAGATCAAGTCAACTCCACATTCTGATTTTTTAATCTATTCTGATTAAATTTCTGATGTGGAAAACAAGAAATAAAATATAACAATTTATGAAGTGTCTGAAAGGATAAAATTTCTTTTTTTCTGAATTACTGCATTCTGTTCTTCATATCCCAATGCCAAATGGCAGCTGATTTAGGGAGGGAATTAATTCTCCCCTTGGATTAATTTAGTCCGTATCTTTTTATGCTTTTCTCTATAAAAAACAGATACTTGTACTGCCTTGCAAACAAAACGTACAAAACATGACATTCTTGAAGAATTCCAATATAAACAGGGTATTGTCCTCTTCTGTTACAGTTATGAAGTTATCATGAAAATTAACTAACATTCAAGTTACGGCAACATTCAAATGAATTACAGTGAAGTGGCTTTAATCATAAACTACTAATTAAAGTGATGGGGTTTCTCTATGGTTTCTTCTCTTTGGTTGTTTGTCGTTACAAATTATCTCCTCAAATTATCTCCTTTTACTTCTAGATTTATAGAAATAAGTTCTAGGGAGAGTTCTCAGCACACCTAAAATTATCAGAGGGATATCTGAAATGCACTTTTTTTCTAGGACCACAAGTATTCAAATGCCTTTTGACGTTCCTTTGACCTGAGAAAGTTCAGGTCACACAACGGATTGGCATGCAGAGCAACAGTGGTTATAAAACATGATGAAATTATCAGATAGGAGATGGATTACTGAGAGGTTAAACACACTAGAGAGCAATTGGTGCTCCAGGCAACAGCTCCACTTCACAGTGCTGGGACAGGAAAATGGTTTTGCAGGATGGTTCATTGGCCACTGAGCAAAACTTAACTTCCAAGGTTTCATATTTCTGCTCTACACAGACGTTTGGAACATATTTGCAAAATGGAAATATAGATCAACTCTACTAGCTGTTTGAAAAGGTCAAGTTTTCTGAGTCAGCTCTGTTTTCTTCGCTCCAGAAGTGACCAACCACATGCAGTTTCAGAGAATATCCTTTAGAAAATACTATTGGAACAGATAAGTCTGCACAAAACCACTGCCAGTGGCTACGTCTACACCAGCAAGCAGCACGGCTCAACAGGAACAGGCCTATGGAGTGGAACAATCGGTGCTGAGGACTCACAGCACATGCAGGTGAGGGAATTTTAATAAGGGTTAGCTCTCTTTTGATCCCAAGGACTAACTATCCATTAATTTTTGGAGTGCATCTTCCTGTTCAGTTTCTCGTCAAAATAAAATCCCAATTCATACACTCTGAGAATTCACAGTGTGAATCAAAAAGTACAATAAGAGGGAGCATTCAGAAGTGCACTGCAGGTCTGAACTCGCGTGCTGTCACAGATACATCCAAAGACCGTTATTTCATGTAGTACCTTAACAATCTCCTCGCCACTGACATGTCTTAGTCTTCCTAAAATATCCATCACACGATCTGGGTAAGCTTTCCATTTCAGCAGGGCAAGCAAATCCACTGCAGAACAGTAAGAGAAAGAGCGAGAATCCATATCAAGAATGGCAACCCCAGACGCACCAGAGATTCATTACATGTTACATTTCTGCTCTTGCTGCCATTCACACTTCTCGGAAAAAATAAACACATAAGGGCAAAGAAGGCAAATACGGAGTAAGTCCAATACTACTAACAAAGAACTGAATGGACCGATGGTAAAGTACTTCCAAAAGAGTAAAGACTGCATTTTTTCCCCATGTGACTTGACACTGCACTGTGGACAAAACTTTTGTCTTCCCATGCTTCAGGGATGTTGCCATAACAAATTTTCATTTACTTAGTAACTCTGTAAAAGCTGAACAAACCAAACTTTGGGTTGTGTAGAAGTGCTAACATTGAATTTTTTGTTCTTCAATCATTTAACGAAGATTAACTTTGCTTTAACATATCACCCTTCTCTTGCACTTACAGTAATGTCTGTAATTTCTCTGCCATCTTTCAATATCCTAATTTCCTCAAAAAAACAGTTTCTGCTCATTTCAATAGTGTTAGTAAAAAAAAGCCTACATATAATGAAATTATAACAAAGGAGTATTTTAGTAAAATAAACAGAGCACAAGCACACACATCTTATCTTTTTCATAATCTCTGTTGCCTTGGGCATTTTGAAGGATCAGCTACTTACCATTCTGAGTCAGTTTGGTAGAAGAAAGCTGCGTGGAGACTGAAAAGGTCTCTTTGGTGCTGCGCTGGAAAATGAGGCTGGAAGGGATGTTGGGGCAGCCATTGTAGTCCTCTTTGCAGCAAGGCAGCCCCAGGTACAGTGCGTGATTGTTAAATGTGCTGTTCTCATCACACTGCAGGTATGGGACAAGACATGGAATTTTACCTAGTCTGTCTCATTCCACATACTCAGACCCTGACACATTGCCTAACAGTACTTTTATTGATCTTTTGGGTGCACAAAAACACTTCTAAGAAAAAGCTGTGCTTACCACCTTTGGGACCTGTACATACACAAAACAGACCCAGCTCTAGAAAGTGTGGTCTCCTAACCACTGACTCCTTAGAACTTACCATGATCTTCCAACTGTACAGCTTAGTGTTGCTGTCTGAAAATCATACTGAAGAAATAAACCAAGGTAAATTAACAGGAAGGAAAAAAAAAAACCCAAACAACTCCCCCCAAACCCCTTGCTACAGGGTGGCCAAGCTGTAGCACTGTAACATGATGCATCTGAAGTACAGTATAATTTCATAACACAAAGGTATAGAGTAATGACATAGGCTGGTAGAAGCGCTGAATGCTCATAAACACTAGTATGTTTGAATTCAAAATACATAGGATTAACAGAAGATGAATCATTATTACCTGAAGGGAAAAGGTGAGCTTTACCTAGAATAGAAGGCTGTATGTCCTAGTCATGTGATTTGGAATTTATAAAATTTTGAAACTACTATTACTCTGTTCCTCACATACTTCTAATGAGGGTGGAAAAAGATAATGTAATGACTGTTACTTATTTAAACTGAAGTAGAGACGAGTAGGTGAAAAGTCTGCAGAGAAGAATTGGTACCTTATAAACATAAAGCTCGTGGATATCATCCGACAAGGTAGTGCCATCATCTCGCATCAATGGAGTGAATGCAAAACCAAAGAGCTTCTTTTCTCCCTTGTCTTTTGCTGTAGCAAGAGATAGAAATAAGGAATCATGTTTGTACATATTCTGTCCATCCATATATACCACATGGTTATTCACTAACTTCTCTGCACGCCTAAAAAAAGCATACAGGTTACATAAGAAACAACATATAATATACTATGTCTAATTCTATGCAAATGATCGATAAGCCTCAAAACAAACACAAACATGACGATCATAGTAAAATATAAAATGTACATGCTGTAAAGAAGACATTCTACAGGAAAACACAGCAAAAGAACAGCAGGGCAGAACACCTACAAAATGTTTTGCCCTGTGCTGATTGTTCACGATGTTTTTAACGTGCTGTTTAATAAATGTAGTAACCTGCTAATTAGCAGTGCACCTTCACTGTATTTTAAGTTGGCAGCCCTTTTCTGCTTTCCACCCAGTAACAGCCTCATCCAAATACACATTGACAATGGAAAGACCTCAGCTTTTTTGGATTTCTCTTGGTTACGTTTTGCACTCACTGGAGCAATGTCTGAACTCAAACCGGAGGTGAGACCCACGGAACCTGTCTATAGGGATGGGCAACTTGATGATTTCCCCCCATCGAGGGCTGTTATTGTGGTAAAGGACAAAAGAGTGGTATGTGCTCCTGCTTGGCTCTCCCGAGCCCAGGCTGATGCAGTCCTGGAACAAAAGAAAACAATTTAAGATTAAAAGACATCACATCACTACAGATGAGTCATTTTATTACACGGTGATAACCTTTATATAATTCATCTCTTTCTGTAGACATAAAAGAAGAGTCAGAAGCAGAAACTCAGACACAATGAAACCTGAAATTTTTTAAGAGATCTTTAAACTGCGTTTTGGGTCAAAAGATGAGCTAGGAGACCTATGATACTGGATGAATTCCAGTATCTTAAGCTATTATTTAAGTTCTTAGTTAAACTAAGTTTTCTATCAAGCATAGAGTAGATATAATAAACACGTAAGTTCAAATATATAAAAACAAGTCCAAGAAAAAAGGACCTAATAGGACCATCACTTGTAATATTAGACTTTTCTGAAAATATCTAATCAGATTTCTGCTTCAGTATGTCAGTTCAGAAGTGACACCTGAACTTTTCGAGCTTTTAAAAACGTTAGTCTCCTGAAACTACAATCATCCAGCCTCACCACGTATCCCAGAAAATTCTGATTGAGTTACTTCATTAGTGGTAAGCAAGGAATTCCTGTTGAATAGTCATGACCTAAAAATATCATGGGATCTAAATTTCTGCTTTTAGATATAAAAAGGTCATAGAACTTGGCCAAAATTCTCAAAATACAGATGAAGAAAAACATGAATTGGTTTTGTTTAGGAAATACAGAAATCCTTAGCCACAACATGAGTGAAGGAAGTTAGGAGAAATACTGAAGTCCTGAAATAAGGACAGTAAAAGGTCCTTCGTAATGAAGACATGGAACAGAAAGCACATTTTTTTATACAGGCACTAACCCCTGTTCTAGACCTAGCACTTAGATGCAGTATCTTATAAAACCACGCAGGAAAAAAAGACATCTTAGAGATTCTTCACTTTTAGCATTTCTAAGGATAATGAATCCAGGAAGAAACAAGCTAAGCAGACCTAGAATGACACATGCAATACAAATTCTGACGTAAAACCACCTCACATGGAACAGTTATCGTGACAGGAAGAACTACCAGTCATTTCCCCAAGGCATCTCTAAATTCTATTCCAAGAAAATACCAACAATGTTGATTTGATTTTTTTTTTCATCTGTAATCAAGGGACTATCAAGTCAAGCACATGCCATTAACCAGACCAGTTAGTTCAACCTGTGGCAGCATTCTTCTGGCTTTGAGGAAGTTAAGAATTTGTGAAGAAGCTCAAAGAGAAAGGAAAGTTCTCTGGAATTTTGGCATTCAATGCACGAACAGCCCCCCGGTCAGAGATTCATTGCAAAGGCTCTAATCCAAACTGAGTGACTGTAGCATATACTCAGAAAACTCAGCTCTCTCAAGTAAGTCTCAGTAACCATATGGTATGTGCCACAATCCCGGCATAAAGGTGATTTTTTAAATACAGCAATGAGAATTAACTGTTGCAGATATGAACAGGCTGTAGTGAGCGTACTGGTGGCAGTACTAAAAACCAGAATGCCTGCAATATTCCAGTTATATTTTTTGATAAGTGTAACGTGTTGGGCTTCAACACAGCAATTCCCAAACCTCATTCTGCATTAGGTTCTTAGGAGAAAGTAAAGTAGTATTTTTATTTCTTCTATAAGGTACAATAAATTTCAAGTTTTCATGTGAGCTTTTTTTCTGTTGCCTCAAAAAATTACCTGCCTTGACAGCCAAATGGTCAGCCTTCATGCTATCAACTTTAAATAAACGAATAGGTAAAGAGCCTTCTGTTTGTTAGTTAACATAGTTTCTATGCATTTATGCTACAATCTATAGTCTGAGGGGGGAGGATTGTTTAATCTTTAATTCTGAATTGTGAGCTCCAAAATATAAACATGGAACTAGTCTCCGTAACACCTAGTTTTCATGAGACCCAAATATGTAGGTGAATTAGAGGGCAGAGGCAAGTAAGGGAAGCTAAACCAGAAAAAGTATCAGGTAATAATAATTTTATCGTTTAAGGTATGCCCTGCAATCGATAAGATATTCCTGCTACTGGAATAGAAAGAAGAATAAGCGAGAAATCTGTCAAGGTTTTTTATTTTTCAGACTATATTGAAAGATACTAACAATTGAGTAAGACCATTTTGAAAAGGAAATACTAATTTTCATTTTGAACAGCACTGCATTCTGGGAATAATTTCACTGCTTTCAATAGGACTATTTCTGGACCAAGAGATACTCAACAGTATTTGAGACAGACAGAATATTCTCATTAATGTTCTGCTAAAGTCTTCACAAAAGGCATAATTCAGATTTGGGTTGTGCTGCTGGTCAGGAAAAGTTTAGAAATTTTATTCTACTATCAGATGAAAATTTTGTGGCAATTTCCCCACTGCACTGTGCAACTCAGCACACACTTTCTCATCTGGCAGTCTCTGCTTTGGAAAGGCCACAGCTCAGGAACAGTAAAGGATATTTCAACCAAGAGCAGTAGTGCTTTGGGGTCAATGATCAAACTTCCGGTGTTCTGCCTGTAAAATTGTAGGCTTGAATTGGAGTTTTTTATTAGTTTCTCTACTGTATCACCTACTGAAAGTTATTAAATTAATGTCATAATTAGACAAATGAAATAGAAGAAAGAAAATAGCTACACTTTGTGATAGACTTGTATTGTATATTTGTTAATCAAACCGGTATACAATATGCTAATCGCTGTGAACTAGTATAGCCGGGAGACTTTGTAACCGCAATGTCCCACTAAGTACTAGCCTTGATTGCCCGATAAGGGAATACTTTAGAGCTGTAAAAGTGTGTATCGGTATGCATGCTTTAAATGACAAGATCACGACCTACCAGAAGGCCAGGAAAGACCCCCTAGCAACAGAGCGCGAGACCGCAGACTGTAAGAGGAGGACTCTGGAGGGGGCAAAGCGCGCGCCGTCGGTGCAGTGGGACTCCCGGGCCGCCCAGCGCTGTTTTGCTTGCTG
This sequence comes from Burhinus oedicnemus, assembly GCA_008921705.1. Lineage (NCBI taxonomy): Eukaryota > Metazoa > Chordata > Aves > Charadriiformes > Burhinidae > Burhinus > Burhinus oedicnemus. The sequence continues at coordinate 274,502 of VFFE01007184.1, forward strand.
CCGCTTGCTAAATAAATACTTCAAATTTTAATTGGCTCTGTCTCTCCTCAATTTGTGACATCAACGTATAACACACTTGACAGTGAAAGCAACCTTGGGTCATGCAAGTGATCATTCAGGGGCCAAGAAACCCAAACAAAGCAATTCCCTTCATCAGCAGCGCACCAAGCCCTGTCCAACACACACCTTCTTCTTCACGTTTATATTAAAATGTTATTAGACTCCTCTTGTTGCAGTCTTTAGAATTTTCTTTCAGATTATGCTCAATGATTGAAATTAAAGTCGTGATCTAGCAGTCTCTTTACAGCTGCTTCATTTAGGAATGAAATTCTGTCTAGGTGAAAACCGTCTCTTTCCTAATGGAAAATGGCACATCATCACACTGCTCTAGGTGTCCATACCGAAGATTACATAAACCAGGTGGTTGCAGTGAAAAATAAGCCATCTAGGGTTTAAAACTAAATTCTTAATATAAAAGGTAAAACAGTACCCATTTAGCAGCATATTAAAACAACCAGACTAATAGATCTGTGTTGAGTTTTAGGTAAATGGACACCTAGACTTCCCAAAACCCATTACACAGGTGGGATGGTTAGAACTGATGGAGTTCTTTGTTCTCAGGGCTTTTCACCTGAAGCACGGGGAAGATTCTGAGCACAAACTTTGCCTGTATTCTAGAATTGAAATCTGCATTCCAAAAATTGAGACAAACTGGAAATCTACAATTTAAAGAGCTGAATCCTTGTAATTTTGGGGGCATTTCTATAGACTTAGAGCAGCCATATACACCTGAAAGGGTCAACTGTCTTCTACAAGGACAAGGACATTACCGTTGAGTTGTAAGATAACCCACTAAGAAGTAATTCCAGATGGCTGTCTCATTTGCTTTAACTTTGGTAGATGAATTTGCAGAATTTTTAATTCATTTAGAAGCTATGGCAGTGATGAAAAAAGAGGAGACATGATTAGTTTGCAAACTCAATTCTAAATAGCTGCTTCTTTCTCTTAGGTGCATGTCATTATTGTCACTTAGCACTTTTGAACTATGCCTCTATATTCAGTTCAACTGATATTCAGTTTTTATATGTTGTTTTTCTAGTTCTATTCTGCAGTTACGAGAGAACGCAAACGTACCTAAGCAGTGAGAATGAGTTCAAATTAAAGGGAAGGAGAGTTCAACACCTACTGTCCTTGATGGCCCTTTTACTTATTTTTCTGTAGATATGCTAGCTTACACCTTTCAGTCTTTACTATGTAGAAGAATTCTAGCGTCTGCATGCTTGAAATACAGTGGATCTTAGGCATCATTAGATACCACGAACCAAAGATATCCCTGATGTAAACCAAGTGTCTTTGTTGCTTTGACTGCAACTATACAGAGGAGCAATAACAAAATCTGGTACAAAGATTTTCTTCTAAATATGTGTTTTAAATTTAAAAACCACAAAAAATCCTTTATATGTAAAGTCTCTCTTTTATGACAAATGTTCACCTGATTTTTTTCTAATCTGATTGACTACCTTTTACTATTTTCTTTGTACCATGTCTGTTCCACTATCCCACATAAAGCCCTGAAGTACTGTTACAGTACTAATAAGACCATGCAAAGGTAAGAAAAAGATAACTTAGTACGTGTGAATGACCATTCCCACCAAAAACAGAGAGGAAGTTAAGACTGATAACGTCTAGAAACTATATGGCTTTTATACTTAACCATTAGCCACAGTTACAGTGTGATTAGCTACCATTAGGTACATTAGCATTTGACGAGGCTGATATTGCAGTTTAGAGGGTAAAAGACCTACTTTGGTCTTTGGCAGACTGCTATGAAATAAAAATACATCACTCAATTTGAAAGGTATGCCTAATGCAACTAAACAGAAAAGGATTGTGATCTTCCTGCAACAACTATGAGCACAAACCAGTTCCTTACAAGAGATATAATTTACTTTTAATGAAATCACAAGCAATTGTAGTAATAAAGGAAAAGTTCTCTTTTCCATTAAAAAAAAAAAAAAAAAAGATTGTGGCAATGAGTTTGGTACACAAGCATTTTGGTGTTTAGACTCTCTTACAATAATGGCTACAAAGGTCATTTTATTGCAGTGGACGTAAAAAAAAGTACGAGGAAGTTATTTCTGGTAGATATTTATTTTGAAATACTTTCCGTTTACTTCTCTATCCTCATACCCTCCCACCCCACACAAAGTTGACTTCTCTTCAATAATACTTAAAGTAAGAATAGAGGAAGAAAGAAAAACATTAAACATCACCATCCACAGCTGGAAAGGAGCCATCCCAGGGCGACAGCCAAGAACTTGGAAACAAGGCAACTTAAATTTATCATCCAAAACTACATTCAGTACCATAACTCCCAACAACTCAGATTTTAAAGTCTCTCTTGCAAACACATTTCATCATGTTGTATGACACATATTATTTGATTTTAGATATTTGTCATATACTCTTCAGTTCTTCCTGACTAGTTATGCTAAATTTTCTGTTTACTATAGCCACTGACATCACATTTTGAAATCACATAAGCTTTTCAGTTTATGAATATTTTCTCCAAGTCCCCTATTCCCATATAGGGGATGTGCTCCAAATTCTTTCAAATTTATAACTGACTACTTCCTTCATCATAATATATAGGTTAAAAACTTACACACACACAAAAAAAAAGTAAGATCGAGTTTTAGTTTAGCACTTCCCTTGCATCAGAGAAAACAAAGCAAGAGAACATGTCCATGGAGCAAGCAGACGGCACCTGAAGCTCAAAGAGGAAATAAGCACTTACCTTCAAGATTTCTCCATCTGCATAGAGCACATACATGGTCACTTCAATGTTCTTCTGCACACTTTTCCCACCTCTTTCAAAGTCTCCCTTTTCTAATGTCAGGTACAAGTCATTGCGTATATCACCTGCAGTAAAGAGTGGAGCCACATGCTTAAACTCAACGTGGAAGACTCGGTGCCTGCCTGCAACACATTTGGATTCTGCAAACCATCTTCTGTGTTCTGCAAGACTATGGCTGATGCCCAAATCATTCCAAGCAGCAAGTTAATTGTTAATAAAGATGAACATTTTAACATCAATGCATAAAATCAGACCACTGTTAGTAATGCCTTTATTAAGTGTGAACTTGGGATCAATACTTGCTTTTATTGTGTGTAAGCGAGGAAGGGAAAAAAGCCTTCTACTACTTTGCCTGCTTAGCAGATTTGGAAGTATCAAGCTAAGCCTGACAAAACATCATTTACATCAGACTTCCTATTTCCAATATATTTTAATACAAATGAGTATTTTTTTTGATGATCGGCAGAAAATCATGTTCAGTTAGCTTGTCTTCAAGTATTTTCTATATGATAATTTCTTTTTATCATAGCAACAAAATAAAAGCAGCATTTTTGGAAACCTGGTTGTAATTCAGTTCAGGTGGATTAAGAAGGAATTAGTAAAATTTTTTTTGCGAGATTTCTGGCTAGCCCCTGGTGGCCATATGCATGAATATAAGAAAGCGGGCAGTATGGATACTTGCCAGTTTCACACTACCTCATTTTCAACAGCGTTCAGAGCAAATGACTACACTCAGAAATACAAACGCTAGCATCTATCTCAGCATCTTGTTATCCTGAATTTGACAGATTCTTGGTCACTTTTTTTTTTTTTTTTTTAAGGAATCTGATTTGGGAAACTCTGCTTTCAAAACTAATGCAGATAATTCTAGTCAAAACTAACGCAGTCAAAGCATGCACCAAAAGGAGAGCAGGTAGCACCTATTTTTCTCTAAGATTTAGTTACTGTCGCCATTTCGTGATGGCTCACTTACCACTTCTTTTTATTTACTTGCCACAAAGGCAAACATACTAAGGGGCAATATACAAAAATACCAAAAATTTTAAACAATAAAAAAATTAAACCCTTTCAAGGCAAGTATTTTGTTAAGCAGCCTCATGAGACTTAAATAATGAAGTAATGGAATGGTTATCCAGCAAAGAAGAGACTCCTTGAATGGCTGATTTCTTCCACCCCAGCACTTGGAGAAGCTGATGCAATTAAATCTATTTATTAATCAGCAGCACAACGAAATAGGCAGCATTTGCTTTCAGGCAGTGAGGGATACCCTTTTGTGTCTGTCAAAGAAGCACTTCAAATTCTTCTTGAAGTCTATAACCCCACAGAATTTGTTCCTCAATCTACTGTAGGGACAAACAATAAAAGCTTTCAATCCTGTCTTTACTTTCATTTTTATTTCTGGAGATAAGTACAACTTTTTAAGCACGGAAAAAATACAGCTCAGTAGCTGACATCCAGTGCTTTCTGCTAGGAAGTCTTTATGAATGGAAATCTGTATGCAAAATGTCCTCCTTTTTCCATCAACCTCACTCTCGCTGTGGATTCACACAGAGTTGCCTGCTTGAAACACCTCACAGTTAGAGGTCTGGAAATGTCATGGCTCATTAGCGGGAAAAAGATGACAGCAAGAGGCTGGTGAAAGACCTCAAATATTTGATCTGTTTTTTCCTCATCAAAGAAGAGTCATCAAATGCAACACTCGACAGTCCACAACAACAGAGAAAATTATCTTGCTGATAAAATCAAGCTAAGCTACCTGTATGTTGGCTATAGGAATATCAAGGAAATGGAAAACTCATTGCGAAAGATAATTTAAGTAGGGACTTCTGTTTTGAAAATGCTCCTGCTTAACAGACTCCATCCCTTTTTCTGAGCAGTTTGCACAATGAGGGGAAAAGATTCAATTTATATGCTATAACTTTTAATAGAAATTAATTGTACTCACTATAATTAGCATTTTGGAGCTTCCTATTTATGACTTTTTTTCTGGAAGACAGTCTGGCAACACAAAATCCAATGTCAGACTGCAAATCATTTTTCAGCCTAAATTAAAGGCAGCATTTAGTTTTATATAGTGTCCTATCTTCTATTAAGCTTAACAGGAGGAATATTACTGCACTAATTAAAAAAAATGCCTTTGGGGTGGGGGGGGTAGAGGAATCTAAAAAACAGTGGATTTGCATCAAAATGAAGAAAAAAAAAAAGAAGGGAAAAAGTATTTTAGTGAAGTATAATGGTGCTTATTCTCTTGTAAAAATGCCATCTATTGAATCTTAAAAAAAACAGAAAAGGTCATTACATATAGTAAAAATAGGAAAGTAAATGTATCAAGGAAAGACAAAAAGCATTTACCTATCAGGTATGGAGCCCATCTGCTTCTTGAAAACCTGGAGTTAAAACTACAAACTCAAACACTTCTGTTTATTTCAGTGAAAATAACCTCACTACAAAGAAATATCTCCTTTCCCCAACATATTAGTTAACCACATCTCTTGCTGAGTCTTCGCAAACCATTTTTCTTCTCCAACTACTACTGTTTTTGAGGGGTTTGAGCTCAGATGCACGAATGGGCAGCACAGGAACTAGAGCAAATGCTTGAACACATAGCAGTTTATTAAAAATTTTAGTTTGAGTATGTAAATTGCAAGGCTAGAGAAAACATTCGGCACCACACAAGTGCACGAACAGCACAGTGCAGCTTGCATGTGACTACGCAAAAACTGTGATCGGTATGATCAAGAAGTGATCCTTGTCAGCTCTAACACAGAACGACAGCTACATATCAAGTCAAAAATCTTGGCAGATAGAGCTTTTCCCATATTTCATTCCATTGGGAAAAAAAAAAAAGAGATAAATAAAGAACTTGTTTAACAGACCAGACAATCCGTTCCCTCTACATGGCAAATGACTGCACAAAGAGTACTGGCCCAGAAGTGAGAGAAAAACAGTGTGCTACACCAACTTGGATCACATTGGCCTCGCCTCTTCACAAACAGAGCAGTGCAGATCATAAAACTGGGTTAGCTGTGGCCTCCTATCATCAGTACAGGAATAAAAAAGTGCTAGAAGGCTAGTGGGTCAAAAGTATTTATAGACTAAAACCTGCGGATGACATTTTAAGCCGAGGTCTCTGTGTTAGATGCCTGTCAAGGATGAACTGAAAACCTAATGAGAGTTTTCAGAACAGCATTTGTTTTAAAGTGCATCTCTCTACAATTGTTTTCAATTTAAAACCAAACGTAAACTGCATTTTAGCATAAAATATGTGCAGTTTTTACATATGCAGTTACTGGGGTTCATTCTTTATGAAACATCTTGAACGACAGTATTTTTTGCAATATTAAAAAAAGAATTAGAATTATTTTTTGATGCATTATGCAGCTCTTCCTTTACCCTCCCTTCACCTTTATGGGGGGTTTGCTTTGTTTGTTTTAACCTATTTACAAAGCCTTGCGTCACATGTAAAACTGTTGTTTAAATTATAAATCATAAATTATAGCTTTGGGGCTTTTGCTTATATTGAATGAAAACCTTTCTCACATGAGCTGAAACTATTTTAGTGGTGAGGGAGGGGAAAAAAGGAGTGATGGAAAGGGCTACACAAGCCATATATTGATTTTGTGTTTACAATATAAAGAAATGTAATGGAAGACTTCCAAATATTTATTTTTCATTTTCAAGACTTAGTAACATTAAGTAGTCTAATGGCCAATAATTGCCTAGTCTCTATGAGAATAAGTAGGAGATCTATCCTCGTAAGATTTGTAGGTTTTGCACTAGAAGACTAACCAGTTACTTGAAGTGCAAAGTAGTAACAATTTACAGAAACTATCTGCATTTACTCTAACACTTTTTATTCAGGGATCCTAAAAGATTTTGCACACTGAGGGCACAAAAAGTCCCTGTTTTATACAGGTGAATACTGTATCAAAAAAAGGTTACATAGTTCACGTAAGTTCCTACAGGAGAAAGAGACAAACAAATCTCTGACATCTTGATTCTAGCAAATTGATTTTCTCAGAGGCCAGTGTTCTGTGACTTTGTGAACCCCTAAACGGACACATAACGTACCCCTGCGAGCTGGGGAAAAGTGGCAGCTCACAATATTCACGATGTGCAGGCTGAGTTTCAAGCAACTTAGTAAAACAACTCTATCCAGAGAGACTTCATTGGATTTTTTTAAACTGGAAGTTTAGTCTTTTACAATTTAAGCAGCCAAAGATATCGAACAATCTATCTATAAAAATTACTATTTACATCTCTATTTGTTAAATTGTTGAGATGGTCCTATTTACTGTGGGCCCAACACTGTGATATACTGTCTATTCGACTCTAACGTCACTGGGTTCAGCATCTGTTTGAAAATACCGGCGTTTTACAGAAGAGTGCCGATAACCCCCAGAGCGTGAATGGGCAAGAAGGAGACTCAGGGTATCTCCCACAATGGCTTATGAAGAAAAAACAAAACCATACATTTAGGTCCTATACATAAAAGAATGTCCCCACAACTACAGTAAATCAGCATCACCCCACTGACTTCACTGAAGTTACCGCACTTTAAACCACTACGGGTTTGGCTCTGTAAGAGACTTACTCCAGCAAGTAAGTAAACTCTTTAAGACAAACTATGAAATGTAGAATCTTTATATTCATGGATAGTATTAGAATGTGCTTTGGCTATATGTGTTCTAGCTCTTTACATCAGTAACTGCTCTTCTTTCTGGCCAAGAGAACCGTATTGAACCGGACATGCCCTTGAGGGACAGCTCTTCTCTGCAGTACCTCTGGAGGCCACCGCACAAGAGCAGCGTGCCAGTAGTTGCATCCTGATCTCAAACAGCATAATACAACACACTTAAAGTTCTAACTTTCTCCAAATGAAAAATACGCAACTGCTTCTGAAGTGCAGTAGTTTAAACACAGATGAGGTTAATGGAACGAGGCCCACAATCAGCTTTATGATCATCACGCTATTTTTACAAAACAAACAGACTAAATGAAAAAACTGACAAAGGGCACTGTGTGGGATGGGTCTCGAACACCCTCTGGCCTTCTTTCCACCTGACCATTTGGTCTTGCTCTCAATCATGTCTCAAAAGACTAAGAGTGCCAGGCCTCACGCTGCATGATTTTCCCTTGCTTTAACAGTGAAGTCACCTGGGACACTGGTGTAAAACTCCGCTGTGCTGCCCACTGTATTACTGCTTGCCTGTTACAATGCAGAAGCCTGGTATGATCAGACAGTCTCTGGGAACCACATTAAATCCATTTCAGCGGTTTATTTCTCTGCCCCGCACCAGTCCCTCACTAATTTTTTTAAGGCCTATATTCTTGAAATAGTTACAGTATGCAACTCTTAACATTGATGGTTGGACTCGATGATCTTAAAGGTCCCTTCCAACCTAGACGATTCTACGATTATTGAGAGTAATATTACAGCAGCAAGGGGAAACAGAACTTTTATCTACTGCCTGTACGGCAAATTAAATTATCCTATAAAGAGAACATTATGCAAGTTTAACTCTGTGTTCCTCCAGCTTTCGGTGAACAAAACACTCAACTGTTTCAAGGAAAATGAACAAACAATACTTACTAGTTTATTTGCTATCCACTGTTCAACTTCTATGTCTAGAAAGGAACTTATGCTCTTTTTAAATCCAACGATTCCCCTGAAACAGTTTCCCTTCAGTAGTAGCAAGTTGATTTTTAATACATTTTTTCTTATTTCCTCCAGTTTATTATTTTAACTTCCCATTTCTGCAAGTTTATTAATGCCAAGAATATTTTTTTATTCTCTTTCTAAATGTTTTTTGGGGATAATTATTACATAATTATGTCTTTTAGTCTCATTGACTCTCTTGCCATGAACATTCTGAGAACAGCTGATGGATTTTGCCGTGTCTGTTTCTTAATGTATTTTTGCCATGACTTTGTGCTCACTGACAGAACAGATGCTGAGATGTTTCTCACCTTTGCTCCTGATTCATCTGTCGCAGCTACTAAATCTGCCTGAAACACTGTGGTATGAAGACAGACTGATAAGACAAAGCCTACGCCTCTCTGTTACCAGAGTTCCCCTATGATGTCATGATTTGCTATCTTTACCAATCCCCAACGTTCCATGAAGATATGAAAATGGAAAAAAGCAAGCAATAAGCAGACATTACACAGAAAAGCAGGAACTTACACCCAACTATCTTCATCTCTGCATCAGAAAGAAAGGAGAGAGAATAAAGGGAAAGGAAAGGGGGGGAAGCCAGGAAATTAAGACAAGGAGAGAAAAAAGAGAAAGAAGTATCACTCACAAGTAGAAGATGAAGCATGCACTTTACATCAGAGGATCAAAGTAAAAGACAGAATACTTATCAGCACATGGGGAAGGGAAGGGATGTCCTTTGGGGAACTGACAAACGCCATGCCTATGCAACAGATTTCTGATCAGCAAGTTCTGTACACAAATAAAGTTGCAATCCAAAAGGCAAGCAGCACATGCCTCATTGCTTTTATCTCTGGGGAAAGGTAAAATTGCCAGGATCAGATGGACAGTCTTAAACCCAGTAGCAATTTAGAAAAGAAAAAAAAACCACAAATGAACAAAAACCCAGCACGTCTCTTCATGAGGCTGGTTTAACCGAATCCCTGCTAATTCGGACAAAAAAAAGATGATTAGAAGTCCTTATGATGATCATCTCAGATCACAACACAGAAGGAAATGAAGAACATCGTATTGTTAGAAATCAAGACAGGCATGGTTGCTTCGTAGGATATTGATTTTGTTCTGCATAACCATGCAAGACACAAGCACATAAAGACCAGTTTCATTTTATTCTTAATGACAAACAGCTACTAGTCATGTTGCTCATATCTGACTGCGGGAAAAGGGGGCTTGATGTAGGAACTAATGCTACTGTTTAGAAAACAAAATGGGCTAAGAAAACTGTTTGATAAGACATAGCTACAGAATTTTAATGGTTAAGGTGTCTACATGTGAAAGGATTTCCTATTAAAAAAGAAAGTGAAAATATTAAAACCCATGACCAAGAAGATTCGTTTGAAACGCTAGAGCTACTTTTTTAAAAATAGATTTCTCGGTTTAGCAGAATGATCACTGCATATTTTAACAATACTAGCCTTTATTAATTTCTTCATAAAAAACATTTTTAAATCATACTGCTTTGAAAAAAATCTGCATCCACTTGCAAAATACAAGTCATGAACTTTCTGTGCTCTTTTCTGAAAGAGGAAACCTTGTCTTTAATGGGAAAGAAACAGTTCTGAAGCAAAGCAAGGAAAAGGTAGTTTGACAAAGACAATTAAAGCAGCAGACATGGCTGAGAACTGCTAATGTGCACAAACAGAATTGGGGTTTTGTTTGTTTTGTCTTTTTCAAAAATGAAATATTTTCTAACTTTAGACAGTACTAGTAAAGCTAAGAAAGAATGTTTGATTCTGGCTGTAACAACATAAGCACAAAGTAAATTGATGGACGTTCCGTGTTCATGTAGCTTGGCTTATTCACCTGAAAGACACCTTACTCTACCCAAATGGTCTCTCCTGGACACTGGGTGAACTCAAACCCCAGTCTGATCTATCGTTTAAAAGCAAACAAGAGACTAAGATCTGTTGTCGCTTGAATAATGTCAAATATATTTTCATTGCCAAAAACTTGAGAAGTCATTAGAACGAATACTGTTCACTGCATCAGCGAACTTCCATTATATTTTAATCTCTTAATTTTTTAGAGATTTCATTATCCTGGAGAATACCCAGGATAATGAAAATTTTTGCTTAGAGCACCATTCATGGCTACCTCTCTTTTCACATCTCATCTCTACTCTGGCAGTGTCCTAATTTATCATTACAGTGAAAGTCTGTTCACACTTCCATGGCTGCCTTTCTTTTCTTACCTAGTGTTTAAAGACATTTACAGACTGCCTTTCTCCACAAATGTGAGCCATTTTTTTTTCCAAAGACAAATGCCTAGAGCTTGGCGTCTAAACTCTGTATACGCAGACCTCTGGTAGCCCCCTTTGAATCAAAGAGAAGTTCTGGGTATCCAGCATGTCTAGAGGCAGGAAATAGAATGGTGGTCCTGTCACACATTTGTTTGTATCAATCAGTATTTTTAGCAGAGATATATACATATATATGCGAGACCAATTCCAAACAGATTATCATCTTTAAAATCCCTCTGTTTTCTCCAACAAGAATTGTGATTCCCACAAAAACAAGATTAGCAAGCAACTACGGTCTTTTGCAGAATACCATTGGAAAAACTGATGGGCTGACCAGAGCTGGGAAGCTCACTGCTGTACCTGCACAGCCAGCCTTACAATGCGAGTGTTGTGGAATCTAGTTTTAATTTACTTAAACGTCCAATGACTCTAGGCTGAATATCACAAAGATAATAATAATATGATTTGGTGGACATCTTTTGCACTGAGGCAGTGTTTTCACTAGAGTTCTTAGAGAGAGAGAAAAAGAAAGTCTGGAAATTTGAATTAGCTGCAATGAACAGAGAATTTTTAAAGTTTAGCGTAGGAGCACTTTTCACATCAAAACTGCTAACCTGCTTGTTCAAGCCCTGGGCAAAAGCATTGCCCAAAACAGCAGAAGCAGAGGGAAGACAGGCCCACTGTGCCAGCTTGCAGAAAGAGGCTAGGGCCCAGAGAATGAAAAAACAACTAGGGGGAACACTGAGGCCATAAAGCTATTCCTTAAGCTAGCTAAAATTCAGTGGTGTGAAGCACCTAAGGGACAGCTCTGACATAAAAATGGAGAATAAACTGATTCTTGCAGGAGAATCAGTACACCTATACAGGTACGTAAATGTTATTTCTGATGTTGACTTTTCTAGCTGTGATCTAGCTATTCTAGCTGACATCCAGCTGTGATCTCAATTACAGCAGATCACCTTGCAGCAGCTGTGTCTGCCTATTGACATGCAATATTTAATCTTTTCTCTATCTGATTGCTTTGGGTTCAGACTGCAACTTCTATAAGGTCACTGAAACCTAAAATTTATAATTGGCTTTATAGCCCACATCCTCTGCTTCTGTATTACTATTATTTACAAGTCCATTTGTAAATAAAACACATACTGTTCTAAATCCTTTTACTTTAGTCTCTAGAAATTCTTCCCCCCTACTCCCTATTTTTATTGTGCGCTCTGAAGAGTCTCCATAATGAGGCTACAACAACCACTTTTGATACTGATGTGTCACTGCTGTCTTTTGAGTAATAAAATCTGACACTTTTCTCATTATGCTTCCATAAAATTGCCTATGTCTGCAAAGTCATCCTTGGCCTTGGTTATAATGCATAGCAATGAGGTAGTATTTCAAATGCTATACATGCAACATCATTAGTAAGCCCATTTCTTACTACACTGTAAAAATCAAGACAGTATAATGCCAGGTTTTATATCTATTGATGGCATGACTGGCCAAGTTCCGATTTCCTCTGGAACTCTTGGCTATGCTGGGGCTACTTCAACTTGTGTCAAAACATGAAGCATCTCAAGCTGCTGCTCCAGAAGTAAGGAGCAAATGAAGTACAGCAATGCTTCAGCCAAGACAGCTATTGCACGGACTAGGTGCTCTGTAAGGCCAGCTGGAAAATCAGACCAGATCTGCAGCCTCGTATATTGTCAACCATTACAAAAGGATCATAAGGTAGATTTAGAATAGGTATTAAGAAGAAATTTTTCACTGTGAGGGTGGTGAGACACTGGAAGAGGTTGCCCAAGCAAGTTGTGGAGGCCCCATCCCTGGAGGTGTTCAAGGCCAGGTTGGATGAGGCTTTGAGCAACCTGGTCTAGCAGGAGGTGCCCCTGCCCATGGCAAGGGGGTTGGAACTAGATGATTTTTAAGGTCCCTTCTAACCTAAACCATTCTATGATTATATACTAACTTCAAAAATCAAGGCAGCAAAGTGGAAACTCTTTTTCCAGGCTTTGGATTATCAGGAAGAAGAAACTTTATGCATTTTAAAAGAAACATCTCTATGCTCAGCATGCATGAGGGATATCTAACTGGCAGGGGAAGTATCAGAGCAATCTTTCCAGATCACCTTCCATACATGTGAATTTAACACCTTCTGTTACTATAATGTTTGTTGGTTAAAATGTTTTAGCATGCCTCTGTGAATCTGGAATTGGCATTTACTGATAAGTAAGGCAACTCTTCCATTATTCGTCTTCAAGTCAAGCACCCATCCCAGTGATGGGAAAATTATGGAAATTATGAGAAAAAAAAAAAAAAAGACCAGTATTTTAAGATTAGAGCTGCTATGTTTACCTGGCATTATAACATCAGGAAAACCCAGCTTCCTGGTAACAGAAACGCCTCTGTTAAAGATCATAGGGTTTTCCCTTCGAATCTGCTCCATGTCGCCACGAAGAAGCTGAAGAGATATTATAAGTCCTGGAAAAAAACCAAAGATGTTAATTTTTTCAGACCTAAGAATTAGATGTCTGTATATACATGGCATGCAGGTAAAATAATGCTTTGCTCCACAGTCAATTTAATACAAATAAATACAGAATTCTTTTCTCCCTTGGAGTAATTTAAAACTGAAATGGAAGAAACAAAACTGCTTTACAGGATCAGTTAAGAGCATAACATTATATTAAAATACAATTTTTAAAAATCAGAATACTTAACTTTGCAGAGATGTCACAGGTTACAGTGAAGTACTTAGCATTATTTCTATTCCTCGCATACAGCAGGTTACAACATGTGTATGAGCAATGCCACCTCTAGCTGAACTACCACATCATACAATGCCATACAACATCTCTCAAATGCCTTTAATCCTGCTTAATACCATTAAAAAAAAATAAATCTCAAACCATATGTGTTCCACTTGTTTCTTTAACTACTTCATACAGAAATGTTGATTTTAATGAAATTCCCTTCAATACCTCAGCATGTTTCAAGAGTGCCAACTGGTCAAACTGACTTCAGCAACAAGCTCTTTAAATGCCACCCTTTGTTCAGTCTGTCGACTGAATAGCTTGACTAGGAATAATTACATGGTTAATCTCAGTCCAGCTGCTTTCTCTAGTTGCTTTTAATTTATAGTGTACTACACTCCTAAAATGAGGATAATGTATTGGTAAAGTTACAAAGTCAAGCATTACGATACCAGAAAACGCCAGGATTAAGTTCAACCACGCAAGCTTAGTCTCATCTGCTGAGCAGACATTACCAGCTTCACGTATCAATGTGAGTTATGATCACATTGTAATTTTCCACAATCTTTATCTCATTCAATGAATGACAGTTGGTCAATAGTTCTTTCTGTCCTCTCCATTCATTCACTAGAACAACACATATAAAAATAAAGACTGCCTTGTATACATATTCTTGCATAAGCCATCTGAAGTTCCGCTATTTCCTAAGCTTAGTAGATTGGATTTGTGAACAGTATTTAGTAGTCATTTTGTCAGACAAGTTACTAGGGGAATAAAACCAGTAATATCATGTACCTCCCACCCAGTTTCTGCTCTCTTCCCTTGAAATAATTTTCAAGCCTGTTGTTTCACTTCAGCCAAATCTGGCAGATAGGTAGACATCTAGATAACAAGACAACTGTATAAATTTTACAAATAACTGGGATTTGGGATAAAAAAAAAAGTATAAAGCCTTAAAACAAAGGAAAAGGGAGGCCAACCAGCCAGCTGGACAATCAGCATGTATGTACTCAAAAGGTGCCAAAACATGGACTTGCAACTGTCCAGCTAAGCGGGCAGAAGAGCGCTGCAAAGCACTACAGGGAAAGCAGAGGCTTTATAACCACAGAAAAAATTCAAACCCTTTGAACACCAGGTATGAGCGTACATCTGTGTACATGCTACAGAAGGTTTAACAGAACACAGGAGACAAGTTCATTAGAAATGTGTTTTGACTATTTTTGCCACTTACAGAAAACCTTGCTCATTTTATATCCTCTTTTGTGACTAAAACCAAACAAATATGAGAATATGAGAACAAATATGAGAATAAATTCAAAAAATGGCAGCATAAAGGACTGGAGCAAATTTGGAAGTTCAGACCTCCTCACACCCAACATCCCCTGTTTGCACTTAACAAATAGCACCAGAATTAATCTATTATGGATAAAAATCAGTCACTAGAGGGAACAGAATATGCAGTTTTCCAGCACAGCATTACATATATTACTTATGTGACACCCTCTCACATGTTCCAGCCCAAAAACTTCTGCCTAGCTTTTTGCTCTCCCAAAGAGATTTTGTAAGTTTCCTCTCCACTCCTCTTTTCTACCCAGCCTATCCTTCCAGGTTTTTTTCTGTTCCTTGCAGCAGATCTAAAGGACTAATTTTACAAAAGACCTGGGCAGGTGGGAAGAGAACCAACCAGAGAGCTTTTCTTCAGGGAAAAATCACATTTGTGTTTTGAGCGTTTTCGCACTGTAAGAGCAGGTTTTGAGAGGCCTAAATTGTATTACTTATGCTTAAATCATGTCAGTCTGCAATACTGTCCCTCCCACCAGAACAATACCTCTGCCAAGTTTCAACCTACTATTCCAGAGAAGCACTAGATCTTAATAAAATATTTGAAATAATTATTTTAAAAAGCCAAAGGCATGGGTAAAAAGCTATCTATTTCCCTTTCTTTCTGCTCTTCAAAAAAGCTCACGTTTGGAAAAAAAGAAGTTTTAGGCAGACACCTAGCATTGGAAATAAATGCAAACAGTCCAAGTTTTCAAAGTTATAAACAATTCAGGAAAATGTTTTAAAGATAATTGGTGGATGATCTTAACTGTAACAGGAGAAACAGCAGGGAAGGAGACCAGCTTTGCATATAATAAAATTCCAAACCTGAAAACTGTTTGAGTTGCTTATTGTTGTTTAGTATCTTCTATGGGAGTGCGAACTGCATATCCACTACAGTATCTCAATATGCAAACAATTACAATTAAGACAATACCTGTATTCGTACATCAGTATGCCAATGAATCATACACACGGTGACGAACGCAAAACTAGCTGAACTAAGCAGAACTGTGTCTCATCAGCTGGTTCATTTGGAGTGTAACGGCAATGATATCTCTGAATTAGCAAACTACAGAAATCAATAAATGAGGTAACAAGATAACACAAAAAAGGTTTACTTTCCATATTTACCTGTCATTAACTAGGAAAATAAAAATGGATTTAAAAGGTGGGAAGAACTCTGCCACGACAGTTAATCTCCTCAACTATGTAATGAAACATTTAGTACCGAAACTGTCTCAGAGAGTCTTCTTGATACTTAATTTGTAGGTGTTTTCTGGGCAGTCAGAATTTTCTGAACAGTCAGACAAATACGGTAGACAAATTTAACCTCTGGCTTTGCTTCTGTTGACAAGGATGCATGGTATCCTCAGGAGAGCAAGCCTTAGATATGTGTTATATCTGGAATTTTGAAGGGAATACAGGATGAAAGGGAAGACAGTTTTACCCAGGGAAATTCTGATGAATAAAACTTAAATTCTTCACTTCCTGTGCAGCCAAGTCTGGTCACAGTAATTTAAGCCAGTGTCACAAAAAAACCCCAACCTTTTAAAGGAGTTTTGCCAATGCGGATTGCTGCTTATGTTGTACGCCCCCATGGGCTAGCAGTTTCACAAGCACAGACAGAGGCACTAACTGTCACAGCCAATAAAGGAAGACTCGGAGTAAGCTAATACTATAGCAGGTCACTAGCTCTCTCTGCTGCTGACCTCTCGAGATAAAATGATGCTACAGATATAATGATGAAGGAAATTTAGCATGGTGAATTAATATTATTGTCAGCCGTATCTGAGAAGGTAAGATATCAGGTGGCTGGGTTTTTTTTTAATTCCTGGCAAATGATTTAAAATTGCCAGATGCAATACAGATTTTCACCTGTAAGCTGAACGTGAATGAATTTTAGCTAAAATTGTAAATCATCACGAGTAGCGAAATTCAGCTACGCATAATCTCACATCTCACTCCATTTCTCTGCTATAACTAACTGGCAGTTTCCTAAAGGGAATCTTCAGCTGCTATAATGACAAAAAAGTACAAGTAAATATTTACCATAGTTTGAGCTGGGTGCTGTATATTTGGTGCTGGACTTGCGAATAATATTTTCATGGATCTGGCACCATTCATTTTCGTTGTTACACCTGAAATAAAAGAACACTAATTCAAGTTAAAAGCTCTCTGCTGAACCATCTTAGGACAGGAAAGTCAACTTTGCTGTAGAGATAACATGAAAGGTTGTGGGATTTTGATGAATGAGAGAAATCCCACATAACTCTTGTTTTTAAGAGTGGAAGGAAACAAAACATTCCCTAAGAGTTATCCCCTTTTTATGGACACTTTGGAGGCTGTGGTGACTCTTCTGTCATCAAAGTCACTGTTTCACTCTTCACATCATGACAGAATAAAGAAAGCTCTGGACAACTTCAGCTGAATTCTGTGCACAAAGAAAATTAATTTTAAGCTGAAATTAACTGTTGCCCTATATTAACTTTTTGTGCTTAATATAAAAAAAAGTTAGAACCAAGAAATAAAATGCAATATTTGAAACACTAAATAAAACCCAGAGGTTTTTAGTATCTCAGACATTTACAACAAGACTTTTGTTTACCTACATATTTTACAGGATGCCTTGAAACCTGATGCAACCCCTCCCCCCCCAAATTTTATGACAAGAATACGTAACAACACAAAGTATGCTTCTGTATGTATATCATCTTCTGAAGGAGCATTTTCAATCACGTTACCATCTGTAAATCCTCAATATAATTCTAGGAGCAAAATAACAATATCTCTTTCCCGTTAGGTTATGCAGTTAAAGGCTCATCATCTTGACCACAAAGGGAAAGAGGAACAATGGCAGGTGGGGGAAGCCCGATAACCTCATCAGAGAAAACACAGCACTCTGATCCTGTTCCTCCCGGGGTGCTGCAGGAGCATGCTCTGCATGTGGTCCAGGTGCCAAACCAGTCAAGATGAGTCAGGCAGAAAGGCTCTCTGGATCGCCTTAAAGACTGCAATGGGTTACTGTCCTTGGTGATAACGGGATGTTGGGGAAGAGCGTTCAAATTGTAGGGAAATAGAGGTTTAAGGGTATAAAATGGCCTAGTCATGTGTAAATAGGTTGTTGTCGGTATGCATGTCTGGTCGCACCCTGTGCCTGAAGTAAGAGTCTAAAACCAGGGACTGGAGGGATTTGCAGTGTGTATATATATGTATGTATGTATGTATGTATGTTTTCCACTAATAAGTTTTTAGCCTGATAAACCAGAGAGGAAAATAGGATAAGGCCCTTGGCACTGTACGTGTTTGCATGAGTGTGTACTTTCTGCCTGTGTTGATCCATGTGCCCAGCTGTATGTGTACATACTGTGTGTGTGTACACACATGGGATACACACTGAGTCTTGTGCCTGGCTGGACCTGGGGGCGTGGAGCTATGCTCTCTGTCGCAGCATGACACTATTCCATCACAATAAAATCAGACTGTGTAACTGTGTAGTGGAAAGTCAAAACCAGTATCTCTTACTGCTCCATTCCACACTTTATGCATAAATCTTTTAAAGTGGAGCAACATCTAAAAAAAAAAATCCTCTGTAAAGCATCGTATCTATAGCTCTACAGATATTCTCATTACTCTGATGGCAAGATTCTGGAGACAGAAATTAGGGACACTGCAACATTTGGAAATTACATTGTGATAGAGACAGCTGAGAGTATCAGAAACAGATGTTTCAATTTCCTTTCCAGTCACAGAGAAATACAGATTCCTTTTAATTGATAACTCACAAAAAAATCATCACGTGAGCAGAGAGCCAGCAAAGCAGGAAACAACAAGAGCACACCTTGATTCTTGCTTCTTTCTGGATCTTGGGCACCGCAGTCAGAAGTGTCACACTTCTGTTTAGGATCCAAAGCTAGAGAAAACTTTCTCCCATGATAAGATAGATTCAGAGCTGTATTTTGTAAATTAGTGTTTACACAATTATCAATATTTAACTAGTATTTGTTTACATGTTTCTACCGTCAATTGGGAAAAGACATTACTTGGCAGTTGTTAGCCTGCATCTAGAATACCGTGCTCAGTTTGGGGCTCTCTAACACAAACCAGACAACTGGAGAGAGTCCTGTGAATGGGCAGGTGGCTGGAACATGTGCTGTAGGAGGGGAGGCTGAGGAACCTGGGCTTTTTCAGCCTGGAGAAGACAAGGCAAGAGGGGGAACATTAACAGCAAGGCCTACAAGCAGTTATTAAGACAAAACAGCCAGATTCTTCAGTGGTACATAGTGATGTAAAGCAACAGGCATAAACACAAACAAGAAAGGTTCAGACTGGATATTAGAAAAAGCTTTTCTGTGAAGACAGTCATGCATGATTGGAACAGGATTCCCAGAGAGGCTGTGCAGTCATCATTCTTGAAGGTTAAGGAGACACGACTGGATAAAGCCCTGAGCAGCCTGGTCTGATCTCAGAGCTGGCCCTGCTCGGGGAAGGAAGTTGGACTAGAGAGGTCCCTATCAACCTGAATTAGGATTCCTATACATCTTAACATCAAAGTCACACAACTTTATTTGCACTAGTATATGTAAAGCTGTATAACCAACCTGCTGAACTCACTAAACTCGAACAGAATCATACCAGGGAAAAAGTGCCATCAGTGCTATAGCATGTTACCAGATAACGAAGGGACACACTATAAATATTATGAAGGACTTTACACTAGTGTAAGCACAGCTGAAACAACAGTTTTACCAGTAAAATAATCTGACTGAAAACCAAAAATGGAACCTTTACCACAAAAAGTGCTATTGGTTAAAAATGGGGGGTGGGAGGTGGGGAAGAAAAGGAAAAGAAAACCCAGTATGTTGATCAAGTCTAATTGCCTTTCAAATTCAATTGTGCTTTAAATGACAACTGCAAGATTTAAAGATTTCCCATGAAGTCAGCAATTTTTAACTCAGCAGCAATAGTGAATCTCATTTCTCCTGAATTGTAATTGAATTAAATGATTAAATTAAACTTCTGTCCTATTGTCTCTTAAAAGTAAAAAAAACCAAAAAAAACCCAAACAAAAAAAACCAAACAAAAAAACCCCCAAAAAGATAGAAAAAAAGACACGAAGACTGTAAGCCTTCAGCTCCTAGCAAGACAGAAGTCTTGAGAAATAAGTCACTTTGCAAAACTTCTCCCAAGCATATTAACATTGCTTTTGTTTTCCCCCAAGAGCACATAATGTTGGCAAAAATAGGGTAAGACACAAACAGGCTACTATGATGACAGTAGGGATTTTTTTGTCTGCTGCATTACGTAACTGAGGAATAGCATGGCAAAAGGAATTAAGGCCACGTAGAACAGGTAGTAGCTGGTAATTTTCTACAGCTTCAGTATTACAGCTTCAGTATTACAAAACCATATACTGCCAAGAATAATGAGATAACCCACAAAGCCTGTTATGGCACGCTTACTGACACCCCTCGCAAATGTTGATTATTTTGAAAGCAAAAGGAACAACTTGGAATAAATTAAACACGAAGTACAGACAGTAAAAAAGGAAAAATGGAGAAAAAACATTAAGGGTTACTTCCTCCCAGCATGCTATCCAAAAACATTCATTTAATTAAAATGATCAGGCCGTACTGCTGTATTTCTAGGTTATCTCGTGCAGTTAGACTGGGATTATCCTACCTGAAATCTTAGTTCCATCTATCTCAACATTCCTCCTCCCACTGCAGTGGGTTTAGGTATCAGACATCTCAGCTGATTGTTAAGAACATACCAACGTTTAAACAAACAAACAAAAAAAACCACTTCCCACACTAGCAACAGGAGATACTACTTGGGCAGGATACCTGAGCAGTCAGGCTCATTTATCTTGCTCTGAGGTTGTTGCATTAGGGATGTCAGAATGGACATCTCTGCCTCTTCCTGCTCCTCTGTTTACAGACCTGTTGTTCATAAATTTGTCTAATCCCCTTTGGACCTGCTAATACCGCCTGTTTTCACAACATCCTGTGGCAATAAAACCCAGAAGATCACTACCTGCCTTCTAAAAAAATAATTTCCTCTGTCTTCAGTAAATGTCACCTCCTACCAATTTCACTGAGCATCCCTAATCCTTGTACTGTTGTATTCTGTGAACAACAGTTTATGCTCCACCATGATTTTGTAAGTCTTGCTTGTATCCCTTCCCACCACTAATTTTCTCCTCTTCAAACTGAAAATCCCCACCTTCTCAATCTCTCACAAAGAAATGACTCTATGCCATTGAACGTTTCAGTTGCTCTACTCCATACTTTCTGTAACTACTATATCCCTTCTGGGAGAGAGATCAGATGTGCACACAGTAACTCAAGATAGGTCAGCACTCAAGTGCCCTTCCAGAACTTAACAATATGGCAAATTGACTACATTTGCACTCTCCAAAACAATCTCTCAAAACCAAAACACAACAGAGCTAAGACATTAATGGACAGGACAAAACTCCTTTCAATTATTGTGCTAACTCAGAACTTTAACCAATATTCAGCTTACTTGTCAGGAAAAAATAACAATTAACTTCACATTGTTTACGTCTCTTCTCTTGCCAAGACACTAGAAGTCATTCATCCTACTGCAAATAATATTCCCCTTAAAGTAGAGAGATAGCCTATAGGACAAATTGTATGCCATCCTCTATCCTCACAGCTGAGACTGCAGAAAATTTCTAACCTCTGAAAAATTTTTAGTTGCTGTACCAGCCTCCGGAGTGCAAGTTAAAATACATTTCAGCCTCCAATGACTTATGCCTGCAAATTAACCTGGAACAAAGTTATCCCAAAATCAATGGACTGTAAAGATAGCTTAAAGCTAGTTTTGTACCAACTACCAATGCAAGCTGCACTCTACATTTACTGAACACAAAGAAGAAGAATATTCTCCCAGTTTTGAAATGCTGGCCTGAAAACACTTGCCTGTAACGCATTTTATTGTGTTAATATTTTACTTGTCTAAATACCAAATGTATTACAAACTATATCTCTATTTTAAATAATAATTTTCTCCTGAGTCATCCATCACCTTTTCAGGTTGGCTGGTTCTACACTAAATTTATCATTTGGAATGTTTGCCATACTACATCAGACCCTGATGTCAAGCAGTTGGGGACAGAAATGCAATGTACGCTCTTGTCCAGCTGGGCAAATAGCAACAACTCAGTACCAAAAGGGAAAGGCATTCAGGCAATACACCACATTAAGAGCAAGGCATTTTAAGAGCTAGTGCTAGAAAAGGAGAAAAATAAAGGATGGAGAGAAAATAGGACAAAACCATAAAACTGAAAAAGATAATATGAATATAACATGAAGTTTTTAGGGGAATGGGAAGACTGACACAAAGAGTAATGTTCAATGAGCAAAACACTCCATTAAAGATACAAATTCATATAAAAATATGAAATAAAGCAATCTCAGGAAAAAAATGATCAATAATTTAGTTTCCACCTCACTTTTAAAGTATTTTACATGTATATTATTAAAAAGAATTATAAAAGTAAACCTTCATGCTTTTACATAATGAGCTTATAAGTAGAGCTGTGGTACTATATCCTCTTAGTAAGATTATAACATGACTGCAGGATTAACAAACAGCAAAATCTGGATTGTGAGAAAGAAGTATTTTTCAGACATAAATCTTTAACAATAATAAGGCAAGCTGAGAAAGACTGGTGAAGTAAATTGATTTTTTTTTTCCATAAGCATTCTCTCTTGTGGATCCAGCAAAAGTCCCCATTGAAACACCATGTATTTGTTTCAGCCTTTGTTAGGTTTTCAGTCTCTCAATTTTTTTCCACCTTCTCCCCGTGAAAAGGCTTTTCTGGCTGTATGCTGACTGCCTCATTTGTGGCAGCTGTAAGCTTTAGCTTTAGCCAGAGAGCATACAAAAAGAATGCTTTTTACTGGTCCTTTAAAAATACAAATACACCTCCCTCCTTGTTTCATCTTTATGATGTTTTTGGGTTGGCCTGAGGCATTTTAACAATAATCAAAATGAGAGCAGCAGGTAAGAAAATCAGTTCAGCGTTGTTTAAGCATTCATGTACAATTTTAAACTTACAAGGGACAAAAATCTGTCATTTCAATTTTAGTCTACAAAGCAAGAAAGGGTAGGTTAGCTAAAAGAATGTGCAAAGAGAAGATGCAAGCAGATAAACCTGTGAAAATACTCTGTTGTGGAAGACCAACAGCTATTAAAGCTGTAAAAGGGATAAGCTGGCACCCTTTAGATATATCCATCTTCCCTTCTGAAGATTTTTGTTGAAGGTTTACAGAGAACACTCCAAGCAGCAGTAGCACAAAATAATGATGTACAAGACTTTTAACAACTCAAGCGAATGATAATAGCGATAAAAAAAAAAATTACAAGCATCTGATTACAGAGTTGAATTCTGTTACAAGCTCTACTTCCTCCCTGGGAAGGCAGTAACGGCTGTGCGTGGATGTTAAAGACAAAGGGCGTGGGGAAGCAGAGGTGAGAACAACAGCTGGTATAGACCTACTTACACATTTAGGCAGATACAGCTGGTACTTTGGGTGGTGTGAAGGGAATCCACATTTACAAACCACTTCAGATCAAGAGGAAGAAAAGGGAAACTCGCCATCCTGTGATTTATTTTTTTTTTTTATCATAATACTAGGACTTTGGATTGCTCTAAGTGGCTGCATGACTTTATTGGTCACAGACAAGTGGAGAAGTCCAGTGTTTTACAGGCTTTTTCTCTCCTATTTTTCAGCGAATAAGAAGCTAAAGATGCATTAAAAGGGCATCAAAACAGAAATCTGATACTCAGAATGTTCAATTACTGTAAACATTGAAAATGTTGCAGTTGCAATATATTAACACGTATCTACAAGGCCAGTATTAACATAAACTATATAATCAAAAACCACTGGTTTGAGATAAGCTGAAACTGAATGGTGATAAAATGCCAAAATTATACAGATTCTATAGACAAAGAGAAGAAAGACGACCATTTTCTCCCTATAACTTGACATTTTTGCTAGTTTTCATAACTGTTGGCAAAAGAAGAATGGAAGAGCTGACTCTAAGAGATTTTTCTTTGGACTTACAGATTTCTAATGTCTGTGGAGATATCCACGAACGTTTTGATAAACAGTGAAAGCCATTTTTTAATTTATAGTTTCCCTTAAATGTTGGATTTTCTGCTGCTGAATGCACTTCCCAGAAAATAACAAAGTTCTATAACCCCCCCCCCAATTATCTTACTACTCAGAATAGTGGCCACAGACCACAAATTAATGACAGCTGTATCTCAGCCCATCTGTAAAGCAGATCTTGCCAGTATTTATCCCCACTGACAGGAGATTTAAATATTCCCTGCAGTCTCCAGACAGTTTGTCTGTGGCCTCTTTATTATGACTGTGAGACCACATTCCCTAACAGGAATTTGTTAGTACAAAGCTCAAAATCACAAATAAGTGAAGAAAGATTCTTGCTCAAAAAATGCTGACTTGTTTTGAGTTTTTTGGTCACACACTGTTGATTTCAGTTGTTTTCTACTTCTTTTGTTGATCACCATGACTGATAAGGAACAGGAGCTGGGCATGATTTCTCCGGTTTTGAGTTTAGCAGATTTAAAATAAATCACATTAATAAAAGTGCAGTTTTGCATGTCACATAGATTTGGGCAATATTCAGTAATTTCTGAAGCATTTCACATACCTGAAATATCTGTGATAATATTCATTAATTTCTGTGAGCTTCTGGAAAAATAAAGGAGCAAAAACTAGTGCCAACAGCACTAGTCTACCTTGTGAGGAGGATAAAGCAACAAATGCAGTTTATGGCCCCTTAATATTTAATACTTCTTTAGTATCTCATCACCCAACATATACAAAATGTTTTTCCTAATTCTTTTCCTTCTACAAAGTTACTCACGTGTAAACTTTGAGAACAAAATCCTTCTCTTCTTTTATTTCAGAGATTGACTGAAGTACATCCATGATGCTCAATACTGCACATCCATAGGGGCGGCGATAGTGTAAATGAGGGGGGCCTTTTTTTGAATCATTTAGCAACATGCGACCTAAAATTAAAAGAAATTTAAAGTATCAGACACTCACATGGAGTCATTCTGTCCATTCTGTTCTACTATCCCTCTGAATATGTATATCTACACCAAGTTTCAGCTACAGCTACAGCTTGCAGTCTTCTCTATACCTCCCACTCTTTTTTCTTTTTGTATGTTTTCCAATCCAGAGGTCCATTTGAACCTACCTGACCCACGAGGCTACTTTGATTAAGGCACACCACCTCATTTCGCTAACAGAACACTCAAGGTCCAAGTGAACAGCATCATGCCCAGCCATCTTTGATTTGCAGCCCCACAACACATATTTGCATCCAGCTGGGTTGACTACAAATCACCTCTTGAATTAGCCAAGAATACAGCTTGTGCTCACCTCTCTATATCCACACACAGATTCACTGTGGTCCTTCCATTATAGTCCAGTATTTACAAAATTTTCACTTTATACAATTGCTTTAAGAAAACATATTACATATATTGTATCATTTATCATGTTTATCTCGGAGCATATGAAGGAGAATTCTGAGATATGAAGCTGCTTGATAATTAACTTCCTATTGCTAAAGCGGTTTTTTAATAGAGTAAAAAAAGCCAAGACCAGAAAAATCACTATGATAATCTAAGACAACCTGTAACATTACATATAATTTGTCCAACACTTCTTGCATCAAGGTTAAAAATCTGAGCTTGAACCACAGCGTACCTTTCCACAAGCTTCATTTATCATCTCAGGTGATACAGAGTAATTCTAACTCTTTGACACTTCATGACACAGTTAAGTCAGATAATGAAAAACCGACCCTTCTAACACGTTTGTGACTTGGAAGGCATATTGTCATTCACAGGACAACACAACAGAGCGATGGTTTCACTTAGCTGTTTAGACCTTCTGTACTTCAGAAAAAGTATCTGTGGCTGGTAATGGATGCTGGAAATAGAGTTAAATACCCTCTCACTGCAAACACTACCTAGTCATTTTTCACTTAACTGAAAACCTGAAAAAACTTAAAAGACAGTGCACTACTCAGTTGTTTAGAATAATATAACTGAAGAGACTGTCTGTTATTCCTACTGTACCGGTGAAAGTACACACATCCATAACTTAGAATCATTTAACTGCCTGTTACTAACTAATTATATCTTTTTTAACTAGAGCTTTTTTGCTATCCAACACCTTTCCATCTAAAAGAAGTTCTAGCAATTTAATTCACATACCAGAAGTCATACAGTCACTTCATTTAAACACACTGCTGGGCCTAAAAATTCATCTAGCTGTCCATGAACTACTTTGAGCACTCCACTATACCGTATAAGACAAATTCTAAATTCAACTTCGATCATAAACACATTCCATTCTTGCTACTGCAAATCTCAAAAAGAACAAACGAAGCCTAGCCTCGCCTACGAATAGTCAGAGAAACCCACTCTGTAATGGGTGACGAGTCAAACATTAGCAAGGAAGGGCTTTTCTTCCTTGAGTAGGGTCAGGTCTAGGTACTATGCATCCAGATCTCTCCTTTGCATAGCTCTATGTGAGCAGCCAAGAAAACCTGCAAAGAAGCGAGTGTACGCTGCTAAGTGTCGGGCTGCAAGCTTGATAGGCTTCCAGCAGGCAGGTCCTGCTGCCAACGCTCCTTTCTGGCATCAGCAGGTAGAAAGAACACCTGACAGGTGTTACAGCTTCCCTGCTCCTGTATTTTATAGACACGTCCCTAAACTAGAGTGTGGGTACTGGGAAGCACTGCAGAATCCCACAGCGGTAAACAGATCTTTCCATCTATTTGTCTAACAGCCTCTGATTTACTGGATGTGAATGGTCAGGCATGCTGACGTCCCGCCCTGTAAATTATCTATATATCATCAGTAAAAAGACCTCATTTGAAATTTTGGAACATTAAACTAAAAGCCTTTTTAGTTCTTCCCTCCTCCCCCAAATGTGGTGTTTAATCAACTATTTTGTTTCAGATTGAGGAAAAAAAATAAATCACTGCTGAACAGTCATCAGTAACCTTCTAACACTTAGCTACATATGGTCTGAATATTAATCTCAGCAGATAGGCATGGTCTGTAACTGAGTTTTCTAACTGGGAAATCATTGTAACGTCAGTTAAGTAAAACATACATTTAAAATACTGTAAAAACATTGTTAATTGTATATATTTCAAGTAATAAATCATACTGTACCTATTCGAATTACATGGGCAACTATGTACAAATCTCTCTTCATGTCCTTGCTGCTGAGATCCTGACAGATTGGAAAAAAAGAGACATTAAAAAAGGAACACATTCCACTTCCAAAAGAAGTGCCTACAAAACTCCCACAAACAACAATAAGGACTACACAGTATTACTCTCCAGTCACTTAGCTCATGCATCTTTAAATAAGAGAAAGTATTATTATTTCTGATTTACAGCCAGAAAAATAAAGCATAGAAGAATTGTATTTGGTTGGAATGTTCTTTAGAAGGAAAAGAAATTAAAGATTCTGACTCCACTGACTAGGGATGCTGTATCAAAATTCTAGCAAACATTTAAAACGTTCATTTAATCTTTAATTCAAACACACTATTAGACTGTATTAAATTTACAAATTAAATTTAAACCCCTGAGTTACCTCAGCTGCAACCCATTCTGGCTTCCTTCACTCCATCCCCTGACTACAGATCCCAGACCCGTCCCTAACCCCGTTCCTTTGCTTCTGCTTTCCTTTTTCGGCTTCTGACTTCTCATCATAGAGTCTTAGTCTCACATGATGGCTCCAGAAAAAATCTGCAGCATGACTGTCAGAATTTACATAAAACTTCAAGTGTGTTTTATTTTATGAGTGGATAGGTGCAAGAGGAAAAAAGGTAGGAGACTCAGAGACATGGTTTATTTTAATGCTTTTGAACGTGAAGCTTTAAGCCCGTTTCATATGATATATGTTCATTACATTAGGAAAGCAGCAAGGCAATGTCTCAACCGTGCATAGAACCTACAGGCTTTATTTGTATGAGAGCTGATGAGAGCCGAGGGCAGCTATTTCATAGCTAACCTTCTTAAAAGTCCGAAAGCAGGGAAGGCTGCATGCACACTGCTGGCTGGAAACGCTCTCTGCCCCGCTCTAACTGCCAAAATATGCCAAGGGATTATTTGGGGAGCACGATAGTTAGAAAGGGCCACAGTAGGCTAAAAACATTCTATCGGTTTAAGTAGCATAGATGGTCACTCTTGTATTTAGTATGTTTAAAATAGTAATAGGGTATTGGAAAAACTAAGAAATAAACTCAGTTTTAAGATGAGGTAATTGCTTAGCATAACACAGGACCTTAAGATCTCCCAGAAGTTATTTTTATGGCAAGCAACTATATACATGGACGAAAACTCTGAGATTCCATTTCCCAGAATAGCAGGTTAAAACTTTTAAAAATTAGCTTGAAGAAAAGCCAAAAAATGGGAAAAGAGGAACCTACAGAAGAGCAAAAGGAAAGCTGAAGCTAATGAAGACAAAAAGGTATTATTGACCCTGACAAATCTTTATAATAATAAGGATTTTAAATTAAGAAAATCTGCATAGAGTACTTGTCAATAATTCATTACCATGCCATTTTGCATTCACATGTTAGAAGCTGTCTTAATTGCAATTTCCTTGGCATGTTGTATTTTTTTCTGATAACGTTATAAACAGAGATCAACTTCTAAGACATTCCTCCCCACTTTTTTTTTTTTTTAATTAGAGGAAAGATCTAAAAAACATTTCTTCCTAAAAACATTAGCATTGTTCAACAAGTTTTCCTTATGTTACTAACCCTCAAGACAAGAAGATTTTAAACAGATAACATGCACTGTGAGAATATTCATTTGCATTTTGGAGTCTGATGCAAAAAGGCTCCTTGTGCTCCACAGCACCAGCTGCTGCCTCTTCTTCTCTCTCCCCACTCTAAGTGCCATCATCTTATTGTTATGTACCGACTCGTGCCATACAGCCTCCAAATTCTCCCCAAACATAAAGGGCATCACTTCAGTCACTTCTCAAGAGAAGGGCAACTGGAAACGCAAAATGATTAATGTATTCTCCGTAAAATGTGTGAGTGAAGTGTTTGTGCATGTGAGACGTCCAAAAAGAAGGTTTTAAGCTCAGTTACTGTTGTTCAATTCACTCCTCCCCTACACAGAAGCAACGGACATCACCTCACATCATTCCAAAACAAATTTTTTTGTTTGTTTGTACAAAATGTTTTCAACATATGGGTTTTTAAAAACAGGTCTAGGGCTTTATATATGACTTTATAAACAACTTGAGATGACAGCTATGTGATCATGCATCTTCATTGTTTTTTCTTTTTCTGTTGAATAAAGATATCCATCTCAGTGGCAACAGTCACTTCTAGTATGTACAGTTGTGTGGGGAGAACAACACTGGTGGATTCATCTACACACAAACATAGCTTGGCCTTCTAATAATACTTTTTTTTTTTTTTTCAAAATACAATGAAAAAATCTACTGGAAAAAAATCTCAGATTCAGATAAAATCTTGTATTTTTCTTTTAAAAAAACGCACAACTGAGTGGTATTAAAACCACTGTAAAAGGAAACAATGCCATTTTTTATATAAAAGGGGAAGGAATTTTTATACTGCGGACATCTTTCATTCCTAGTTTGAACTAAGTTAGTGAATTAAAAATCATATTTTGCTGGAAGTGAAAACATGAACTTTAATTCATACAGCAAATTTCTCTCCTGTGTGACTTGAGGAACCAAATCTCAACAGCTGAGATTATGATGGCAATGCACATAAACTCTGAACTTCAGATTATAGTGACACACAGCACAATAAAGTCTGGGCACAGTGACTGAGAACTAGGCATAAAGAGAATTTACGGAGAAGTTTCAGTCCCTTTCAAATAGCGTTATATTGCTAAATTACAGCAGGCAAGTAATACTTTAATGGCTGTATCTTCTTACTCCATTTAAAAGGAGCACTGTATTTCCCTGGGCAGCACACGCAGAGAGTTGCAAACATGCTGTTTGGTATGCTTACCAGCTAGCAGATAGTGTCTCTTTGAAGCCAAAGAATTAAGCTATATAAATCTTCCTTAGCTTCTTCTCTTTAAGTCTTATTTTGCTGCTGCATGAATAAGGGAACATACTTTCTAGGCTTTCTTCATCACCTAACATACCAGTGTAGCATATGGTAGGCTTTATCTTGCACGTCTTGCAGAAACTGAAGTTCCATGATAAGAAGGGATTTGACATAGTTTTAATCCTAGTAGTGCCTGACAATACATTTCGAAAAGCAAAAAAATTTGGAGGCAGTACTTAATACTCTAGAGAGAAATAGATTTTTCAAAAATACCTGTGATTTGACAGGGGGAATTTTATTAGACTATCAGATTACCAGTTCTAATTAACAGCAATTTAGAGAACTACTTTTTCAAAGGGCAGCTGTCAAAATATCAGAAAATGGTAGGGCATGCACATATTGATGGGTTCACACTTTAGTCGCTTTTCAATTTCACAAAAAATATACTGTGTCACAGTCAAAAGACAAGAAATGTGGGCCCAGATGGCCTTGTATTTCATTTTGTACAGCAGAAGCTTTTCACAAGGGGAGAAATTCTCACTATGACAGGGACCAAATAATCAAAAAACCCAACCCCTATGAGGAAGTCTTCAGATAACTTCTTTGCAGAAAATCCATGTGCATGACTTAGGACCCAGAAGAGGACAAACTATGTTTATTATTTGCTTCTGTGCAATATGAATAAATCAATTTCCAGAAAGGTGTTTTTAGCACTGCATCCACAGGGGGTTTATTTCCCACATCCTTCTGAGCTTCTCAAATGATACTGATTGATAAACAAAATAATTCCATAATAATTCTAATTGCACGGCTTTTTAGAAAATCACCCCTGATTCCCCCCCCCATATTAGGTATGGAAAAGAGTTACTCTGTAATAAAGGTTAGTTCTTTACAATGCTCATTTCTATAAAGGTCTAATTGTATGTTAAACACCCACTCCCCACCCCCCACCCCCCGAAAACAGTGGAATCAAGGATATCTGACTGCCACTAATTAGTTATTTGAACAGCTTTACCAAATTCAGTTGCCAACCTCAAAGGCCATAGAAAGTAAGGTATTTAACAAAAATAGCAAGCTTATACTGCGCAGTTACACTTTAATTCAGACAGGCATGTTTCTAAAGTGTGCATAGGCTGAGGTTTGCTTGAGTGAGCTTTAATCTTCAGAGGAAGCGGTTTCTCACCTCTGGTATGATATGACAGCACATTAAAAAACAAAACCTAAGTAATTTTGATATCTTACACAAGGAGACAGCTGAACCCCTAGAAGCAACAGAGATAGCAGGAAAACACAGGGATACCTTAAGTTATCTAAGATATGGGGCTTCTTGCCTCTGGGAAAGATTAGAGTTTTAGAAAGATATTGGGGGGGAAGGGGCAAGGAAACAAATAACGATCTAAAGACAAGACTCACACAAACTTGGGAACAAACCTGAAAATCATAGAACTATCTTATTTTGGAATAATTTCATAATTAAGAAATTATGGTAAGACAGAACCAATGCAGATAAAATAGTTATTCAGAAAGCAACTATTTGTTGCTCCTTTGGTACATACTTTGGAAAGTTCTTTGAATACACTGATGAAAAATACTGCATCAGAAATGTGCAATTTTTTCCACAGATTATTTTCCCAATTATCATAATTCCCATTGTGTAGAGTATACATTCTACCAGAGAGAGTGACAGACAAGTCTAAGCATCTCAGAGTCGATACTGAGGCAGCTTTGATATTTTTGTATAGCTAAATAGAAAAGCAGCTTGGGAGTGATCTCTGGTCAGCAGGATCGTTGCTACAGAGCTGCACGTGTCTGCAATACTCAGGGCTGGCTCTTTTAGACTAGGCTGGCCCCGTTCACAGTATGCAGCAGGCCTCTTCTGGAACTATGTTATGCTCCTGGCTGTAGGGTATCATTATTTTCCTATTTCTGAAACTGCGTAAAGACTGGTTTGCAGGTCACCAAAGCACAACTTTCACCCTGTTCACAACACAGTGTGAAACAGACAGTTGTTGCATGACCCTAAGTACTGTGGCATCAGTGTAGATGGGGAAGTTTGGTGGTGAAAATCTTTTTAAAAATTATCAATCTCAGAGGCCAGAAAGTGCCAAACCAGTATGAACCAGTCTGTGCTGCCTTTTGGGAATAATCTGAGCAATTCTTAATCCTACACTCAACCTTTTTGCATAATCCAGACACCAGTACTGCAGCTTGCTCTCCCCTGGCCACCTTTCTCTTAGAAGGGAGATACTTGGTCTTGAGTTACCAGCAGCGGAGACATCAGTGCCAATGGCAATACTAAGACACTGTTACCTCTGCTGACATTTAATCAGCTGGCAGCACCTCACTGGTACCAAAACCAGAACGGCTACTGCCATCAGCATCAACGTCAGTGCTTATTTTGGATTGCCCTGCATCTCATATCCAGAAGGAGGCAGAACGGAGCATCCTTCCATCTAGCTAGATATGCTCTGTTCCTTAAGAGGAGAAATTCAGCTACCTTCTTAAAGGAGAAAACCGAATGGTGCTGGGGACCATGCCTATTTCAGTGTCCTGCTGACACTGATGTACCTATTTCAAGCCCTGCTTGACCTTGGAGGGTTTCATCACGAGAATTAAAGCTTATACCAGCGCTGTCTGCCATCTTTTTTCTTCAGTGGAGGTAAAAATACTTCTGTCACAGAGATTCTAGCATGTGCACTAGCTAAAGGTGAGTCATGATGGAAGGTGTTTATCACACTTGGGATCTGAAATTCCTTGCAGTTATTCTGTGATGAGTTGTTAAGTTTCAGTGTCTCTAGATTTCCATATTCTTTCTGAGAAGAAATGACAGATAAAATCATGGTCTGACACATAAATCTGGGGCAATTTTTAACAGAACTTAAGACTACGGCAGAGCGGATATTAAAGCCCGAGTGTTTTGAAACTACTTTTTTGGCATAACCAAAACCATAAAAACAAGACGACGGTCAGGTGAGAGGCGAGTCTTAAGAATTAAAAGAAAGTAAATCTTAGCTGGCTATTTCACGCCCAACTGAGGTATCATCTGGTAGGAGTCACAGATGGGTATTACTTATCCTGTCTTTCTGGCACAAATGGTTAAAGACTGCCGGTACAGTTGGTCGTATCTGCTTTGCATCAGGACGGGATAGCTATTTGCACAGACCTGATGTAGAAACTTAGCAAGTCACAGTGTTGCCTTTATTACAACCAACTCTCTGTAGCTCAACTCAGCTGCTGCTTCTGCAGCACATCCCAGCCTTTCTGTTCCATCACACACTCTGTCCTGCCAGCCCGGGACGCTACTGCTGCACCATCTACCTGTGGCTGCTACACAGACTCTCGAGCGTTTGGAGACTATCTGTGTGAGTGTGTGTGGTGTTGTAGTTGTTTTCCTAACTTCAATTCTGACAAAAGTGCCCTGCTTTACATTCAGGCCAATGCAGCTTTTTCCTGGGCCCCGTTATCTAAGAGCACAGTACATGCAATGGAAATATTCAAAATTTCAAACTATAAGCAGGAACAAATGCACTTAAAAAGGAAGTACATCAGAGTATTTACTTAGCCGTAAAAATAATTTAGATGTACGTTAATTTTCTTATGTTAACATTTAATTATAAACATAACGAAACTTAGAAACAGCTTCCGTTCTACTCAGTATCTTGCAAAGGAAGAGCAGGTTTTTTTCCCCTCAGGGTGACTATATCTACAATCATACTACTGTAAGGGAAGAAGAAAGGGAACAGACACGTACTGTGAAAAGTGCACACATTCGATCTATCTTCTCTGGATTCCTGGGGCCTCCGTTCTTGTTTAACCTCACCATAAACCTCTCACTAAAAAGCAAACAATAGTAAAAAAAATAAACAAGAGTTTCATGTACACACTTCAACATAAACATACAGGCAGGTATGGGTTGTTGTTTTTTTTAAAAAAAGATGCACTAGGTATTTTAATTTTTTTAATTCCCAAAGCATATGAACCAGTACTCACTGATCTAGATAAAATTACATGGAATAGCATAGAAGACTTTTAATAGCAAGTAGTCTGCATGTGAAAACATCATGTTGATGCATATTCATGATGCAGTAACATTAAAATAATGTGAGTATACGAAGCACAGGATTTGAACACATTTTAACTACTTCAGGCAAAGGCTAAGGTACACTTGCTGAGGCATACACTGCCTTTGGCAAAACGGAGTTCACTGAAATCCACTCAAAACTAAAAGTAAGAAGAATACCAATTAAGCAATCTCCTTCAACTTATACTATTTATAGAAGCAATATAGTAATTCAAACACAGTAAGATTCAATCGATAGAACTCCTTATCAATCAAATTAAACAGTGCTTCTACCAGCAAAACCAGGGTGTATAGCCAGACTGCAAAAGAAATACTATGGATGGTAAGCCACAGACATTGACAGTATTTCTTAAGACAGACTGAGAATTTATGTATACAAATAAATTAGATGATTAAGAGTAATTTATTCACTAGATGTGTGACAACACACTAAGTATTGACCAGAATTGTCTTCCTACAGATTCACAGAAATAAATCAAGAGCACATCATTAAATCTTCTAGTTACATTTCTGTTATACCCCAGATCCTTTTAATTTGACTGTATCAACTCCAGTAACCTTTATTTGACTAAAACACATTTTGCAGCATATTATCTGACGGCCTGAAAAATAGGAAAACATAGAGTATGCACTACTTCCTTTGGTAGCTTGCTCCAAAAGGCTAATCGTCCCTACTGTTAAACTGCACAGGTTAACATCGGCTTGGAAATGTCTGCTATCAGTGCTTAGCTACTGCTTTTTGTTACACTTTCTTCTGTATGTTAAAGAGCCCTTTAGAAAAGCTAATTTCTCACAGGGTAGTGATATCAATCATTAAATATATTATGCAAATATCTCTCCAAACAAATAAGCCATTTTAACACTCATAAGAAATTCAAGAAAAAGTGCTGGCATCATTTTATAGAACTTACCCATAGTGCAATTTTTCAACACCATTTCATGAACATTTCTAAAAATGTAAGTTTGTAACAGTCTAGTACTGGTACCACCTACACCATAAATACAAATACACATATATGTGTATTTCACACATACGAAATCAAGTCCCAACTAATCCTAACTGTAATTTATCAAACATCACATAATAGCCTTTTTACTACAGCGTTACGCTGCAAGTTCATTTGAAGCAACCTGACCATTATAAGTACTGATACATTTTCTAAGTTGCTACTTGTGTCGGAAGGGTCCCTAATTCTGTAAGCATGACACATACATCGTGTTACACACCTTTGCATGTTTATTTGTTTAAGTTTATCTTGCTAAGCAATCCAGACCATGCTCTCTGGCTGTTTCACTCTCCTTGTTACTCATTATTACTTCAATCTCCATGTATCCCACAATCTCAATCAGTGATAATTAATTTGCAACAGATGCTTATAACCTCAGAGACTGTTAACATGTCCCAAAGAGACCCATAAGAAACAGGTATTTGATGATTTTTTACCTACAACTACTTTCTGAGATGTCAGTTAGTTAAGTTAAGAATGTTTTAGCAAATGCTGTAATGACATGGTATAATCTAGTCTTTCAGTAAGAATTTTATGATGTATTAAGTGGAGTACAGTACAGTATCACAACTTCAGTACATTATAGTAACAACTACATTACAACACTACGCCTTCATATTTACCTCTATCTACCTAATAGACAAATCACAAAAAATGAAGACCTATTTTCAATAAAAACACATTAATTACATTCTTAAGTTTTATCATTAACTCAGTCTTCTGCCCATTATTTTACTGGTAACTGATTAAGGTTGTGAAAACAGACAGCAGCAAGCAATGCAAGCAGGATGGCCACAGCAGCTGCTTCTCCCAGCTGTTTGCCTTTGCTGCTCCACAAACAGCACCTCCAGCATTACCAGAACAATTACGTTGTAGAACTCTAAATATTAACATCAGCTGAAGCAGGTATTACTTTAGCAGCAGTTACAGTTGCTGGCATTCAGCTCTCCCTACTCAATGAATTTCCGAAAAGGAACAGACAGGACAGTTACAGTGACGCCCACAGGTAAGCTCTGGTTAATACAAGGAATAAACCAGAAGATAACTAACTTTACCCTAACCCTAACCCCTTCTTTCTAAGCCACAGCAATAAACATCAGTACTTCCAATGCCTTCAAAAACACTGCTTAGGGAGACTTTAATTTTAATAAATCTATTTAATTTTAATCCTTGAATCAGTTTAATTGTAAAATATTTCATTTAGAAAGATTAGGAGGTAACATACATTTCATTTCTGTTAGAAGTATAATTTGTAAAACATGTCTCCTTCCATAAAGAGGAGTAAAATTCCTTAAAGAAAACAAACAAAAAGCCATCATGATCTACAGAGCTACAGAAGTTACTTTCATAAAATAAACACCAGCTCTCTTTAAAACTGAACTTGAAACAATAATAATTATTGTAGTTTATTTGTTAAATGTAAATTTGCCAACACCCTCTACTCGTAAACTGAAAAATAATTACTATGCCTTACGCATATTAACCATGTCCCATTTTTACGGATAAGAGCATAAAATGGATCAATACTACTCAAACACGATCTCTGGCAAACTACTCATTCACTTCTGCTGCTGGGAATGTAATCCAGCCACCAAAGAGGGGTGCAACAGATGAACACAAAGCTAATACACGCAGCCTAGGATCAGGAGAAAACCAGACAACAAGCAGCTTGCCAGTTGAAGATTACAAGCAATATAAATCACGTCTGCAGGGAAAAATGTATTCACTGGTGAAGATGTCCGTCCAAAATCAAAGTGTAAATCAAAGCTGGCTCACTCATATTTCATTGCAAATCCCTGGAAGTACCGTATATAATAAACACCTGGAATATCCTCACTTTCACTACAATGGTCAGATCAAGGCTGGTTCTCTTAACTCAGAGGATGGATGACGTTTTGAAGGGAAAACAAACCACTAGCAGAGCACCAAGCTCTTCTGTGAGATGAAAACTTATTTACAGAAAGGAAAAGAGAAATTTGAAAATGTACTGCTGACTAAGAGTATTTTCAAATTCTGGAATAAAAATACAAGAAATATATACTACTAGCCAATATTATAGAAGATACTGGTCCACAGATAAACTGCACTGAGGGCAAAAATAGTCAAATGGTAACAACGGCCCTCCATATGAAAGGTCCACCCTACCCTACTATTCTGTCTCCAACAATGTCCAGTAGTGCATAATTGGGCAAAAAAATTGGAAAAATAAAGAAAGCATACAGTAATACTCTGCTGATGTGTACCATCAGCTTACACCAAAGTGAAGCTCAAGAATAGCAGCAACATCTTTGAGTTTAATAGTCCTGAACTCAGGAAAGTATTCAGGCTGCCATGCTTAAAAAATTCGGACTAGCCATTTACATACTTACTTTTAGAGAATGAACTTTATAGTAATTTATAATATATGTATGTACCCTACAAATGCATATATACATGCATCATATAACATAACTTAAGAATCTAAGAATTAAAACTCATTAAATTGAAGTTCTTCAAGAAATAACGTTACAACTGCTCTTTTACCTCCATTGATCTCAAGAATTATGTTACATATTATATTTTAAATCTCCAGTAAGTTTTATGTATTTGAACTTCCAACACAGGTTTTCTTTGAAAACTTATTTCAGCACTAATGAGCATTTCATTTTCATAACTGAAGTTGGATACAATACTGTATGCCACAGAATCCTGTGCAGGCTGTCCCTCTGACAATGGCAGAGAAAGGACTGTCAAGTCTTTGAGCTGAGATGTCTATTTATATTTGATTCATTACCAAAAGTTGTATTGCTTAGTCTGCTTTCAAAACATCCAAAGAGAGATATTCTGGAGGTTCATCTGACAGCCTCTTACAAGGCTTCACTCCATTAACAAGTGAAAATCTTTTAAAATTTGCAATTCACCCTTTTTCTTCTTATAGCCACTGAGAAAACGTGGTTCCTGTCCGAATATTCCAGTGCTTTTCAAGAACTGAAGCAGACCACCATCTTTTTCATGCCTATTCATCAATTGTTCCCCTATCCAGCACTACCTCAGTAACAACCTTTAAATTCCTTCCTTTAATTTCCAATCCTCCCTTATGTCCTCTTGAGCTTGTGTCACTAAATAATTAAGGGGACAACTTTGAGGCAACCGCAGCATTTGAGAACTGTGGAATAGGAAGAGGCATTCTGTCAGAGGAGAGATCCACTGACAGGACAAGGAGAATGAAAAGATAGCAGTGCTAATAGGCAATCTTAAAAGACTAAGCCACCTCAAGTTCTTCCACCTTTCCTTGCAGGTCATTTCTCCTAAACTTACACTTTTGTTTCTCATCTCCAGAATTTCTTTAGTCTTTAGTATTACTGTCCAAGAACAATTTACAGAAACTAGTCTAAATATTCCACTAAGGTCTCACTCATGCTGATAATGTTGGTCTATCCTGGAATGGGACCTGAACCTTTTTACACTGTTGACCCATATTATGAACTAGTTAGTCAGATGTTCCCCATTTTACAACCGCACATTTATTTCTATGACAAAGGAAACCAGCAAGAATAACCCTGTGTTCAATAATCTGAACATCCATTGCCTTCAGCTATCACTACAGCTCCTTTTTTAGACAAAGATACACACATTTAAGGTCAAGAAATTTAACGGGAATTCAGTTACTTAATTTCTTATTTTGGGAGCTACTTCTTTTGAAGGAGTTCAGTCTTCAGTGTGTCTATTCCTCAAGCACAAAGACAAGAGCATGCATAGAATCTATACAACATTAAAGTCCGATTTAGTAAGACCAAAATATCAAATCTGAGTAAACTCCATATGGAAATAATTGGCCTAGTTTGTAAGCATTAAGCATTATTCTTACTTTAATTGACTATGCTCTAATTGCTTAAAGAAAACAGACACATGCTACTCTGCTAAAAACCCCTCAAATACATAAGGAAAATTAAAAACCCCAGTAGTTATAATTGCCAAATGAGCAGTGGAAATAAGTATGGGAGGTACTGAGTATTTGACGCAGTGTGACTGCTTGAGGAGACTACTGTAAAAAAAAAAAAAAAATTATTTTCACCTATTCTGAAAATATACCAAAACCAGTTCTCTCTTGCATAAAATTGGAGATAAGAAACTCATTAAAATAGAGAAGAGTTCACATTTTACCTTGTTAAGTTCAGACCTAAGATGTGCCACACCAGTAGCAGTATCTTAAACAAAAGCTCATTTATTCCTCTTGCTCCTACATGCTATAAGCAATCTTCAATTAGTCTAACTGCAAAATCTCCTCCTGTGCTAACTCCCATCACAGTAAAACCACCTCTTGTGCAGCGGTAAGTCAGATTTTACAATCACTTGCATGATTAGTAAGTGCTAAATCTACTCAAATATATGAAATATTGCTCTGATAAGCAAAGTCAAATAGCTTCTTGTTCTGCTTGAAAGTAAGAAAAATGAAAGACACGTAGTGTCTCACTTCTTGGCTTCCTCTAACTGTCTGAAAAGCAGGACCATACTGAACTGACATCTGTTTCTGCAGAAAGGAAGGAAGCAATCAATGGTTTGGGACATTACATTTTCAGCATGAAGGAAGGGGCAAACAGGGACAAAATTTACTGTTGGGTGAGCAGGAGTGGCATTATGCCTGTGGGGAGTTTTTGTTACTGAGGTTGTTTGTTTGTGGGGCTTTTTTTGCGTAACATGCAAAGATGACAACAAAAGGCCTGGCAAAGAGCTTGGAGTGGATTAGTGAGTTCTCTCGTATTAACTCATTGGTGGGTTTAAATAGTGTGGGGTTGCAAGGCAAAAATCCTGACTGTGTATCAATTTATGAATGTAGGTACAGCATTATAGTTGCATAGTGGCAAAGCAATGGTAGTCTGTAGAGAGACTGCAGATCACTTTTCTGTTTGAACTGGAAACCAATGATGAAGAACACAGATTTTAAAAAAAAATTCTACAACAATGTATAGGAGATTTGTTTTTGAAGCAGAGACAGTGACACATTATGGCATCAATCCCCTTAAGCAGAAACCTCACATTTTGTACCTTTCCCTTGCCTTAAATAATGGTTTGGTAGCCATTTCTCCCACAAACAAATGCCTCCTTCACCCTCTCCATTCCAATATGCCACTAAAAGGTAAAAGCTACAAATTTGTTCCCTCATTTTTCTTATTTTCCTCAGTGCTTCATATTTCCAGAGAACAACTGGGGGAAAACTGAAAAACCCCAACATTTCTACAGACACCTCAGTTCTTTCTAAAAAGCTGTATTTAACTGGGTTTTCAGAGTCTAGCATTTGACTGACCGCTCCTAAGAAGAAAGGTTATTTTTAAAATATATATTGGTCCCATGACATATATGCCAGTGCATAGTGAAAAGGGTCATACGGTAGTAGAGAAGGTCATATAATAACTTGTATTTTAGTCCTTGATCTTCTTACAGTGTCTCCCTATGCTCCTTTCTCACTCTTCTAGTATAATGTAAATCCCTACCTGCATACAAAATAAAAATTCAGGAACAAAAGTCTGAAAATGCTGTCACAGCAGCTAGTAGGAATAAGCTACATACAAAGACCTGCCTAACCAGCACAGTTTACCTCCTTTCATCATACTCAGTCCTACCATTTAAAAAATGGTGATAAGCATGATATTATTTAATTTCTCACAAAAAAAAAATCTCTTCTAGTTTCTTCTTTTAATGAATGCTAATACTCCTGACAATAATTCTAGAATAAAATCTGAGTTGACATATAAATATCATAAACATTTTAAGACATTACTGTAAAAGCACCATTTTTTGTCCCAGATAAATCTCGAGAACTAACTCCATGCACTGCAAGCCCGGGTCAACCAGGATAGACCTCAGGATGAGCTAGTCATTCTCCATGACAACAGAAACCTTGCCAACATTTGCCTTCAAAATATTGCAGTCTTGCTCTGCACACCACATTTTGGGCAGTTTACTTCATCAATGCCATGAAATACTGCATTCTTTCTGCCACTGTGTTCTACAAGGACAGTATGTTGACTAGGTGAGTGGAATTATGTTAGGAATTACTGGTATTTGACCAACATATTTTCTTAAAGCTGCAAAAAAAGGTGCTTGTTTCAAAACATTTCGTAAATTAGCAGAGAAACACCATGAATGAGATTCCTGGGGTTTGGTGGGGATGGAAGGGGGAACTGTCCTCTGTATCAGAGAGGACTCTGAACCAGCACAGCAGAAGTTTTGAAGCCGCAATACAGGAGCATTAGCTAGCTTTTCAGGAAAGCAATTCTTGCTCTCCAGTTGCCTGTATGGTGGCAGAGAGAAAACCCTGGCTGTATTGCCCTGGCTTTCCATTTGTGCTGCATCCTGCAAGACAGTTAACAGCATATGCTTCTCATATTTGCTTGTACAACTTTACATAAGATCAGGGAAAACACAGAATTTTATTTTCATTTCATTTATCAAATTCATCAAAATCTCTCTCATGTTTGTCAACTGCAAAAACATTACTATGCTCAGTGATCAAAATGGGTCACTACGGGACAGCACCATACCCTGATGCTTTTGAGAACACCCCATAGAAACTTTCTAAAAAGGCAACAAGTTTCACGGCAGGACTTAGGAACTTTTATTTCAACCAGACGGTCTCATATTCATGAAGAAAGCGTACATGTACATTGACATTTCAGTCATTTCCCTCTGTCATAAATACTGGGTTGATTCCTCTCTTGAAAGACAATTTAAGCAGTAAGAAAGAGAATTTCTAATGAAGTACAACTGTTCATGACACCTATGTAAGTACATGAAGAAATGGAAAAGTAAAGTCACGATCAAATGGTAAATAATTTTGGCTCCTCCTATGAGCTGAAGTCCCTTGTAAATGCTAGTTTGTGGAAAGATCACAAACATTTTGAACAAAGTTTCCTTTTTGTGAAAATATTTCAGAATGGATCTACATACTGCACTGTGCTTCAAAAGGCAGAACTCTTGAGATGATTAAGCAAATTGTTTGCAGTCCATTTAGCAGGATCCTCTGTAAAAAGCTT
Source organism: Burhinus oedicnemus (assembly GCA_008921705.1). Lineage (NCBI taxonomy): Eukaryota > Metazoa > Chordata > Aves > Charadriiformes > Burhinidae > Burhinus > Burhinus oedicnemus. The sequence goes on from VFFE01007184.1 coordinate 316,620, forward strand.
TTCTAGTTTATTTTCTGTTAACCATGTTTACCTTTCAGAGTTGCTAATTTTTGCTTATCTACTTGGGAAAAAAATCTAAGTCCTTATAGCTGCTGTAAGACTGACCTAATAAAATCTCCCAGTGCTCCACAGTATGAGTCTTCAGTTCCCAGTTTAAGCGTGAGAGTAAGTCAAAGCGTATGTATACAGAATGATACTGTGTCTGTGAAGAACTGAATTCCCATTTATAACGTAACCCACCAGCACATCCAAGATCCCACAGTGCAGCAGTATCTCCCAAACCCCTGAGAGAGACAGGTCACCTCTGCTGAACTTTCAGTTTGCATATTGTCTGAACAATGATTCATGCACTGTTAAAAATCGTCCTTTTCAGGCAAGTGCTCATGGTGTGTGTTTGGTTTTTCCCTCTTTTCTTCCTTTTTTTTTTTTTTTTTTTGAAGGCAGGGAAGGAGGCCGGGGGGGCGGGCAGTTCTTTCATGAGCTGCCTTATCCAGATGATCTGCAATAACCCCAGTTTCAAAAACAACTGAAGAAAAGTACACTGTTTTGGTTTATGCAGTGTATTTTATAAAGATATCTTAGAGAAAAGAACACCAAATCTGTGAGGGAAATTAATCTGGCTCTGAGAAAACTGCTCCGAGCAATGCAGTTTGCTTCCCAGCAAATTCAGTCTTAATGCTCATGAATTATTAAGTTACCACATTGGCTAGAAGCCCTGGGGGAGGATTGCAGAGCTTACAGTAAGACTGTTACTGCAAACACTGGGTTTCCATAGAAACAAAAAATAGTGAAAATAAGTACCTGTCATTTGTCTCTACCACATTCAAGGAAAAACAACCAGAATGTTAAAAACGTTATTAAAGCTTGCAGGAGAAACGTAGCTAAGTCCCAATTACATTCTCCTTGGGTTCTCATGAGTCTGCCACACTTCAACATTTGACACTGTCATTAGCGGGTTTTTTTGTTACTTACACCACATAAGGTACACATTTGTGTTCCTGAAAGGACTCCTCTCCATTAGCTAGAAAAAGTTTCTATTTCAAAAAAAAAAGACGTTAGTCATATAGTGTGATTCCTTAGTCCCTGCCAGTGATCATGACTTTAACCAATGAAAAGAAAGCCAGACCGACCGTGCCAGGTGGTACGTGTGAAACGCTTTGACCACCCCTGTAGGGAAGGCTTCTAATTTCGGATTACACTTAGTTTATAGAATAAGTATTTTATCACCATTTCTAACCTGGGAGAAGCTAATGGTTCTGAGGTTGAACACAGCAGCTGCGCCTCGTAAGTCTTGCTCTACAAACCACATATCCCTGTTATTTGACTGCACAGGACAATCTCAGTCAGAGACACAGAACTGGTTTTTGACAGTGAATATTGCAACAGAGAGAGCTCGAGTATGAAGAGCAGTATGCGTTACACTGTGCCTTCCTACAGACAAAAATTACTTGTAATTGCTTCCTCTGAGCTATGCAGTTCACCTCAACATTTTAAAGTGTATTTGCATCCTGCCAATCGAGACGGCAAAATCTCTTCTAGCGGTATGTGTTCATGATAGATTTTTGTTCCTTCTGAGCAGGAAAAGGGAAGAACAACTTCGAATACCTGCAACTAATTGATTTCTTCCTGTTCACTAAAAAAATCAAAATATCCCTGTAGAAAATCTGTATCCTACCTATTGTATGTCATACCTGACCCCCAACCTGAAAAAAATTTTTCAGGGAAGGAGGGTGGTGGTGGTGAGAGAGATAAGATTGATTTTTGTAAAAGCTCCTGTTTTATAAAAATAATAGCTTCATATTAGTAATTTCATAGGAAAGAATTAACATCTCTAATAACATCACTTACCTCTACAGCAACTTTCATGTACAAATCTAGAAAGTATTAGTTTCTTTAAAATATGTATTATTAACATGAAAGGGGATAAATAGGAAAACCAAGCAAATGCAGGTTTGGGAGAGTGCTAGGGAATGAAAGTCAGCTGAAGCAACTAGTAGAGAAAATGAAAAGTATTACTCCTCCCTCGCCCTTTTTTAAAAAGCTACACAAAAAAACCCCTTATAAAATACTCCGTAGGTTATATCTGTCTCTAGTGATGATCAAACTTGTGTCTTCTAAAAGTTATATACTAGATCAGAAAGGGTCTTTGTCTCCTGCCATACGTGTGCAGTAGACTTCAGAGACCCACCTATTTTCCATGTTAACTAGAGTGACCAGAAGAAGGGCCATTGCTGTGGATAGCAATATTCCTTAATGTTTGCTTACTGGATGACGTTTTTAAGGAAGTTCATCTTGAGCATAATCAAAAACTGACATCCTCCTTGTTACTATTCCTATAGATTATCTTATGCACAAAAGTCAGAAAAATACTTTCATTGAACCACTAAGAACACAATCAATTAAAGTATAGGAGCAACTGATGGAGGACTCACCATCCCAACAGATCAGATTGCTAGAAAAGAGGTAAAAACTAGAAAGATGGATTTTTTTTTTTTCATGACTAAGCAGAAGAAAAACCTCATTAGTTTGTAAGCCTATCCCCAGGAAAATTCCCTGAATATTAAAGAAATAATTCTGAATGATACAAAGTTCTTTTTTTCCCAGTAAAAAAATCATTATACTAACAGTGAATGAGATAACTTTTCTATTTTAAAATAACTATGAGAAGGCTGCTATTAAAACCATAATGAATGGGAAGTTTAGCATGCAACTGCACAATAAAAGTAAAATATAATTTTCTGCTTCCTAACATAGCAACTGGCAATAGTGGAACATGATAATATTTTAAAGCAATTAACAGGGGATAAATACACACACATTGTAACAGCACTCCCAGAGCTATTAACCTAAAGAGAGAAGCAATGTAGAGAAAGAGATCTTAAGGCCAGTTCCATAATCTGGCAGAGAACGCAGTCAGACTTTTTGCCACAGTTTTTAATGTGGATTCTTCCACATTAACTAACTTCATCTCTTTTTCAGCTATTCAACCGTATTCATCTACCCAGTGATCCTGTCTTCCCTTCTTCTGACTTTATTCATGCTTATCTTCCTATTTATTTTTCACCTGTCCGTATCCTTCCCTTTGCCACTCTCACCTGCTAAGCCTCCCTCTACCCTAGCAGCACGTGATGCCTAGAATGTGTACCATTTCTACCCCTCTGGTTTGGAGCATGTAGAGTTGCTCTGTACAGGTATTCTCCCACCAAGCATGCTGATCCCACATGTCAGAGCTTCGTGAGGACTCAAACCCCTAGCTCAGAGAGAACTTGTGGAAAATTTGCTGCCACTTTTTCAGAAGTCTGCTTCGTGTTTAGAATGAAAGTTCCAGACTATGATAATTGTCTACATTAGGAAGTGTTACAAGAAAATTATTCAAGAAGAAATGTGGAAACGCGATGTAATTTTAGCTACACTTTGCTAACGTTTTTGAGCAGCTGATATACGTTCCTATTGACAGTTAAAGTCAAGAAAATTGACTAAATGATGATGCGAACCGTGGAGCTAACTGTCATCAATAAATACACAAAGAGATGAAGAATCCTGTCAAATTTGTCAAGGTTACCTTCAGCAACTTGGTATACAGATTTGTATTCTGACATCTGAAATAGGGATACTGTGTCAGAGAAAACTTCTACTATGCAAAAAGTGAAAAATCAATTCCCCTACAAATCCATCATTTCTAAATCCATCATTTCAAACTGGTGAATTTTATTCTATTCTATCTAAAAACAGTCACAAACATTTTCTTTTTACAGCCCTCCCCAAAAGAGGCATTATCATTACCTCTTATCAATTCAGTTACACTTACGAGAAGTAATGGAAGTTCAGAGATACTAAAATAGGACAAGCCTGTGCGAGTGAGGAGCAGCTCGAGAAAACTCTTTGTTTTCTAACACACACACATATGGGTCAAACCAAAACCAGCTTGATCATGCAGTAGAAGATAACTTGTTTAACAAGGCCAAGGAGACAACAGATTTAAAACAATGATCACATTCTTCTCTAATATTTTTACACCTTTATTATCCTCAACCTTTATACATTTGTCTGCTAATTTTTATCATGCAAAAGAATCTGGTTAAAGAGTATCTCAAGATCATGAGAGGAGTTACAAACAGGAAATCATTATCTATATTACTTCTGCAGTTACCAGCCATACACAACTGTAGAGTAGTATTAGCAACAAAACATCACCACTTAAAATTTTTTGATTCAGCCTTGGAAAAAAGAGGCAGAAGATTTTATGTTAGATGACTTTAGAATAGCTAAATCCAACCATCATCATACAGATTAACAGCATTTTTTAGTCCATAATTCTGTTTCCAAATCATATTTCTCTCCTGAGAGCTGCTTTGTCAATGGCACTAAATTCTTAAGACTGAAGATGTGAAACACTGTGCTACTCACATTCTCCCTAACATCCAGCCACGAATTCAGAACATTTCCATGAAAACCATCTTTCCGTATCGCCTACTAGCAATAGCATTAAAGAGCAAGGTTGTGTTTTCTATCATTTTGCCTATTGCTTGTCCATTTTAATAGAGTAGATGTTTCAAAATTACCAAATTCCTAGCACTGTATTGAAAATTGGCAGCTGGGTAGAAGATACACTTCTACATGTCTAGTATTTGAAAGTCACTGTGGGTCTCTGTTTTCTCATGTTTCTGCACATGTTTTACCCAGCCATCTGCTGGGAAAGAATGGATTACAATTTTATCCGTTAGTGAGAAGGAAAAGAGTGTGAAAAGGCATCTCAACAAAATACAATGAGATGCTTTATAAAGGGCTAGATGTTAACCTTGTTAATACCTCCACATACTCTGAGGTAAGAATCAAAGAAGCTAGAGAAAAGAATGAGGCAAGGAAGCTGCTTCACGAACTTCAGAAGATTTTTTTTTTTAAAGGAACAAGGACTATCTCTGTAATGCAGTGAAACAATATGACAAAAGCTAGCAGTTACAAATTAACCACTGAAGGATAAAGTCTTGATTAAGAGCAGACAGATGCTTCTCCACCCTGTGTATTACTGTCCTATGCAAAGAGGAACAGTGTGAAATTTGGAATTTTAAGGTAGAATCTTTGGGGGAAATACTCTGCCAACATACCTTTTCCTAATTACAATCTCTAACCAAGATCAGCTTCCATCATGATGCTGCTAGGAAACTACCAGCTGAAAGGACTTCTAACAGGTTAATTCTAAGAGCAGATGGGATCTTTATAATAATTCAATCTTGTCTGCTATATAACACAGATCACACATCATGTATGTTAATATATATCTTTGTATTTGTTTATTTTAAGGAGGGAGAGAGACAGGCTGAGACAGATGTTTGGCTTATAAAAATACGTACTTTGTTATTCCTTTTTTTTTATTCCATACCTTCTGATTGTTTTTTAGTATGAGCATTTGTCGTCTCTTTCCTTACATTAGAGCATAAATGATTTATGCTTATGATGCATATCAAGACACCAACCGATAGTATAAAAGAATGATGTATACTCTGGTAGTACACAGTACTTCGATACAAAGTTTTGGACAGGCATCTTACATTACAGCAAACATCTCTGGGGAGTAAACCATACCCTGCCCCCGTATCTGAAAGCCTGAGCACGCTATCTCCAGTCACGTCTAGTTTTCTCACTTAAGTAATAAGAAAAGACATCGTAACAACATGGTGATGTGCTCATTGTGTAAGGCTACAGTTATACAGCACAATATCATTTAGATAAAGCCCAAAGGCACAATTTAGTACAGAGTAAAAAACCAAAGGTGTGAAATGCTAATCAGTCTAAGTTAATAACCACCCAAATTATTACTACACTGCTACTGTGCCTTTCCTACATTCCTCTCTCACTGCAGTGCTTCACACTCCCACAAATTGGCTCATGAATGATTTTAATTCCATTACTCTTTTTTTTTGCTTTGTCTCCCCCTTAAAAAATGAGTATTTTATTTTCCAAATCAGATTATTTTAAATGATAATCAGAGGAAGAAATTCTACTAATTCCATCTGGATGTTTCTTTTATTCTGACAACAAAGAGAGAGAATAAAGATCTGAAGGAAAAAAAAATTAACAGTAAAATTATTGAAGGATGGATGCCTGCAAAAGGAAATGAAAGGAATGGTTTGCGAGAAGGAAAAAAACCCACAAAACCGTTGAAAGGTGAAAAGCTTAGATAACTATTTGATGAGGTCCTGGAGAAACAGAATTTAAAAAAGTAGAAGGAAATACGAAAAAACTCAGTGGGTAGAATATTGTGCTCTGTACTAGTGCACTCAGAGAGGCATTATGGAAATGAGATCCCTCCAGAAAAAGCATGGGAATTTGCATACATGAGAACTAGTCACAGCTTTCAAGGTCAGTAACTATGCAGCATCTTTCCTCTCATTTCACTGTACTGTAAGACAAATGGGTCATCAGTATATAGATTTATATATGCCCTGTAAATCCAATGGTCATTTATGATCCCCCAAAATTTCCCACGCATTAAGTCGTAGGAGTCCAGTTGGGAAGTACTTAAGCAAAAGGAATATGTGGTTCTGCATTTGCAGGTGCCATTATTTCTCTGCTTCTCCATAAAAAGTTAACTCATTCCCCCACCCCTAACTGACAGCATTCATAAATTCCCTCAAAGCTGCCTAGACACTACAAAACTGTCAACCAAAACAATACTGAAACACACAGAAGACAAGATCTACATGATGCATCTATGTGTACCCTCACATGAGGAACAGACAGTAGTCCTTAGCAACACTGAACAACCATCTATTTTTTTTTCCAGTTTTATATCCTTTCATCCTGGATTTTTCTTCTCTTTCTGTTACACCTATTACATGATTTCTTATTTTTTTAAAAAATATATGTTTTCTTTGATAAGCGTCATTCCAATTGCATTTCATTAGAGATACAACCATCTTGTTTTGCCTTCTCTATAGCACTGAAAAAAAGCCAAGGCACAGTTAGCAGCTAGAAAATAATTAAATGGATCAGTGAAAGCAGTGCCTTTTGTAATGTTATTTGATCCTTCTTATTTAATGGAGAATCACACTCATTAGAACAAACTCAGTATTGTTGGAGAGTGATACAGATAGGCTTCCAGTTCAGCCATACACATCCAAATTCAAACTCTTCATCTTCAGAAGAATTCCTGTATACTAAGTCAGATAACAATAGAGGCTTTGAAGACATCTTGATGATTATTTCAGGATTCAGAGCATCCTAAGGATTCTCAACAAGCAAAAAATGTGCAGGAAAAATTGAGGAACCTAAACTTGTCTTTTTATGTGATAAATTAGGAAGTTGGATATGAAGTAAACTACCTGCTGACCTTTTGAGTGTAGACTTACCATTACTATACTGCATATGCCACAAAACTTCCTTCTGTGAGTGGAAGACATTTCTCTTCCTCCCAATTCCTCTCTTTGCATAACTTTTCTGGATGAACGCTCTATTTGCCCTGCATACCCTACTAACAACAAAGAGCTGAGGAACCATAAAGCCACTAAAAATGCTACAGTACTCTAGCTTTAAATATCTGCCATGCTTTGGGGTGAGACAAGTTTGGATTCTGCTCACTAACAATCATTTTTACCTAGATCGAATTTATGGATAAAATAAGATGCTCGCTTAAAAACATCTGCGGTACTGAGAAAAGTTACAATACTATGGATCCACAGAATGCACTTTGAAGATCATACCGAGTATTCCCCATGGCATTGTCAGCATATCAGTTGGCTTCCACCTTTCTTTGGGCAAACTGGAATCCTAATTTCTGATAGGAATATCTTTGGTTAGGATCATTGCTGTCTCTTCTTTCCTCTTCTCGACTACCTCCCCAAGGCAAAACCATATTTTGCATCCCATCTCTTTTTTTTTTTTGGCTAACTTTTAGCTTACGTAAGCTTTCTGACAGGTTTCCTGGGTCACTACAAGATAATGTGGGGAAGAGTATTCTGTATTACTGTATTTTCCATCCTTCATGGTTCCTCAAGTAGCAGTTCCAGAGTACACTTTCACCAACTTTAAACCTTTCTAGCTTTAGATTGCATGTCTATAACATAGGCTTTTTAGACACATTATACATGTACTATTTCTCAGAATATAATTGCATCCATCTCTTAGTAAGATGTGTTGGCAGCACCATACAGAGAAACACTACAATAGCACAGAGTAGAGAAAGCAGTTCTTAGACTTAAGTAACATCTACCCAGCCGTATATACTTTCTTAATTTGTTCTACGTGATCACTTTTGGGTAACCTTGTTATACATGAATTGAAGAAAAAGAATGCAATATATTGAAAAATTGCTATGGAATTCCTCTGTTTCTAAAACCAAAATAAAGATAACACCATGAAGACATTGCAAAAATAGTTACATAGGATTTTAGAATTAGACAGGATGGAATAATGGATGTTAATAATAAAAAGAGAGTCATATAAGCAGGAAGAAGAAAATATAATGTGCACTATGGTGCTCACTGAAGAGTATGTGATGGTGCAAGTGAAGAGCTGATTAGCAGCAAATTAGGAGCAACTGAACTTTTGAGTACTGCACAATGCAAACCAAAGAATGTACTTTCAGTATCTTTCTTCATGCACATATTACAAAAAAACAACATCAATGACACAAAATCTTAAAGTTTTGTTACCATGTTACTGCTGCCAATCTCCACTGTAAATTTACATCTAAAAATATGTACAGCCACCCGTTGCTACTACTACAATTGTTTAAGCTGAAAATATTCATTATTTAGCACAGCCACTGTTCTTAGTTACCTTTTCCTCATGCCACATCACATACTGCCCTGCTGAGCATTTGGACCACGTTTTCCTTTGTGTTCCATCTGCTTCCAACATACCCACAGAAGCCCTGTGTGCACGTGCGTGTGTGTATCTTTCTTTCCCTCTCTACGTTCAACTCCAACTGAGCTTTCACTTTTCTAATTCTGTCTCTGCACACCCAGGCAATTTCTTATTTCTCCCAGGTAGCTAATCTGATGCATCTGCTTGACCGTCTGCATGTCGAGATGCGCCATCCATGTGCTCCACAGAATGCAACACAAAGATAAACTGACAGCAAGAAAAGACACTATGCAGAAAGAAAGAGTCAAACAAGAAACCCCAGGTAGTGGTGCATTCTGACTCAACAGACCAGCTGAAAGATCATATGGCCTTCTCAGAACACTGTGTATTAAAAAGAGATCATCAGCAAACGCATGCCTTCTGCAGACACCGTAGAGAAAATCTGGTCTCACAACAGAAAGGACTTGAGTATATTCTGTATGAGAAGGGTACACGTGGACTTCCTCTGCCAAAGCTATCAACACTACCACGGATACTCATCCCATCTTCCAAAATCTCCAGCCACGAGGAGGTCCATTGTAACAGGCATGGTAAAGACACAGTAAGCAGGCAGAGAAGTTACAAGCAGAAATATGCACAACACTATTTTCCATGCATAATTACTGATTAGGCCCCAGTTTTTCAAATTAAATCACATCAGAATTTCTTTTTTGCTCTATTCACTCTGCATAATTAAAGATACTTCCAGACAACAAGAAACTTTTAAGCCTCAATGGAGTAAAATAGGGTAACTGGTAAAACAGTGCTAGAAACATCTATTCTGGTTTAAGATGCAGTCAGAACAAAAAAAACCTTCACTTGTTTAAACATAAACTTTATAAAGCAAAAATCATACTGAAATTTATTTATCCTTTTTCATACTTAGTGGATTCTTCAAGCTTATTTTCAGCAAAAGTTATATCATGCTTTTGAATGAGTAATTTTTGCAGTTATGCATAATTTTATGCATTTATTAGTACAAAAGAGCTATGGTAAAGATAGCTAAACCTCACCACTTTACTCTATTTTATTTCCACCCATCAAAATAATGCTGCAAAAATGTTTTAAAAAAAAAAAAAATTTTATTCATTGCATCCTTCCAGCAAAGATAACACTCTGGATCAGTTTTTCTACCAGTATTCCAGCCCCTTTACAGTAGTTTTATCTAGTCTGTATCTCCCTGCTTTACCATATCAAGTTTAAGGCTTCTCTTCTGCTGAGGCATGAGGTGCATTTCTATATAAAGAACAAAATTAGTTTGCTCTGATGCGACTTGCGCTTGACAAACCTATGTTGACTTTCACTTATTGGCCTGTTAGTTTCTAAGTGCTAATAAAAAATTTGTTTGTTCCGGAACTTTTTGCATTTGTCATCTGATCGCAGTTGACCTTCTTAGGGAGACTGAGGCAAAACAGCTATCAAATACTCCAGCTTTCTTGGTAACATCTGCTGACAGCTTAATGTCCCCTTTAATCTGTTCAGTTATTTCTTCATTTTGAAAAAAAAAAAAAATAAAAACCTGCTAAAGCATTATAGAATTATTCTTTTTTTGTCGTTGATGTCCTTTGCTAATTGCATTTTTCTGCAAGTTGCTGTCTCTTCCCATCCCTGTTTGTGCAATTTCATTAGTTTCTCCTTTTTTATTTCCTTCCAGACTCCATTTCACCAAAGAAAACATGATACAGACTTTTTGCTGTTGCCATATATTTAATCTTTCCTTCATATTGAAACAACTTGCTTTTGTGCTCTTCAATAGTATTGTTAAGGACCTGACAACTCTCAAATTTCTTTCCTCCATTTTACCTCTGTTTTTTTGATGCTTATTGACACCTGCCTTATTGAAGTTCACCATCTTTACGTTAACATTTTCTCTCTTTCCTTTTCTAGTTACTACAAACTCTATCATTTTATGATCATTCATCCCAACGTACTTCTCACAACAGGGCTGTACTTCTCCATTGGCTGTAATCAAAACTAGATCAACTTTCTCATTGTTTTCCGCTAAATTCCACACGGCAAACAAACGGAGGTATTAAAGTTTTAGTAACAAAGTTTTTGTTGCTAGACTAATGTCTTTTGTATATAAAAATATGGGACAATTTTTACAACAAAAAACCCCGAATACTTTCAAACATACAAACAGACTTTCATCCCTTTTGGTCTGAGCCATTACCAGATTGACAGGTTGTTTCTGTTGTGGGCTGAAACCTGTTACTGAGGCAGACATTCATTGATCCAGTTCTATTTACTTACAAATATTTCTTTTTATAATTCTGTCAGAGTAAAAATTCAGTCTTTTTTTCTTTTTTTGTACCTCTAGGTCTTACCCCTCTGATAGCAGCATTGTTATTCTTGTTATCCGTATCTCCCCACTGTCCTCTTTTATCTGCTTCTCATTTTTAGATAGCACAAACCATAAAACATGGTACAGTACCAAATTATTTGTATTCAGAACCTGGGAATACATCTCAAACTGTATTTCAGCTGATGCTCCAGCCTTCTGATTGCTAATCCATAATTGGTACGTGCTATTACTTCAGCTCTTGAAAAGCAGTGGAACTTTCACTGATTCTTCACTTAACCTGACTGGGAAATAACTACCGCAATCAACAGGTTCAGCGAGGTTTGTAATCTACTGTATGTCCAAAGCACTAACACTGAAAGCCAGTCAACCTCCAGTGTGAACTGATAAGAAATTTATCAACCTCAAAACCATTTCAGAAAAGTCAGTTTGTCCTTTTCATTTAAAATGCAGTGTGCAGAAGCTCTGCTTGGTTTTTTTACCTTAATGTAGTATTTCCTGAGGCATACAGAAAAGGAAAGAAATTTAATCTTTTAAAGGAGATATAAAAATGTCATTCTAAATTTGTAGCAGTGTCTTTGTCTGCTTTTTGGTTTTAAGTTTCTTTTCTAAAGCGGAACTCAGCCTCGTTACACACTTCTTCCCCACGCCTCTTCGGAACGTAAGAAAACGTAAAAATCATGCTGCTTTCACTGCAGCAGATCACTGATGCGTAATATGAAGAGCTAAGTAGTAACAACCGTTTGCACATGAAAGCATTATCATATATATATATAAATCTGCCTGAACCACTCTTTGTACTTTTTTCTCATTTTAACTATTATTTTCTTTTTTTTTTTAATCACTGGCAAAACCCCTTCTTAAGGCTTTCGCACACAATATTTACATACTATGCAAACTGCAGCCCAAGACAACTCATCGCTTTCTGAAGCAATTTCTGAGGCCTTCCACAGTCACGGCAGCAGCTTCTCCATTTTCCCCACAGCTTGCCTCATCTAAATGATCTGCTATTTTACTGCTTTGTGGTACGAACTAATTAATTGTGAGTAATCTTGTTTTGTTTTGACACCATTTGCACCTTTCCCTCATAATAGTTACGTTCTGTTAATTCTCTCAATAGAGGAATTAAAGGCATATCCTCCTAACTGCATCAAAACAAGCATTTCAAACTTAGTGGGGGTGAAATAAGCGTGATGTAGTATCAAATTAGGTATTCTTACCATATTCTGTAAAACGATCTTTAAGTTGCCTAACGGAACGATGGAAGACACGTATTTATAAGATGCAATCAAGTCATTAGAGCTTTCTAATGTAGACTACTTTTTTAGGGGATGTATTCTGAAGAGCTACAAAACTGTTATCGCTTTACTCTGAACTATCTTGGACGAACATTATTCCCATAATAATGTTCTTCCAAAGACAGGAAAGAAAATTTTTGGGCTCATTCCTCAGTTTGGAAAAAATCTAAATCTAATTTGCTGAAAACTAGGACAGTTTTGACCACAGTAGCAAATGTGGTCTATGCCAATTGTCAGGACATGCCTTAATCAAAACTCAAAAAAACCCCACAAACATGTCGTACTTTATATCAGACCAAGCTACACTTACTTAATCTCTGTGACACAATGCATATGCTGCAATACTCTTCTACACATCCTGATGTTTTCAAAACACATGCTTGTAAATGAAAAATACAGCACATTCCATATTTGCTAACTTTAGTACCAATTACCTCAATGTACTGAGCAGCACAGTTGTCCAGCCTAGACATAGGGATGAACATGAATACTTTAGTTTATATTGATAGCACAGTAATGAAAACAAGCAATATTGTAACATGCCCATAAGGCAAGGACTGGAGAGTTCAAGATCCTCAATTTAACATCCAAACACACAGCAGTCCTCTTTTCAAAACAGTCACACAGTGTGACCCTGCCATTATTAGTACTTCCTAAACAACAGCCCTGAGACGGCAGCTTTGAAACAATAAGACCTTCAGTAATGTGTGGAGGCCAAGTCAGAAACCTAAACAAAATTCAACTATTCTGTGCCTTTAATACTTTGCTTATATGTAAGCACTAAATTTCATATACAATGATTAGTATTACTGATATTCTCAGGTATGCATTGCAGGGCTCTCAACTAACAATTTATCAGCTTTCTCCTTTCAGTTGTGTCACAAGCATAGCTCTTATGTTTTTCTCCAATGTATTTGCTTTGTTCATAATTTTTTTTCCTAGGAAGCTTTTTAGTTATTTGATACATTCCTACCTGATCTGCTTGCCTTCTCGAACATCGTACAAAGAAAAAAAGACATCTGTGTCTTCTCCAATTGTATTGTAGGTGAAGCTCTTTAGACTGAGGAAGAAGTGATGAGGCACTGGCATACGGCAAGCTTCCCCATGACGCTGACGAATTGTATCCACCTGATTAAAAACAATGAAAATTATTTTTAGTTCTTCACAAATAAAGGACACATGACCAACTTGGTAATTTTAACCAAGAATCTGCTCTCCTTTCTCCATCAAGTAAAAGCTTAATCTCAAATATATTCTACCTTAGAGACACATGACAGATTGTTTTCTTCCTCTGTTTTTTTCATGTTTATTTTGAACAGTTTGAGAAACTACAATAACCAAATAAATATGACATAAATGTTTATGCATTTGAAATATATTTTTATCAAGTAAACCAAATCAATCCTATTTCTCAAATATTATCTTGATTCTGGTACTGAAAATGAACTATAGTAAGATGGTGCTAGGGTGGTTCTTGATGATTTCCATTTAAAGCAGACAGACTTCAAAGCATTTGTAAGAACAACATTTGTTACTTTATTTCTTTTCAGCAGCTGCAATTCGTTTATGAAGTTCATTTAGAATCAGGCTTTACAGGCTAATATGCTCTGCAGGTATAACAAAAAGAAATCTCAACAATGGTTGATAACATGACCATCCAACAAAGTCAAATAGCAGAAAGGTTTACATTTTCACTCAGTGTATCAAGACCTATTTACAATGGTAAAAACTGGGGTGGGGGGAAAAAAAGGAGTATAATTAGAAATAAAATTGTTATTTAATTTTTATAGAATCACAGAATCATTTAGGTTGGAAAAGACCCTTAAGATCAAGTCCAACCATAAACCTAACACTGCCAAGTCCACCACTAAACCATGTCCCTCAGCACCACGTCTACCTGTCTTTTAAATACCTCCAGGGCTGGCAACTCAACCACTTCCCTTCATACCCATTGCATACTGATCTTAATAAACAGGCTGCATGAAAGCATCCTAAGCTCACTAGGCTAGTCTCCTCTGAATGCATGGACAAGTACATACTAACAAAGAAAATCTTAACATTTTCAGACTTTCAACCCAGATTTGTACTAGCCTAAAAAAGTTTAAAATAAATTTTGTTCTGGATTTTTAAGTTAAATCCAAGTAAATCCTCATGCTTTAAAGACAGGTACCTGTGGAAGCACAGTCCTCCTGCAAAGATTAGACCCAGATTCTGTGACCAGGAAAGGATTACATTACTACAGAAAGGATATGTGAAATAGAAGACTACTAAGCCACGTGTTAGCAGGTGGAAAGACACACACGGGCAGATTGAGGCTTTTGATATCACTACAAAAGTTGATCTTTTAAGAACAGCAGTTAGAGCTAAGGCAAAGAGGCCTAAATGGAAGTTGAAAAAGGACCTTAATAAGTTAGTTACTTGGGGATCTTATGAGGAAGTGTTCTATGGGTAGGGACTTACCCAGTAATCTCCATTATACCTTTACATACACTACCGAACACTTAAAGACAACAAAAATTCCTACGTAGATGATGTTTACCTGTGATGTGCTCTGCTGGACACTGTGTCTACTTGACAAATGCTGTGGAGATACAAAATTGTAAAATTTAAACCTTTTTGAAAGTAAGAAATACTTACATTATATCTGTGTAGCATTAGAACAGCAATTTTAAAATATGATTGTTCAAGATTATTATCAACTTTTCATGACCTTTTTTCACAGTATATCATCACTCACAAGACCACTAGCTTTCCTAAAGGCTTTTCTCAGTTAAGCCATTTCTTAGCCTAACTACTTGAATGTCCAGGTGGCATTTACCTTAGCTTTTAACGCAAATGGCTGTCACAAGCTAGACGAAATTTCCAACACTGTAATACCATACTCTTGAAAAGTCCATCACCCTATACCGTACAATCTACGTGTTCTCTTTCTAAATGGGGAGATACCTCACCACTAATCCTCATCTACCAGCATGTTGTCTATTAAAAGGTGCATTTGTCAAAAAACACAGATATCTAAAAAGAAGGATGGATTTTACACTTTGTTTAAGTTTTGTGCTCTGATCAGAAAATGGAATTCTGATAAATGGTTAAAGAATTTCTTCTACAATTTCAGCTGGCCAACACCTGTAAAGAAGCATCAGTATAAAGAGCTTCATCTCCAAAATGGAACTTGGAGGATGATCCTGTATTTAAAGCCTTTTATGCTAGAAGGAGATGTTATAATCAGAAAATGGATTGCAAGACTCACTGAATCCATTTAATCTCCAAAGGGAGATTTAAATACTAATCTAAATTGAAAAGGTTTCAGAGAGCTTTAAAAACCATATCATTAATGATTCTGCCATGCCTGTTCCACACACATTCATCTTATCATTAGCATTTTAAACTGAAATATTAACATTAGCACTATCACATGTTAAAAAACATTCTCTTCATTTGCCCCCGTCTCTATCGTTCTATTACATACCCAACATCTTATTCTGACCAAACATATGCACTCTGTACCAGGACAACACGATCTGTTGATAACCTCCTAACTTCAAAAGAGGTGAAACTAAAAGATAGTCCACAAAATGTATTCAGCAATACTTTTCCAAACTATGTCACTGTCTTTCACACAGAACAAAAATAAGACTTTACCACAAGAAGAGAGATAATCTTCCTAATGAGACTAAATCAAGAAGATACTAAGTTAAATGGCATATTTTGACATCTGTTTACATTCACAGTTATAAAAATATCCTCTTTCACACTGTCAGCAGAAGAAATAATGATCTCCAGGCTCCATTGTTTGTCTAACTACTGCACTGTCTTCTGAATGTTAAAATACTCTACATTTAGGTGGCTGAGTTGCCTATTTAATCTTTTTGTCACCTGCAACCACTCAGAATCAGCTGGCACAGAAAAGACCAGTTATTTAAGCTGCTCAAGGTATCCTGGCTTCTTTTGACTAAAATTCATCTCTAAATCAGAGTAAGTGGGAGATAAACTCAACCGACAGAAATGGTCTGAAGAGCTACAGTTTCCTCAGTGAACACAGCTGCTTACAGAGTGCACATTTAAGTAAACGTGTAACAATAAGTGGCAAAAAACCAAGTTTTTAATTTTTCACCATCAAAAGATTTCACTAACTCTTTGCTTTTATGCTTCAGGACCATGCTATCACAATACAAACAACCACTGACTGAGTCAATTTTACATACCCTTGCCTCTGGCTAGGCAAAGTGTCCAAAGTGCACGTGCTCTCTTGGAAGCCATTTTTGGCTACATGAACGAGAGGGTGACTGAAAATAGCCAAGATGGATTCACCAAGGGTAAATCACACTTGACCAACCTAATTGCCCTCTAAGGTAAAATGACCAGATCTGTAAATGAGGGAAGGCTAGTAGCTGCTGTCTATCTTGACTTCAGCAAGGCCTTCACCACAGTCTCCCAAAGCACCCTTGTACCCAAGTTGTGAAGTTACACCTGGATGGGCAGACTAACTAGATTGGTAAAAACACCCCAACAAACAGTTGGATTGTCAGGCTCAAAAGGTAGTGGTTGATGGCATGTATTCTTCAGAGGTCTATCCTGAGACCTATGCAGTCTAATAAATTTGCAGGTGATCCTAAATTGGGGGCAGCAGCTGATGTATTCAAGGAGGAGACCTCCACATTTACAGGGATCTAGGCAATCCAGAGGAATTGGTTAAAAGAAACCTTATGAAATACAGCAAGGACAAATACAGCAAGTCCTGCACCTGGGACAGGCTAATCCTTCCATGGTATAGGCTGGGAATTGACTGGCAGCATCCTGCTAAGCAGCAAGCCAAACTGAAGTCAGGAGAGCACTCTGGCAGCAAGGCTGTTTAACAATTTACTGTTTCTATTAACAGGAATGTAGCCAGTACATTGAGAGTAACATTTATTCCTTTTTCACTCAGCATTCAGTAAACTACATCTGAAATACTGCACCCCATTCAGCAAAGGACCACCAAAGCAGCTGGGAGCTGGAACACATGCTGTATGAGAAGAGATGGAGGGAATGCAGCTTTTTCAGTCTGGAGAAGAGAAAGTTTGGAGGTGACCTGATGGCAGCCTTCCAATTACTATGAAGTTATCATCAAGATGACACAGCTAGGCTCCTTACAGAGCTGCACAGCAGGAGGACAAAATCCTGTGGTCATAAACTACAACATGGGATATCCCAACTTCCCAATAAGGAGAAAAACAACCCCATCAAGGCAGTCAAGCATTAAAGCAGGGAATTAATCTTTTTCCCTGAAGAATTTCAAGATCCAGCTGGACGAAACTCTGAGCAGCCTGGTCCTAAAAATAGGACTGTTAAGAAATTACCCATCTTCTATTAAAATAAATAATCAGTTTTTACCTTTATTTTTCCCGACAGTTGCCTGTTAAGGTTGTGCAAACTTTAACACGATAAGATGATCCATTTCAGTGTATCTTTCTTCATCAAAGTGCTTTCTGATGCTTAAACTGAATCCTTGTCATTGTAACCTCAGCCCACTGATTCTTGTTTTATCCATCATTAGCATGTAAAGATTGTGATTCCATTATAATACTCAAATCTTCTCCTACAAAACCACCTAAGCTTGTGGCATCCCAACCTGTACTTCAGAAGCAACAATTGACTGAAGTTAAGCCTTGTATTTATGATTCTCACTTGTATCCTACACTTTTCAGATAATTTCTTCAGTTTTTCTACATTATTTTGAATTCTGATCCTTTCCTCTCACGTACTAGCCCTTCCAACTTTGTGGTATTTGCATATTTAGTAAGCATATTCCCTATTTCATCATCCAGTCATTAATGAAACATGAAGCACTACAAAATGGAGGATGACCACATGAAATGAAGCTTATTCATCCCTCCTCCTATTTAAACAAATTATTGACAACCATTCTTCTTTTTTTTTTTTGAGTATGGGTTTTTTAATTAGCTTTGTGTTTACTTTACAGTAATTTCATCTGGAACTAACGACCTTAGGAGAATTTCAATTAAAAAAACAATTAAAATCTTTATGAAAAATCTAAATATGGCATCAGCTGCTTTTCCTCTATCGACTAGACTCATTTATGTTCTGGAAGTAAATCGGAACTTTTAAAAATTGCTTATTCTGAAAAAGTTCACAGTCACTATTACCCACCTCCTTGTTGCAAATTCCAGCTTTTTTTTTTTTTTTTTTTTTTACAGGGAGAGAATGATTACTAGCTCCTCCTCCTCCATCACCTTTTTTAAAGGTGCAAAGCATGCTTGCCCTCTGCTGGTATTTTGGAACCCATCTTTCCAATGATTATCACTAACACGTCTGATATGGCTTCTCTAGGCATTCCAAATTAAACATATATAGTTCTAAATCCCCCAGAACCAATAACTACTTTATAAACTTTTCCCCCCTGTTCAGGTATGACTCCTTTCACTTTTCCACAGGTATTGTTAGTGATTTGACACAGTTTACCACCCTACCCAGAGCCTGAGGGGAAGAAAAGGACATTAAATGCCACTTTATTTTCTTGCATCCTGTGCCAACTGTTTCCCCCTAGTGCAAAAACTTTTCTTTAGTTTCCCAGCTACTGCTAGTTTATTTATATAAAACTGTTTCTTGATACAACTGACCATACTTGCTTGTTATATCGTAATTTCTGCATTCCCTTTCTAATTTTTCTATTTACCCATTTGTGCTATTCTATTACACTTTTCTATACTTCCGTTCTTCTGTACTTGTTCTTGGTAATCTTAATTTCCCATTCTTTCACTCTAGTGACTGAAGGCAATGAAGAATCATTAATTTATCCGACTTGGCCTCTTAGTGAGTATCTTGTGGTTTTATTTTCATTTACTGAAAAAGCTATCAATTCTCCTTACCTCTTTTTTCCCTGTCAAACTTGCTTCTCATGATATCTAGCTACCAATATTTTATTGTTGTTCTTCCTCCTTCCTTTCTTAATGATGCTTGATAAATGAATACTACCGCTACCAGCTCAGCGGCCAGTCCAGCCCAAACCATGACACTAAGTCAGTGTCAAAGAAGCTGCTTTCTATCTTCTTCTAACTTCTTACTAGGGTTTAGAACCAAATGTACACAAATCTGTCCTCTGACAATCTGCTTTGTTAAACAAACAAACAAAAAAATCACAAAGAGGTTTCATGAGCTTCCTGCACAGTTTGTGTCCAGTTGGTTTCCTTTTCTAGCAGAGTTCTGGGCAATTGAAGTCTCTATATTCAATTTTTACAACTACTCATTCTTACCAATCTCATTTTCCGTCTGAATAAAGAATAAGCAATTATGAGGTGATGGCAGCATTCATTTCAAACTTGTCTATTTAGTAGGAGCCCTGGTAAACTCGTGGTATTTCTTTCAGATAGCTGAAAGAAATGGCTAAGACCTAGCAGTAACATAGCCAATAGCTGTGCCTTTCATGCACCTCCTAAATCCATTCTGAAGACACATACACAAATCAATACATTTACAGAAAAGCAGAACACGTTTAATCGCCAGGTTTGAACATCCCTGATTTTTGCAGATGCCTCCAGACATTTGTGTCTTGTAACCCCTTCCAGTGCTATCCAAGTGTTTCTGACATTCTGTTGGACTTGTGTTGCTAAATGACAGCTTCGACCTAGTGGCAACTCCAGCACTGAGCTCTGTGGCAGAATGCTGACAGCGTGTTTTCCCATAATTTCAAAAGTAATGTAAATTTTAAAAAAGTAGCCCATTATATTAGTTAAAATCACAAATATTGTCATAAGGAAAGGGCAATTTGGTTTCCTTCAGGAGTAAAGTAACGATTTCTGACAAATGCTGCACCTCTTGAAGCCACTACTATTAAGCTTCGTAATGAGTAACCTGGAGAAATAGGATGTATAAGGCCTCAAAGCACAACAGCTCTGATAAAGAGGTGAATATAGTAGTCACACAATAGTCACAAATACACTTAGCAATGAAAAACGAGAGCTAGAAAAGCTGCCCAGATTTTAAAACTTACCAAGAAATGTACTGCTAAGTCTAATGACCCTGTATAAAATGCTTGAATTTGCTGTCATAGATAGGAAAGTCTAATGTGTTACCGTCTCCATCATTCTGCTAATACGAGACTGTTTCCTATGGTACATTTAACTTTCTGCAATCCTGCAAATATGAGAGAGTAATTCAGCTCTCTCAAATATTCCTGCAAGATTATTTTACAACATAAATCCTCATTGCTCATTTGAGAGCCCATTAAGTACCTCACCAGGAGTAAGGAGGATTCCCTCCCTGGGTTTTTGTAAAATAACAGAACCAAAACCACATAACCACCCCACCCCCCAAAACAACAACAAAAAACCACCAATACCCCCTCCTTCAATTTCTGCTGAATGTAAGTTAAAAAAATAACAGGTTTTCAAGCTGGCTTGGTTCCTGAAATTGCCTCCTGACTATGAGCTAGATCTGATTAGACAGCACTGTCTTCTTGAATTTACAAACTAAAGCAACAGTGAAGTGTGAACTGACTAACAGGCATGTCCTAATACCAGCACAGATCTGAGCAGCAAACTGTGCTGTGGACACTTGCTTCAGGACTAAGATGGGTGACGTAATCAGACTACTCTGACAATTAAATATTAGCTATTTGCTGTACTCCAAGTATTCAGAGTAAAAAAAACCCTGCAGAATGAAACACAGAGTAATAAAGCAATCCTGTTAGCAACTTATCTTGCATTCTCTGAGTCATTACTGATTTAATTTGGCACTGAGTTATTTCGACACTGCACTTGAAGGAAAACCCTGCTTTACGTAATAGCATCAAACTTTCCTTGGACTATGGCAAATCAGGAACAAACATTAAAAATTAGTACTATAGAATGAGGTACGTCAGTATTTATGTAACACAATTTTTATTTCTTTCCATGAAATCCACTGTTATATGGTGCAAATAATCCAAAACAGCAACAGCATATAGCCCGCTTACAACACATGCCTTTGTTTGAGGAAGAAGTACATCTTGTGCATCCAAAAAAAACCCCACCTAGACACAGACCTATCACTCGCTAATCACAGATAGCTGAAGGCCATAGAACATTTTAAAATAGTAAATTAAATGTTTATTAGAAGCAAGTGAAACTGTAACAATATTTATGTAGAAAACCCACTATTTTCTTTGGAAAATATTATGTACTAGCGACTAATAATGATAGAACTTGGAACTCACTGCAATGAAGGAATTGTACTACTTTCCCTGAAAATCCCAGCATTCCTATTCAAATGCATCACATATGTTTTCCAAGGGACACTGCCACACAACAGAGATGGCCTTAATGTTCAAGGATTAGTTTTGCTTAAATTAACTTATTCACTGGTCTCCCTCATTCCTCCCCTTCTTTTCTGTGAGCTCAATAATCTTTGAAACAGGGCAAAGATTATCTATGCAACTCCTAGAAGTAGACTTTCCACTTAAGTATTCTTCATCTGCAGACTTCTGAAAGAATCAAATAGTAGCTCTCATGGACTTTCTGGACTCACGCAAACTGTGGATGAACTCCAGGCTCGACAGTGTTTAATTAATGGAAGAAGCAG
Organism: Burhinus oedicnemus; assembly: GCA_008921705.1. Taxonomy (NCBI): domain Eukaryota; kingdom Metazoa; phylum Chordata; class Aves; order Charadriiformes; family Burhinidae; genus Burhinus; species Burhinus oedicnemus. Next base: position 338,622 of record VFFE01007184.1, read on the forward strand.
GCTGATCAACACTAGATCCTACAGCAGGAAGCAGTTCTAATTTTCCCAGCAGGTTAATAATTGCTGTTTGGAGTAACAATCAAGTAACCCAAAAGCATGTCAATCTGTTAGCCTTCTTCCTTATACATCAATAAAATTTGCCAGGACATCTGCCTGGCTCACGGTGCTTTCAAATGGATAGACCTCTGCAAGATATTACCACAGTTGATCTCTGGAGCTTGCAAGATTTTGTATTATTTCCCACCTGACAGAATTCAACAGTATGCTTGCAAAAGGGCAGTGGCAAACAGCCAATTATGTAATGTAACATCCGAGAAATACATTGCAGGAAACAGAGGTCTAGAAAACCTGACCTATGAAGACAAACTGAAAGAAACGGGGCTCTTTAGCCTAAGGAAGAGAAGACTGAATGGGACTTAACAAGGCTTCAAGTACATAAAGGGTGGTGCAAACAGGCAGGCGTAATCTGTTTCTCTGTGGACACGACAGGAAGATGTGAAGCTTAACCCGCAGCAAGAAATCTCTATGTATAAGACCACCGTGAATAAAAATTCCAAACTGTAAGAACTGCGAACAGAGTGAAAAGATGGCCTGGGTAGGCTGTGGAGTCTTAACCACTGGAGATTTTTAGAAACAGAGAAGAAATTGTCAGAAATGACCGAGACAGTTGATCACATCTAGCTGATGATGTGATCATCAACTGAAAAAAATTATTGCTACTTCATTTAATGCTAGTATATTGATTTTAGCAACAAAGACTAAAGTTCAAAAGGATTTCCATTAGTTGTATATGATGGATCTGTTTTTTCTGAAATGACAGATTTTAAAACCAAGAAAATTGTGGGAAGAAACAACAAAGTTACCTTCTCCCGTTTTCATACCATGTTACTTTGTAAATTGAAATTAAAATGTATATAAGCATGCTATTTCTGAAAGAAAGTTGGTTCATTCATAGTGAACTCAGGGTACTAGAGACCCTGACTATTCCGGTGGTTAGGGTATAAATGAAAGAGACATTGGCTTACGACACTATTCTAATCAAGAAAATACATAACAGCAAAGAATAAAAACTTTCTCCGTTCTTTCCCTCCCAAAGTGAAGACTCAAAAAAATTTTCCACAGATTTCTTACCATTTTATAAAGATCTGAAACACTGATCTGATCTGAATCCACAACCTCAAAGTCCTTTCGAGGAACTAAATCTAGGCCCAAATGTCTGCAAAAGAGAAGGAAGTAACAATGGTAAGTATAATGCATTAAAGTGTTCACTTTTATTTACGGCATGTGCTTTATTCAAGGGCAAAGACACAAGAAATACTAAACCATTTAAGACTTTTTGCAATTGTTAATTATTAAACAGATAATCCTTCTAAATAAAATTAAATGCAAATATCAAACAAATAAACAAAAAAACCCCTACGAACTTGTTACTTTTTGTTCACTGACTTCAGCGGAGCTATAGCAATTAATGCTAGTAGTTGGAGATTTTGGCCAATATGTTGGTGCAGTATCCAGAACCACAGAAATGTAGTAGGCAAATAAAGCTAGTACCATGGTTTCTGCTGCAGTATTTGAGTAGGTTCCTTCATTACATAATGAAAAGGTTCCATTAGTAACCCTGTTCAAATGTGCAAATACATACTGCGCCTTGGGAAGGCGCTTTGAAATTCCTGGTGTACACGCAAATAAACCCCCAACTTTATCACTGTATTTTTATAATAAACAGTAACTGCAATATCAACACCAATTTTAATCTGTACTTGTAACACACATACAAAAAAAACCTTTTAACTACTCTGAACTGAAATAAAATTTTGGCTCAAATCAAATATATAAACTATTTAAAAAAAAAGCATACCAGTGCAAAGAAGATGACTAGTTAAAAAATTCTGTAGTAAAGAGGCAGTCCAGCTGCATGTGAGTAGTAGACAGAATAACATATTTTGCATCCAGACAACTATTAACAATTAATTCATAACTGTAGACTGCAGAACAAGACAACCTAAAAGGTGTCAAAAACCAACTTCTGCTCTGTAGATCTTCAGGTTCTGAGGCACAAAGAGTTCCAAGCATTACAATAAAAAGCTTTTCTAAACACATGCATTAGGAGTAAAATTAAAGAAGTAAGTGAATGAACCATTCTCCTGCTTTCATCTTACATAACTTTGATACTACTTTTACAGGTATTTTATATTGAAATTCTTAATAGCCTTAAAGAAAAAGAATTCAGAAGACGTGCCCTCATGGACTCCCTCTGCACTCTTTCTGTCACTAACTATAAAAGAAAAGCAAAAGTCAATTTAACTTTGTAATCAGAGAGGGAGACTTTGTGCACAGACTTGTTCCTGATAGCAAATGAAAAATTTTATTTGAAAAAAACTCTCAGGTACCACACAGTAATTGCATGGTGCAATAAACAGGAGCCTTCGGGCAATACAGTGTCTCTTTCTGAGCAATTAACTTAAAACAGCAGCAAGGAAGAACCAGTGGCCTGTACGAAGCCCAGTTACCTTTCCTGACCACTGTACTTTTAATCATTTCCCATAAGTTTCCCAACTCCATAATGCTTTTTGAAACTTTGCTTAATCAGGTTTTCCTTCCTTAACTATATCCCTAAACCATCATATCTCACATAGTTCAGCCCTGGTCCACCTGCTGGCAAACAACTGTTAGGCAGTACTATAATTGCCATTAAAATACTGTACTGACAGACTGGAATTTTCATGTTCTCAGTTCTTTGCCAAAACCAATTGTATTTTCAATAGAAAAGGGAATAATTTTCCTTCTTGAATGCAGTTTTCATGCCAAGTACCAGTTTCTAAACTCTAAGGCTAAATTGTGAAAGTGATGTTTATACACATTTTACACACTTTGTTTTGATTAAACCTATCAAACACAAGTTATCCCTGGCCCAAGATCAGTATCTGAAAACTGCAGCTGCAAAGATGAAAATTACTTTATCTATTCACCAAATGAAAAAGATTAAAATAAGAATGCACTAGGTAATACTTAACTGCAGCTGCCATTTCAGCCTACTTATAATAGAAAGCCCAAAAATAAAACAGAAAAAAAATGGTAACAGGTAAAAATAGTAATATGCAAAAAGTCCACTTCAAAGTTTTTTTAAAAAAGTAACACTCATCATATTCTTCACAGAGGTTTTCCTAAACCTGAGTATCTAAAGCACCTCCAAAATACAGTCACTCACATGTGTACACACACACACCCCTAAAGTACATTCATAAAGGAATTTCTCCTCAACGTACCAATATTAACAAATGATTTTCTAATGACATCATCAAACACACTTGTAACTGCATTACAGTTCCAATGCAGTTATGAAGCACATTGAAGTTTTACACAAAAAACCTGCAAAGCTAATCATAGCCTGGTATTGTTCTATTCTCACAGTTTCACCTCTCCAGAGAGCTGAGGTCAAACAGTGGTTGAATTCATTACTGAATACATGACAAAGGTATTATCTTCTACTTAATAATGTTCAACACAACTGCATAGTATCCCTGTGAAACTTATCTGATACTCTATTTTTAGTTAAATCCCTTAACACCGTGGATTTCCAGCCCAGAAGATTCTCATTCTCTAATACTATGTTAATCCTGCACAATACTCACTCCCAGCAAATAAAGGTGTTTTTTGCTTTAGTACTAACATGCTGTCATTTATTGTGCAGGTGGAAGTTCAGGTTTATGCATTTAATTTGTACCAATTATTTTTTGTCCGCAAAGGACTGACATGCTTGAAATGGCAATGATATAGTCAGTGGCCCACTTTCACTCTCTATTATCAAATACTGTGGGAATGTAAGAGCACTGGCTGCCAAGCAGTATTTCTCCAAAACATAGCTTGAATAAAAATTAGATAATGTGCTGTTTTGTTTATTTGACAGTTTCTCTCTCCACAATACTTCCTTTTACAAGCAAATTCATGTGCTATTTCAGTCTGCCTTAACATCGAACTGCCTTTCAAAACCATTTCCCAACTATATCTACAAAATATCCCCAAGCCTATCAACTACCTCTTGATAGCATATGGCTGGGATAACTCCAGCTGACATTTAGATATTCCCCCTTTTCCACATAGAAGTCTTAAGAATTTTCCTTTCTTGGGAGGGTGGGGAGGGGAGAAATCTCTAGATGGCTTGTCTTCCTATTACTTGAGAGAAAAGTAATAGACAAAAATACTGGCATTTTTAATACTGAAAGGGATGAACATACAACTATACCTCAGGTTAACTGGGCTTCTAGATAAAATCTACTTGGCCTTAGTGGTAATTTTGAAGAATGATCTTAATTTCTAATATTTTCATTTATTTATAATACAAATGCTACACCATTTAGAATTCGTAAAACCACAAGTCATAACAACTCTTCCTAGAAGAACCTTGCAGAAATACATCATTTGACTAAAAAAATGTCTAAGATGCACATCAATCTTGACAAACAGATTGGGAGAACTCATTGCATCTCTAGATCTCATTCCCTCTGCTCCAAAAATGTGCACTTTACCTTGACTCTTTTCAGCTTTAATTTTACAGCCACCAATTTTCCTTGTATTCCTTCTCTGGGTACATGAAAGCCTCGTTTAATATCGTTCATATTTCTCGTATACAAATACATTTATAAAGGTGGTGAAGGGAAAGGAAATGATCCTGACAGTGATTCACAGAAACTATGCACAGACTTTTAAGACGACTTTGAAGGAAATACAATACAGAAATCCATGGAAAATGAAATACATGAAAAACATGTTTGTGAAAATTAGACTGTGCTAATACAACTTGATGCTTTTCCTTGACAGAATTAAGTTATTTTGGACACAAAGAAACTGCAGGGGCTGTAATCTATAAAGAAATTAGTAAAGCACTGATGTAATGCTACACAGGAAATTATTTCTTAAAATGAAGATGATGAGATGAAGGTAAGTAATCTTAGTAAGGAACTGATTAAAGGGAATGGCAGCAAATACTTCTGAGCATGGAAGTATCAGACTACAGAGAGAGGTTATTAAGGTCTTCCTCAAAGACTGACATCCAAGAGAGTTCCTTACAGTTTTAATCCCTATTCAATCATTACTATGGGTATATTCAGGAGAAGGAAAAAATATTATATATTTAGACAGAAACAGCAACACTTCTTTCTTCAACCTTCTTAAAGGCATTTCATTATGGTTACATTGTTCACTCCTTTCATCACCTTTGATGCAACAATGACAACTACCATAATAAGAATTTCTTTAATCCTCAAACTGATTTCCAGATATTACAACCTCATATATACATTTAATTCATATCTCCAAATGCATTTTATGAACCTTAAGCTAATTGTTGCAACACTATCAGGAAGTAATTATTATTCCTTTTATGTTAAGAAAAAAAATGGCAAGAGTGTAAGTCACTCAAAGTCCAAAACCAATCTTCTGAGGATGTGAGCACTGAAATTTAGGACTTTTGGAGTTTTAAGACTATGCTTACTTCACTGGATCACACTATTCCCTCTACAGTGTTACTCATGTTAGTAGGTACTAACATTGCAACTGCCACTGGCTTCCCGACTGCGATTCGAAGGTAAGAGAAAGACCATGACTTTAAAGCAGTGTTTTGTTTTATTTGTATGACAGTGTGAAAGATTTATTTCTAACGTTTTTTCCCTGTTTTTCTTTGTAAACATTCTTTTATAACTTTTGCCTATCTATGGATCTTTCTGTGAAGAATTTATGGCAACTATTTGGAAGACTTCTTTTAATGCAATAATTTTAATAACATTTTATGTGAAAAAGGAAAACTTTTTACTAAAAATTAACATAAGCCTACAAACTCATCTTGTTTATGGCTTTTATCTGTCAAAAATCTCAAATTACTGGTGGCTCCCCCCTCCCATCTCTGTTTCTGAGCCTGAACAGGGAGCATCTATCCCACATTTATAGGGAAGGAAATGTCTTCCCTCAGCATAAAAGGGAAAGTGATTGTGCTCAGAAACTTGGATGCTTTCTGTTAATCTCTTATCAGATACTATATTAATCTGAAAGAATCAATTTTGAAGATCATTTAAGATCAGACACTCTGTAAGGCAGATTCCTTCATCTGTTTTTGACTCTAGACTGAAACAGTTTTTTGTTAGTAAAAAAAGTTTAATTCTGGTTTCCTATTGTAAGCACTAATAAAAGCTGAACAACTGACCCATTCATTCAAAAAACCCTAAACAAGTATTTGAAAATCAAGTTCCTATTTCACTTCCAACATGATTTAAAATGAGATGATGAATTGCAGACTTCAGCTTTATAACGTTTGTTCCCTGCTCTACAATTTTTTCCTTGTTATTTAAAGACCATTGGACACTTCCAATAACATTTCAGACATCAAAAGATCAATAAACTAATAAATGGTATCACAGTGAAACACTTAAATACTCAAATATTTGTAGTATTCTGTATATCCAATGACCTGGATGAAGGCATAGACTGTACCACCACCAAGTTTGCTGATGACACAAAACTGGGAGGGGTGGCTGTGCTGCCAATTCAGCGTGACCTGGACAGGCTGGAGACTTGGACAGAGAGAAACCTCCTGAAGTTCAACAAGGGCAAGTGTAGGGTCCTGCACTTGGGGAGGAATAACCCCATGCACCAGCACAGGTTAGCGGTTTACCTGCTGGAAAGCAGCTCAGTGGAAAGGGACCTGGGAGTCCTGGTGGACAACAGGATGACCACGAGCCAGCAACGTGCCCTTGTGGCCAAGAAGGCCAATGGCATCCTGGGGTACATCAAAAGGAGTGTATGGCAAGCAGGTTGCGGGAGGTTATCCTCCCCCTCTACTCTGCCCTGGTGAGGCCACACCTGGAGTACTGTGTCCAGTTCTGGACTCCCTGGTTCAAGAAGGACAGGGAACTGTCGGAGAGGGTACAGCACAGGGCTATGAAGATGACTGGGGAGCTGGAACATCTTTCTTATGAGGAAAGGCTGAGGGACTTGGGGTCTTTTTAGTCTGGAGAAGAGAAGACTCAGAGAGAATCTCGTCAATGCTTACAAATACTTAAAGGGAGGGTGCCGGGAGGATGGGACCAGTCTTTTTGCAGTGGTGCCCAGTGATAGGACAAGAGGCAACAGGCACAAACTTGAACGTAGGAAGTTCCAGCTAAACATGAGGAGGAAGTTCTTTCCTTTGAGGGTGGCAGAGGACTGAAGAGGCTGCCCAGAGAGGTGGTGGAGTCTCCGAGGCTGGAGACATTCAAAACCCGCCTGGACGCCATCCTGTGCAACCTGCTCTAGGTGAACCTGATGTGGCAGGGGGGTTGGACTAGATGATCTCCAGAGGTCCCTTCCAACCCCTGTGATTCTGAATAAAACCTAGCAAGATATGCAGGAAAAAAGGCAGTATATGAGATTTCAGCTGTGCAAAAAGACACAGAAGGATGCTTAGAACTGAAAGTCTGAAACCACTATGAAGGTTATCTGAAGGTAGTAAATGCTGCTCTTTTGAGCAACTGGGAAATACAAAAACCTACGTAGCAGCAAGGCCAGACAACGTATGTATACAAAAACAAGCTACTGGGGGTAACTGGAAGTGGTAACAAAGCATCATAAAACGCACGCATCCCAGATCATATTTTTGTATTGCAGAGAAAGAATGTGTAAGCAACAGAAAATTAAATTGCTACAATAAGCAGAAATCAGTACTGCATTGTAAGAATGACTAGCAACAATACAAAAGGTTAGCAGCAATAACTGTTAAATAAATTATCTTCCTACATTTTAAATAGGCCAAACAAGAGAGCAAAACTTAATATTCTATACTAAGCATACAAAAAAAAAAAAGCAAAAAAGTTCACTTTAGTAGTTCTGAACACAGTCTAAATTACTTCTTTCACAAAAAAAAATAATCTTTAACTACTAATAGAAGGAGCGTGTCCATCCCTTGATTTCCACTGACTCCTATGAGAACACAAGGGATGACTACCAGAACTGCTGCCAGTGTACTTAAGGAAAAATGATACCAGTTCAATAAACCGACAAAAACCTAACTTGTGGTGACAGGAAGAGTGAATTTCATGTTTGTACCACTCCTTCCCAAATAATACAATGCATTAATGGTCAAGGTCAGAATAAAAGTAGCTTTACACTAAATAAGCATACATACTACATATTAGATGTGTACGATTATCCATTTCCTGTAAGCTACTTAGTCTTGGAATGCCTCCCATTAGATTGTACTATCTCGAACAATTACAGACCAGCTCAAATTGCATGTATTTAAGCTTCTCAGTTAACACTAATACATGTTAATAAAAACATGTTTCATTTATTTTGTGTATCTCAAGTATGTCAGAATAAGCACTGAACATTATTACATTCTTTGAGAAAGGGTAGTAATATGTGAATATGTATATGAAAATCACGAGGTTTTTTCCCCCAGATTAAGACGTGGTCATGAGTTTCATCACAAAACTCACAGAGGGGAGATACAAGAAAGTGACAGAACTCTCCCAGAAATTCTGTGGAAAAGTGTGACGTTGCAGAACAACCTTCCAAACTCCCAGACACTTGTATTTAAATACTGCATAGCATACAGATTTAATGAAATATCTTTTCAATCATATGCCTTTCTATGCAGTTCCTTTATTGATACCCTCTTCTGTTTAAGCATGTATCTCTGATATCACATACCTTTTTCTCTAAGGAGGTCAGTACCTGTTCTTATGTAGTAAGAAACACAGAATTGTTTTTTCCTAAACAAGCATCCCGAGCAGATAAATTTAATCATTAACATATTTATATTTATTGATTTCACTGATGTTTCTCCATAGTTGTCATGCATTACATTTACCTTTACAGTTTTAATGTACTTCATATTTAATGATTTTACATTAAAAAAACAAGTCTATAGCCACCTCATTGAACAGCCTATTCTCTTCATTGCTGCATTGCCATCTACTCTCCTCATCTTTTTTCCTTACAGCCTATTTGCAGCTTCCTGTTGCTAATTTCACCCATACACTCTTTGAGCAAAAACATTTAGGCATAACGTTTAAAAATGGTCTCTTGGTTCCCATTTACTCTACTGGGAATGTAAAGGGAAAATATCTGTAACTCCACACAGTAGAACAATGACTTGATGCAATCTATTAGTTTACGTCCTTCAGAGCTTTCTTTCAACAAAAGAGAAATGAAATGTAGCACGGGGGCTAGCTAAATCTTCATGATTGTATTCAAGTATGTCTCTCGGAGGGAATCCTGAAGTAGGTGACTAAGGAACAGAGTCAGAATAAAGATATGTTAGTGGAGAACATTTGACTTTCTTCTTTAGTTGTCAACTTATAGAATTCCTCCCCCCGGTATGTTAACTAGCACTAATCCTACTCCTAGTTGAAATGCAGTCACTATACGCTTGAGGAGGGTGATATTTCCTTTGAAAAGGTCATATGCATGTTATGCAAAACTTACATGTCTGATACACTGTATCTCGAAACAAAACCAATTCTGGTGAAGGGCTAGTTTTTGCCTAACAGCAATTTATTACCATTTCAGCTTCTATCTGAATTGCAGTCATCTTTGGCTCTAAAAAAACCTCTCCACAAATTCACCATGGAATTGACCAAGGTGAGTCTAAACCTCTGAGAAATGTCACCAACAGCCAAATACATAGATTATGTATTATAATTATATAAAGTGTCTAAATATTACAGCCTCAGCTCCAACGTCACAGCTGACAGTGAGATTCTCTAGTTATTGCATCAACCATTAAAATACCTCTTCAACTGACAAACAGGTCTTTAGAATCTATGAACAGGTACTCCCAGGCCTAACATTCACTATATTGATACAGAGTAAGTAAATTGACCTAAATCTTTTAGAAGTGCAGGTAGCTTTAGAAAAGACCTACTAATAAGCAAACAGCTCACTTTATAGTAATAGTAGAACTATGCAATAAACACAGTGTAAAAAGTTATATTTTATTTCCAAACAGTGAAATGTTCTACCTATGTACAAATACTACTGGAAGGGAAAAGTTGATTTTTTTTTAATTTTTTTTTTAAATAAAAGCTATTTAAAAATAATTAGAACAAAGAGTACCTAGCCGGTACCTGTACTTACTCATTGCCCCAGTCCAGCCTCACTGTGAGGTGTCTCTTGACCTCTCGCACCTGATCCTGCGTCAAGTGACCTGACAGCAGCTGCCTGCGTAGGTCAATGAGCTCATTCATCACATGGCGCAGTTTGTAGAAAAGATCTACCTTATGTTTCTGTAAAGGCATATTTTTGGGAGGAGAGGGGAAGAGAATGAGAAAGAAAGAGAAGGGGGGGGGGTGGGGAGAAGAGAGAGATTAGTAAGTTTGGAAAGAGAAAGAGTGTGAGAAAGAAGAAAAAGAGAGAGATTAATAAGTTTCCAAATTTTCATTTAATTACCCTAGAGGAACATTAATCCAGTTTGTACAAGCTTTAAAATATTTATATCAAAAAGTAGTGTTAACTGATGCTATTTAAATTGTGTAACTTTATACTTCTAACGTTTTGGCTCAGTCTGCTTCGGGGTCCATCTTCTGACGGAACCTAATGCTATAGGTACGAGGATCCATTATGTGCAGCAGGGACCACTTCTTTCAATCACGTAATAAATTCAAAGTTTTAGATGTAAAGTAAAAGAGAGGTGAAAGTTTGTTTTCTGTCAGCAGCTAACTTAATGGCTCCGAACAGTCACCACAACAGAAAACCACTTTTAATATTTTTGATATTCCAATTACTAACATTTACCCAGTTATCTATGTAAGGTGGGGGATATGAATACTTATTATCTGCACTCTAAAAAGGACTAAAGCAATCAATGATAAAATCCACCTGCAAAGTTACTTTAAAAGAGGAAAACTACCATAGACGGTAAAAAAATCCCACACTACCACCACCACAAAAAAATTAAAATAAATATCTAAACAACTACCACCACAGTCCTTTCCAAAAGAATTAGTATTCTTCAAATATGAGGAAAAAAAACCCCAACCAAAAAACACAGCCACCCCCCAACCCCCCAAACAAACAAAAAAACCAACCAACCCCAAACGAAACACCCAAAACACAGACAGAAGTGGAAATATTTTTTTCCCATGCAGGAAATAACTATATGGAAAGTCCACAAAAAGGCAAGTCTGGTGCTAACAACCACTGCCACCTACAAGCACGCATAAGATAAAGAATCGTGTCCTAACTACTCCAATATCTGCTAGATGAGAATTGCGCGCCAAGGCAGCTGTTGTCTACACAGTCATGTCTCATACAGCATAAAATGGCCAATGTGCAATGAATGAGGATCCCAAGAAGAAAAAAAATAAAAACATCTCCTGCTGCAATTGAATGTTGTTTTTTTTAAACAACTAAGATCCATTCCTACTTGTATGCAAAACTTGCACGCTTTAATCTCAGCTGGGGAAAACAGACTAGATGGACTGAAACTGAGACTCCGCAAGCTAGGACTGTCCTGCTTGCATTTCTGCTTGCAAATGAATGTCTCTAAATAAAGACACCTGCATTTATCAAGACTAGATCTGATAGAGGAACATCCACAAAGAAAAACCTAAGTGTTTTCTATTGCAATGTAAGATCAGAAAAAATGTTTTTCACTTATTTTGCCAAAAATAGGTAAGGTGAGATGGGAAAAGAATTTCCATCTACTTGAGATGCTCTTCCTACAAGACCACTAGGTTTGCATGACTTAGGAAATCAGATTTCAAATGCACTCCATTTTGATCAGCAATTTGTTTACTTCTCTGAACCTGATTACGCATCTGTGTTGCTGAAGCAGGTTAAGCACAGATGGAATCATCTGCTGTTCTTATCAAACAATTTTGAGATGAAAAGATGCACCATCTTTCAACGATGTATCCACATTGGTTCTGGTCCCGCCTGAAAAAATGGACTATGGACACCAGATTCAACAGAAAGACATATATTTCTAGGGCTGAAAATACTTATTCTAGGAATATAATCATGCATAGCTGATACGTACAAAATGGCTAGATTTGTGTTTAGGTTTTTTCACTAAATGTGGTCCATAGTGAGTAAGTAAGCTGAAGAAGACAGTAGGTATTGGAAATACCCATTTTTATATACTATTCACATGAACAAGAAAAGGTTGTAACAACTTCTAACACAAGAGGAAGACAATGGAGCTTGGGACTAACAAATAAGCAAACTGGGCATTATCTATCAATAAAACATTGGCAATGAAATGATCCTGAGATTCAGCTCCAAAATCATCGTATTCAGACTTTCCAAATAAAACTGGTGAAAGAGCCACTCCCTCACTCTTGTAATGATGGTTCAAGGCTATTAATGAATGCAAGTCCAGAACACTATGCTGATTATATTACTGTATGTTCTGGAGTTATTTTTACACAGTTATTTTTTACATAAGAATCAGAAGTTTATTTGTATTTATTTAAATACAAATAAATGAGAAATGAGATTGTAGAATACAATTTTGTAAAAGCTAGTCACATTAGGCCCTATGCAACGATCCGAAAAAAAGAAAAACCCTCAAACCTCTCTCGACCCTCAAACACCTCTCTTGTGTTCTGTGATCATGACCATCTGTCCTTTTCAGCTTCAGTTCTCAGACTTATTCTTTAAAAATACTTCATCTGCTTTAAATGGAATGAGCAAGTATTGATAGACAAAGAGCTAAACATATGGTGTCCTTTTCAGAAAATACAAGGTCCCCTGTGAGGAAGCAAGAAGAGGTATCAGACAGCGGAAAGTTAGAGGAGCTGTAGCTGTGATCTCAGGCAAACAGTTATGAAGTGAACCATAGATGCAAAGACCCACGAAAGTGAAGGAAAATACTTGTGAGAGAGGAAGGAGAAGCTAGAACAGAGTTGAAGGTCGCTTAATTTCAGGTTTGCAGGCAGCAAAGAGTTTGAAGCAGTCAAAAAACAGTTTATAATGTCCCTCCTCACATCACAAAAGTCTAGTGACTAATAAGCTCCATTTGGGAGAGAGGGAGGGAGAGGGATGCACATATTTTAATGACTTTCCTCTGCCTTCTCTCTTTCAAGAAAAAAAAAAGACCTTCAAAATTCAACACTAAGCTAAGCTGATCAGGATTCCTACCCCCATGCAAAGAAAACTGCTTAAAGTGAAAGAGACTATCCTGGATACCACGTTTCCAGGAAAACTAATTTTAAGCATTAGAGTCATTCAAGCAGTTTTGGTCGGAGTAGCACCATAAACAAACCTGAAACTTTATTATCTTGTTAGTAGCAAAATAAAAAAATGCAAGTCGGTCCAATACGTAAGCATTCGTTCTGTTTTACAGTAAACTTTCACACAACCTGTAACTTCTCATAACCTCTATAACCTTCCACCGAGGCGACCAGCTCCAGTGCAGGTAAGCCCGCGCTGGGGAGGGGGATCGAGGCGGAAAAGGCTGGCAAGGGGCTCTTTCTGGGGCTTTTCAAAGCCGGGAAAAGCGGCTAGCTCGTGCCGGAACTGGCGGCTCGAGGGCGGGCTGCTGACGTGGCAGGCGGCGGAGCCAACACCACACGCGGCAGTTCTAAACGGGCGCTCCCGGAGCGAGAGCGGGCGAGCAGAGTGCGGCGTCTCGCACGGTCGGTCGCTCGCCCGCCACAAGCCTTGCGACGATGACGTCCACGAGCTGGGCGAGTGCAAGCGGAGGAACATCAGCGTGCAGGGGGACGTGCTCAGCGCGTGCGGGAGGCAGAGAGCAGTGCTTGGTCACCTCCCGGCTCAAGAGAAGAACATGGCCACTAGACAGCCCAAATCTACTGCAAGAAAAAATGTGGGAACTCAAACCATGCTCCCGCGCAAGCATGTGGCCGTGCAGGTCTCTGGCTGCAACGAATGCCTGAGCCTGGCACTGGTGTCGGAGGGAGCCAGAGACACCGCCTGTAGCAGGTGGTTGAGCTGAGGGAGGAGGTAGAAAGGTTAAGAACCATTAGGGAATGCGAAAGAGAAATAGATTGGTGGAGCTGTACCCTGAGGCACAGGCAGCAGGAAGAGGCCCTACCAGAAGCGGATGATCCCCTTCCCTCCTGTCACCAGGCAGAAGGAGGGGACTTAAGGGACAAGGGGGAGTGGAGACAGGTCCTTCCTCGGAGACTCAAGCAAAACCCCTCCTGGCCCCCCTCACCTTCCCAATTACCCTAGTATAATAGGTATGGGGCTTTAGAAATTGAGGGATGGAGAGGACGATCCATCCAGCGAGTCGCCCAGGGCTAGTCACTCAACCCCACGCCTTAGGACTTCCTCAATTAAGAAAAAAAGAAGGCTAATTATAGTAGGTGACTCCCTTCTGAGGGGAACAGAGGGCCCCATTTGTAGACCTGACCCATCCCACCAGGAGGTCAGCTGCCTCCCTGGGGCCAGGATTAAGGATATAAGGAGAAAACTACCCTGGTTCGGCCCTCAGATTACTACCCACTACTGATATTTCAAGTAGGTGGTGATGAGGTAGATACCAGAAGTTTAAGGGCAATGAAGAATGATTTTAGGGCCCTGGGACTGCTGGTTAAGGGATCAGGACCACAAATAGTGTTCTCCTCTATCCCACTGGTTGTGGGGATTGATGAGGGGATAAGCAGGAGGAGACAGCAAATTAACTCCTGGCTGTGAGACTGATGTAACCAGCAGAACTTTGGTTTCTTTGATCCTAGTTTGATCTACAGGTCACCAGGCATGCTGGCAACTGGTGGAGAAAGCCTAAGCCGAAGGGGAAGAAAGATCCTGGGAGAAGAATTAGCAGGGCTCATTCATAGGGCTTTAAACTAGGTCCGAAGGGGGACGGGGATGGAACCAGGATTACTAAAGAGAAGGCTGGGAGCAGCATGCCAGTGCTTCTGGGTAAAAGTGTTAGCAAGGTCTTGCAGTCTGTCTCAGTGATGGTGACGGATGGTGATCCGTATGGTAGTAAAGACAAGAGGGGTAGTGATAGGATGGTAACTACAGAAGTGTCTGAGCACCATCAGGTGGGAATTAGGGCTTGTCTCCCCAAAAAAGTGGCAGGACAATTAGCCCAGCTGAACTGCATCTACACTAATGCACGCAGCATGGGGAACAAACAGGAGGAGCTGGAGGCCACTGTACAGCAAGGGAACTATGATATATTTGCCATCACAGAAACGTGGTGGGAAGACTTGCACAACTGGAATGCTGTGATCGATGGCTACCAACTTTTCAGAAGGGATAGGCAAGGAAGGAGAGGTGGTGGGGTGGCCCTCTATGTTAGGGGCAGTTTTGAATGCCTAGAACTTAACATTGTGAATGACAGCGTTGAGTGTTTATGGATAAGAATCAAAGGGAAGGCCAATAAGGCCGACATCATGGTGGGAGTTTGTTACAGACCCGCCAGTAAGGATGCAGAGGCTGATAAAATATTCTATAAGCAGCTGGCAGAGGTCTCACAATTGCTCGCCTTTGTTCTCATGGGGGACTTCAACTTCCCAGATGTCTGCTGGAAATATAACACAGCAGAGAGGGAACAGTCCCGGACGTTCCTGGAATGCGTGGAAGACAACTTCCTAACATAGCTGGTGAGGGAGCCAACTAGGGGAAACGCCCTACTGGACCTACTGTTTGTTAACAGAGAAGGCCTGGTAGGGGATCTAAAGGTTGGAGGTAATCTTGGGCAGAGTGGTCACAAAATGGTAGAGTTTTCAATTCCTGGGGAAGCAAGGCAGGGAGCCAGCAGAACGGCCACCTTGGACTTCCAAAGGGCAGACTTTAGCCTGTTTAGGAGCATGGTTGAGAGTGTCCCTTGGGAGACAGTCCTGAAGGGCAAAGGTGCCCAGGAAGGCTGCTCATACTTTAAGCAGGAACTCTTAAAAGCACAGGAGAAGGCCATCCCCATGTCCCGAAAAACAAGCCGATGGGGAAGACCAGCAGCCTGGCTAAACAGAGAGCTTTGGCTGGACCTCAGGAACAAA